>VZRI01011779.1:162673-206479 GCA_013397515.1 Upupa epops
TTTTCCTCATGGCCAACCTAAATTTCTCCTAGTGCAACCTGAGGCCATTTCCTCTTGTCCTATCACTGGTTCCTGGTGAGACCAACACCCACCTCTCTCCAACCTCCTTTCAGGTAGTTGTAGACAGCTAGAATATTTTACCTCAGCCTCCCTTTCTCCAGACTAGCAAGTCCCAGCTCCCTCAGCTACAACTCATAAAGCTTGAACCCTTTCTGTGGCACAGCTTTCCAGTCTCTATTCCCCAGGCCTGTAACGTTACACTGGGTTGTTGTGATCCAAGTGCAGCACCCAGCAATTGGCCTTGACCCATTGAGCCAGCCTGACCAGATCTCTGTGTATAGGTCTTCTCTCTCTACCCTCAAGCAGATCAACACNCTCACATTGAAGAACTTTTTTCTAATATCTATCCTAAATCTATCTTTTCCCAGCTGGACCCCATTGCTCCTTGTCCTATCCATACAAACCCTTTTGAGTAGACCTTCCCTTGCCTTTGTGTAGGGCCTCCTCAGGTACTGGAGTGTCAAAAGAAGATCCTTCCAGAATCATCTCTTCTGCAGGCTGAATAGCCCCAGTCTCTCAGCCTGTTGTCAAATGAGAGATGCTCCATTCCCCTGATTATTTTGGTGGCCCTCCTCTGGATGTGCTCCAATCTGTCTAGATCTTTCTTGTGCTGGGGGCTCCAGAACTGGACACCTCCATGTGAGGTCTCACCAGGGCAGAGTAGAGGGGCAGAATCAGCTCTCTTGATCTGGCGGCCACAGTTCTTTCAATGCAGCCCAGGATGTGATTGGCCTTCTGAACTGTGATTGCACAATGGTTGCTCAAGTTTCTTTTCTCATCCACCAGCACTCTCTTTCCACACAACTTCTCTCCAGATCATCAATAAAGATATTAAACAGGAATGGCCCCAGCACTGAGCCCTGAGGAACACCACTTGCGGCCAGTTGCCAACTGGATTTATCTCCATTTACCACCATTCTTCAGGTCCAACTATCCAGCCATTGTTTAACTCAGTGAAAAGGTGAAGGTTCTCATCCCAGAGATGGTTCAGGGGTAGGTGCTGCAGGCAAGAAAGACAAATTTGCCTGAACATCAAAGACAACCCACGATGCTTTCCCTGCACTGGAGTGAAGTCAGGACACAGCTGGAGCTGAATTTCCAGCCTGAACTCTGCAGCTGTAAGTGCTCTGTGCCTGATTCCTCTCTAGTGCTGAATGGATGTTACCATGCATTGGGATGACTAAGTAATATTAAAAGCAACCACTTAACCCTAGAAAAAAGAAGGGGAAAAAAGAAGAAGCTGAATAAAAAATCTGTCAAATTTATTTGGCTCTGCTATTGCAGCCCCTACTTGAGAAAAGCTTGAAGATGCAGTTAGAAACCCTTCAGGTATTGATGACAAAAGTTCTTTTGTGATGTTCCAGGAAGCAGTGACCACAAAAATATGTTACATAAGGTTTAAAATCTGAAATTGCTTCTGTCTGATGGTGTATTAATCTTCTTGCACAACAATCATGTTCTATTTCTCTCCAGTGTTTTACTGTCCATATTACAGATCTTACTGTGATCTTCTTACCTTTCCTATTTACTTGTGAAATCAAATCTATTCATCTGATAAGCAAATAAAAGTAAGTGTTGTCCCAGCAGGGATGAAAGGAAGCAGTGAACAATTCCAGCATGATCTCCTACCAGGGTAGCACAGCCAGGTCTAACACTTGCTGGTCTCCACAAGGTGTTTTCATAGACTGTGGTGAGCTTTGGGTGAGATTTCATCACAGAGAACGAGACTATTTTTCATAGAAGAATGAAAAAACCTGCTCAGTGATATGATTCTACAGCAGGTCAGAGGTGTGAAAACTTTTTCTTAGAGCAGAAGAATAAGTTGGTGTTTTGGTCTTTGCTTTACATACTAAACCTGTCCAATAGTAAATGCTGTGCTGCATTTTGGGTTGTTTTTTAAATCCTTCACCTGAACTAAGCTGGAGTAACCAGCCCCTGTGACCGTACTCTGATCTTGGGTAATTCTAGAGCTTTCTCACCATTTTACAGGAGTTAAGTCAGTTAGTTTATCTTAGTTTTGTGCTCACCAGCCCCTTGAAGTCATGACTTTCTGTGTCTGATACTCAATTTTGTGAGAGCATGTTCTGTTGATGTAATCAGTTTGTGCTCTCTTTTATTTGATGGTTACTAGCTCCATCAGGAAACACCTAGGAGAAAAGTGCTGATTCTCTTACCTTCCAGTAATAGAAGACTAAAGGCAACTTAAGCTGTAGTTAAACTCAGCAACACATAGTATCCCTTCAGACTGCAGCTTCCCTGTTGTTCTCAGAGTAGTTGCATCTCCCCTTTCTGGCATCCAAGAAGAGCCAAGAATTTGTTCAACACCAACCCATAAAGTATCCTCTTGCACCTACCCACTCCTTCACAATCCACTTCATGGCCTTCATGAGCTGGGTCTTTGTTTGTCCAGGCTGAAGCTCTCCTCTTGAGACAGAAAAGAATAATTTCTGTCATGACTCACATTGTAGTTGGAGGTCACAGTGTCTGATGCAGTTTCCAACCACTGCCTCTAAAGCACAGCAGAACCATGCTGTGTCTAGGAAATAATATCTCCACCCCCTAATTCTGAGGCCATCTCAGATGGAAAATCACAAATGCTGTAATGAGTAACCACAGGGCTGAGGAAACCTCCCAGCGGACACAGGCTCCACTGCTTTGTAATTAGTCCAATCATTAGTGTGAATGTAATGATGTTTCTGGAATTCTGTTCCCTGGTACTTCCAGCTTTTTTGAACTAAGAGGTCAAGAAGGCACTCTTCTCCAACTGAAGAAGCTGAGATGAGGCTTCCTTGCAAAGAACTTCCCTGTGTTAATGCATAAGTGCTAATGGTGCTGTTTTGTGCTAATGGGCTTTGCAAAAGGCTTGTCACTTGGGGCAATCACAAATGCAGATTGAGTGGTGAGTGAATTGAAACTATCCTAGATTCCATGTGCAGCAACATGGAGANGCAACCTCACTGTGCTTAAAGGAGCTTGTAAAAAAGATGGGGATTCATCAGGGAGTGAAGTGATAGGATGAGGGGTAATGGTTTTAAATGGAGAAAGAGGAGATTTAGATTAGATTTAAAGAAAAAATTATTCACTATGCAAGCAGTGAGACACTGGAACAGGTTGTCCAGGAGATTGTGGGTACTCCATTCCTGGAAGTGTTCAAGACCAGGTTGGATGGGAATTTGAGCAATGTGGTCTGGTGTTCTTGTCCATGGAAGGGAGTTGGAACTGAATGATCTTCAAGCTTCCTTCCAATCCAAACCATTCTATGATTCTGTGATTTTTAAGTTCTCTTCCAGTGAGAATGCCAAGAGCCAGGACAGCAAGACACAGCAGCACCAAGCACAATGACTTGTGCAGGGAGTTGAGCAGAGGAAGGGTGAATTTCTGGGGCCATGTGGGTCACTTTGCTATTCTCAGCAGGAACTAAAGCCAGATAAAGTGGAATGGGAAATGAAGTCTCAATTTTTCACAGTGGAAATGACAATAAAAAAAGAATCAAAATTTTTCTGTATTGCAGAATTCCTTCCTTCATGGTTTACAACTTCCCCACTCAATGTCAGAGTCTGACACTGGGTCATCCGAAAGGTTTTATCAGCAACAAATGTATGTTTACTTAGGGTCATTAATTAAAATGTTAAAAAAGCTTTCTTTGCCCAACCCCAGTGGAAACACAGCCAGTACATTTGTTAATGCATTTTCAGTTACCTTTTGAATCCTATAAATTAACCAGTTTGCACGCTATTCCACATCTTACACACACAGCGTTTACCATTTTAACCCAAATTCAAAGTAAGACCAGGTTGGAGGTGCCACTCTCCTTAAGTTTCTGACCAAACCTGTAAGATCAAGCCCATTACAATTCTATAACAATTCTTAATCTTGTTCTTCAAAAGGCACCAAATCCACTTGACGGTATTACTATTTGGCCTGAGTTTTGTAACTCTCCTTTAATTTCCTTCCTCTATTAATTATCTTTCCCTAATTTATTGCGTCCTGTGTGAGATTCTGTATTATTTTGCCTGGGACTGATGCCAGAATAGTGGACTTACTCTTTCATAGGATATCCCATGTACATTTTGAAAAACATCATTACAGCATTAGGTGGACTCTTGTCTTTCAGAACCACCCAAAACAAGTGAAAAAAAAATCATTAATGTTCCAGAGACCTCCTCAGGCAGCTCTTTTAAAACTCTTGGGTGCAGTTATCTAGACCCAGCCATGTCAAGAATTAATAGCTGCCGCCCAACCCCCCCTCAGGGGGTTACTGTTGGAATGGAAAGCATTTCACCATCTAGGCTGTGATTACATTATCTGGCTATTCCCAGCTACAGAGCAGAAATATTTAGAGAATTTTTCTGCCTTCATCATTATCAACACTTTTTTCTCATTTCAGTCTGGTAATGGCTCAATTTCTTTTGCTTTTAATGTAATTTTAAGCCTCCAAATTATCCTCAGACCTCCTGGCCACAGATCTCTCCTTATGTCCTTTCTCTTTGTCAGCATGGAGCTTCCTTTGTTCACCCTACATTTGCCAACAGTGAGAACAACATGCAAGATGAGTAAACGGCATCAGGACCCCCGTGAGGCTGTACTTCTTTTGGGATTGGACTAGATGACATTTAGAGGTCCCTTCCAACCAAGACCATTTGATGAGTCTATGATTCTCCATGCCTTGATGGAGCACATCCTTGCTGTAAGGCCAGAAAGGGTTGCTCAAGCTCAATGGAAAAAGCTCCATCACACATTATTAATTACAAAAGACATAATCTTTGGATGAAGATTCATTGCAATAATTCTTAGAGAATCAAGAATTTTAGTTTCAAATTACTGGACGCAAGAGAGTAGTATCTGCCTGCGGTGGCCCTGCTCTGTTGGGCACACCTCCCTAAACATCTGCTCTGGTCTGGTGTTACCAGATGAAGCACTGCCTTGCTGAGTACTTGCTCTAATCCCAAGGAACTGGTGCGTGCCTAAACCCAGAGTGTCTGCCCAGAGTATATAGTCCTCCAGTGATGACTTTTTTACACTCCAGTTTGGGAAGTGATCAGAAGGAAATCCAAATGCTCCACTGGAAAAAAAATGAACTGCTTTGCACTCAGCACTCAACCTTCAAGTAGGTGCACTCGAAGAAAGACCATGAAGAGTTTATTTGTGTTCAATTAATATTTGGTGAGCCAGAAATCAGGTTCTCTTCAAAGGCTTTGGAAGCATTTGAGGTAAAAATATGTTTTGTATAGGGACACAGTTCTCAAATAATAATGGCTGTGGATAAACAGAATGGCTGCGCTGGCTTAGTCCATCTGCAAGTAATAAGCGAAAAGTCCAATTCTTCATTTAAATATCTCACAGCATTCTTGTAAAGGAAAAAGCACTACAGGCTCTTGTTTCAAATCCTCTTTCATCTTTGTGTCCCTTTTGGAGCCCTTTAATTCTCAGGTAATGTAGGTAGAGCTGTCTCACCTCTTGCATGACCCTTCAGCCTTGAGTTGCATTAAAGCCATTGAAAGCATCCCCTTGCAGCATCCCACACCCAATTCTCTTACTAAGATAAAGGAAAGAGATATTAAATAAAAGGAGGACAGAACAATGGCCAACGACAGTCATGCATCCCACTAAGGTCTGAAGAGGTTGCTTGGCCAAAGACATGGTATGCAGGGGACTTTATCTGGGTGAGAAAACAGAGGACTTGGAGGAAAAAAAAGTATAGGTGATGCCGAATTCCTTTTCTAATTAATTTGGTTGTACAGAATACATTTTAATTTTATATAGCATTTTTTAATTTTGTTGCACTTGCTGCTCTCGCTGTTACTAAGGAGCTGCTCAACCTTGTTTTCTGCTCAGCTGTTTTTACATGCTCAGAGATCTCCTTTAGGAGAAAGAAAGGATTTGGGGAACATAACACAGTTCTCCTTTCACCTGAAAGACTGGAAATGTGACCATGAGATAATCACCAAATCATTATTGTTGGAAAGGATCTCTAAGATCATCAAGTCCAACCTTCAAACCAACACCTCCTCCAATAATTTAACTGTTCCTGTATAATGCTAAACAACATAGGGAAAAAGAAGTGCCAGATAAACCAAAACAATAGAGAGCATCAACCACAGCTCTAGCAGAATTCAAATACCACACGGTACAAACTGCAAAATGTTCATCTTTGAGATTAAGAAAGGAAAACATGGAGAGGATGGAAAGCTTCAGCTCACCTATCTCTAGGTCACTGCAAGCTACTTCTAATGTACTTGAAGAAGCACAAACCTAGCCCTGCACTTAAAAGCAGCTGTGGCAGCTCAGAGCCAAAGTCCAAGTAACCCTGTGTTCTATCATCTGACAGTGGTGATAACAGCTGATGCCTAAGGATGAGAGTAAGAAAAGGGACAGTATGTAGTAACACTTCCCCACAACCCTCGGTCACTCTGCAATTTGCAGCTCTAAGCCAAAAAGTGAGGTCTTTGTATTTAAAGTCTTCAGTGGAACTTTTTTTCCTTCTATTAGTTTGCTCCCCACAAAAAAAGCTACAGGGCAAATTATGGAGCTGGGGCACCCTGACAGGACCTCCTGCCAGTGGGGAGAAATGGACTGACAAACGGATGGGAGAGTTTCTCACTGCAAGGAGGTAAGTCAAAGAAAAGATTTCCACCAGCTGGCACCATTATCATTGCAAATCCCAGAGGAGTGTTTGGTGGGGAGGCAGCTGAATGTGTCTGGACCAGCCAGACAGCAGGCAATGAGATGGAGAAGACATCTCCACAAAGGGCAGATCTTGCTTTGTCTGCGGATCCAGGCTGCAAAATAGACAGTCTGGTACAGTAAGAGACTTCTTGATGGACCAGACTGACCCAGTGACTCGTGCCTTCAGCCTCTGGGCTTCACCTCTGGTTGAACTAGACCCATACTTGGACCTTTCTTTGTTGGGGCAGGAAAGTTCAACAAAGGCGAGGGGAAGGATTCAAGAGTTCAAAGACAACATGGAACCAGCCTGTCTCTTGGTGGTCGTAGAGGAGTTTCTGATTTAACTCCATGACCCAGGATGAGTATGTCTTGTGGGTCCAGGAGGTCCATGGAACAGTATCCTCCTATACATATTTTCCTGCCTCACCTAAAGGGAGTGATTAGCACCTGTGTGATTGAGGGCAAGAAGGATGTCTCAGGCAGATGGGTGAAGATCCTGCACTTGGCAGCCACAAGCTACAAAGCTTTTCAAATGCAAAAACAAATACCAGGCTGGTAAGAAACCCAAGGTAGAGAGGAAGTACTTCCTCCTTTTGACCTTCCCACCAGAGAAGCTCAAAGTGTAAAACAAAACCAAAGATGTGCAGGTGTTTTCTCCTTTTTTAGCTTGCGAAGATGAAAGAGACAGTAAGGTTGGAAGAAGAAAGCTCAGCAATGAACTGGTTGCTTGGAGCAATATGAAAAACCAAGACCTTACATGCCTGTGGCTACTAGGTCAAAGAGTAAACAAAACATCTAGATAAAATCCAGCCCTGGAAAATGGAGAGCTCGTGTTCTGGGAGGTGTTTTCCATAGCAGTTCCCTCACTACAAAGGGACAGCTGAACTTGACAAGAATGGAAATGAATGTTCAAACCTCTTCAGAGTCTTTGACTGCCACAGAGACTCCAAAGCTCATCATGGACTGCAGTCTGAGACCCCTCGTCAGTCCAAACAACACTTTAACTACACTCAGTTTAAGAACTGGATAATGCCAAAATACTTCAGAAGACCTGTTTTTTCGTGCCTTATGCCATGAGGGTCATTGGTAGGTCTGCAGCTCATTCCACCTCAGTTGAAGTGACGGATGCTGGGTGACAGGACAATTTCTTTACCTCCACTGAAACTCTAAATCTTGGTTTTTTTCCTGAGCTGTGCTCTCTGGGTTTGAATGCCCCTGCATTTGTGGATGTTCTGGGAAAGTGGCAAAAGATGTCTATTCACAGTAGGATTGCTGGAGACAGCTGAAGGACTATTTCATGGAATGATGGAAATGGCTTCTTTGTGGATATCTGTCTGGATTATTTCTACATGGGTGATGATCTGATTGCTCATGGGGTTTTGATGAAATACTCATTATATATTCAAATATGATGACCCTTGTATGAACATGTTTTTAGCATTATCTGAAGAGAAGGAAGCTGGTGAATACTTGGGCTGAATAAAGACAGCAATATGTGGCTGAAGGTGGATGTGTTTGTGTTGGGGAAGGGTGTGGATCAGAGGTACCCAGTCATTTGTTTTAATAGTTAAGTTTTGAAGCTACAGCCCAGTTGCACTGACAGTGCTGTGAGTTAGAGACTTTGTTTCTGTGATGAGATGGAAGATGCATCCCAGGCTTCCCTGTGGTACATGTAGGCAGAGCCATACCAACAGGTTTGTCCTCTGGGTTTCATCCTATGGAGTTTCAAGTAAGCTGCTTGAAGCAATAAATCTTGCTGTGTCTGAAATTGAAGAATAGTCCTGCTTGTAGGAAGGAGGAGACTCGAGTACTCAAATAGACTTTCCCATGCCACCTGCTTCCCTTCCCTTCCCTTCCCTTCCCTTCCCTTCCCTCAACCCACCTCTTGCTCCTTTCATCTTCATACACAAGCACATCATGAACTCCTTCCCTGTTGCAACCACACCTTGCAACATCCCATTCTTCACCTGGCTTCTCCCTGAGCAGTTCAAACACCAATTCAGGCCTGACACAGCCAAACTCAGCCTTAATAGGGTCACTCATCAATCTGTAACCTGAGGTCAATAGCCCAGCATCACCCTAGACTCAGTCCTGTCCTCTCAACAACCCACTTAGGTTCTGTCAAAATCTTACCAATTCTACTTGCTACTTCCAGAAAAAACCCAACCAGACTTCTCTTTCTGTTTGCTTGAGGAAGCAAAGGATATGCTACAACCCTTCTCATCCCCTACTTCAACTTCTAGGAGTTGCCTCATGTCTGGCCTCAATGGTAACATCTTGCTCCTCTCCATCTGGTGTTTCCAGGAACATCCTCTTGACCGAACCCTACCACTCCCTGTTTATGGCCCTCCATGGACCTCCTAAGCTCATACTTCTTGTTTGGGATGACAAGAGCACTGTTGTCCATGTCAGATCAGCCAAGCTTCAAGGTGACCAGCTCTCTTCTGCCAAAGATGGCAGATTTGGGCACCAGCCCCTCACTTAATCATCTCTGTGCTCCACACTCACATGTCCCCTCTTCCCTCCCCCACTGCCTCATCCACTAAGATCTAGCAAACAGACAAACAACGGGTTTATGAAAGCAAAGAGGGAAAGCCAAGAGCAGCTGCTTTAAATCTGCTGTAATGCTGGCGGCAATTGCATAAGGCAGAGGTTTTGTTGATGTCCCCACCCCATTCCTGAGAAATATTTAATTTATTTTGGTGTCACTGTGCCCACTGCCCATGCCCTCAGCACATTTGCAGTGCGGGAACCATCCGTCCACATTTGCAGCACACTGCCAGAAAGTGGCAGCATCAAAGACCATCTCTGGATTCACTTCTGCCCCGATGCAATCCCACAAGAAAGGGGCAAGATTCAAAACAGTCTCCTCAAACCAACTCAGCCAAGTTCCTTGTCATGCCCTGGACATGCAGAGCTTAGTAAACAGATGGGTCTCACCATGCCCAGGGGAATGGTGGCTCTACGCCATGACAGAGCAGCAAGTTTCAAATTAAATGACCCTTCAGCAAGAGGGACCAGCCCCCAGCAGCTCTCGTCTGCCAGCAAGATGCATTGCTCAGCCCAAGGCTCGGTAGAGCACGGACCTGTCCCACAGCTCTGGTTTGCATTAAATAGGAAGAAATATGCCCTGATGCGAAGATCATGCCTCAACCACAAAGTCAGGTCTCACATCTCCAGCCCTGGCAACTGAGATCTGCTGCCTCAAAGACAAAAGTCGAGCGTTGGCTTGCTCTCAACAGGATCGAGACGCTCTCCCAGACACGGCGCCCGGGCTCAGCTGTGCCATGCCCCCATGGAGAGCAGGAAAGAGCTGGCCATGTTGCAGTGGAAGAGCTGTCAGATTTTCCTTTGCTGTCTAACTTTGCAGGTCATCTTTCTGTCCAAGAACATTTTTCCAGTATGAAAGTCCATCACTGTGAAAAATGGTGGTAGCATTTAGAGCCCATCTGCTATTGCTGTAGGTGTTGCTGCAGGGTTGAGCTCATGCATCCTATAACCAAGTGTAACCTCCCTTTATGATCTGCAAACCATCTGGGAGAAGCGGGACCCATATTCCTGAGACATAGAGCAGGGAAAATACTGTGGTTGTAGAGGAAGAAGTCCCCAAAACCTAAAAACCCCTATTAATGTAAAGCAGAGAGTCTCCCAATATTTCCCATGTCACCAACCTCATCGTGACTGCAAGGCAAAAAGAAAATCAATCTCTCCCAGCATGTCAAACCTTTGTGCACAAATTCAACACATCTCAGCATTCTAGGGGTAGGGAGGAGGCTTTATTTTTCAGGAAAGGGTCATTAGTTTAGAGAAGACGTGGGAGAAAATCAGGTATATTCAAAATCTGCTGTTCCCATACAGATGTTTTCCCTGGCCTTCGTTCCCTTGTCTTTGGGGACTTCAGTCCCACTGCAGGCAGTAAACACCTCAAAAAGGGGTAATGAAACACTCAGGACTACAATGTTTAAATCTGTGGCAAGAGTAATTTCCAAACGGTTTGTTCAGAGCTACAGTGGGGATCGGTAACCCGACAGGTAATAAATCCACATTTCTTGAGCCCAAATCAGTTTTCTTAACTACAATATATTTCATTCTCTATCCTGATAGGGACATCTGGCTGTTTTTGTTTGGGCTTCCTGGGCAGGAGAGATATTTTTTTAAAAAAAATAATTTGAAATCTCTATCAAAAATATCTAAATTCCAAGCTAGAAGTTTGAAATATCTGGGGGTTTATTTATTGATTTTATTCTCATCAACGGTTGAGATTTAAAAAATATTTTAAAAAATATTTCATAACATCTTGCTTCATCTTGTTCTGGCTCAGTTTAGCGCAATTTAGAAGACAAAGCAAAAGAGAAAATTACAAAGTCTGCATGCAGGTTCTCTCTCTTTCCTCCCTTTTTCAAAAAGAAAAAGATGCAAGAATAAGTTTTACCTTCCTCTGTGGCACACACGGTTGAACCTCACGCACCCCTGTGAAGCTGCTCCCCTCCTGCAAAGCTCTGCAAACCCTTTTGCTGATGTACTCATCAGGTATTTTCAGAGAGGCACAGATCGCAGGATGTTTTGGGTTGAAATGTACCTTGAAAAGTCATCGTAGTCCGATCCTCATTTTCTCTGGCTCTTCCCAGCCAGGTGGATTTTTCTGCTCACATTTCAAAAGGGTTTCAGACCAGAAAATAATGGAAGCCTTTCCCCTCCTTTGGAGAACTGTTGGGCTAATGGTTGAACACTATGATCTTAAATGTCCTTTGTGACTTAAATGTTTTTATGACTCTCTGATTCACAAATCCTTGATCATAGAGGGAGAAACATTGACATGACAGAAGGCTGGACTTCATGACCCCAAAGGTCTTTTCCATCCTAATTGGTTCTATGATTCTCAGGGCCTAAAATGATGGATGGTTCTGAGAGCAGGCTGGGAATCCCTTACTTCACTGCTTTCATCATACCTAGAAATACCCCAAACAAACCCACCCCACTCAGTTAAAAAGCATCTCATCAATATAAACTGTGTGATAACAATGCCTGATTAAGCTGTGGAACTCATCACCAAGAGTCATTATGCAAGCTCAGGGGTTAGAAAGATTGCATAAAAAGAAAGAAAAAGGCATTTATCTGGCTATCAGAGCATCTTCAGCTACATTAGATTGGTCTGAAAGAGGATATCAATTCTCTCTGCACAGCACAAACAAGCTACCAACAGCCCATTAGAATGAGACTTTCCCCGTGGGAAAATTGCATAATTTATCATCGCAGCGTCTCTCACATCTTTCCTTGAAACAGCTGGAATAGATTAATGTCAAAAGCAGGATCTGGGGTAAGGCTGGCTGCTGCTTCTGGCGCACTTGGTCGTTGCTGTGTCACCAAGTAATTAAAGCTCAGAGAACTTCAGCAGGCCACTGAGTTAAATCATTCCCCTATAATTTAAGAGCTTCCCATCTGTGTGCAGAAAATTGTCTCCTCCAAAGGCTTATCCCTGGAAAAACGGACCTGGCTATGGACATAGATTGGAGGCAGATTTAACAGAGTGTTTCAGAGCTAAGAGGCAAAGCTGAAGCAACGTGTGCCAGATTCCCGAAGAGGATGCTGAGGTTGCCTTGGTGACACAGTGAAGTGGTGATTACACCTCAAGAGGATTTTAACCCAAGGGAGCAACCTGACAGCAGATGAGCGTGTTGCTTTTAGTTATAAATACAAGGGACTGCAACAATCTTTGTGTCCTCCAGGCTATAACAGTCCTATAATTTGGACGAAAGAAATGGTGACATCCACTAACAAAGGTGCCATCGTCATTATCAGTGGTAACCTCACGAACCTTCTTGGAAAACCATTTTAGTGCCTCCTGTTTTACATATCAATTGTAAGCAATTTGGGACAGGAAGTCTCTTTCCATCCCATACACAGCACTCAGCACAGCTTTAGCTGGGTCTGCAACTGGTGCTTTTGAGTTTCTACAAAAGTATGAATAATAGAAATGGACAGAGGAAATTAAACTGTGCTTTTTTTTCCTGGAAAAACCGTTTTACGTCTCATTTAAAGGTTTTCAGCTGTACAAAAGATTCCCTGAAGTACCATGGCCACAGAAACTCATCATGCACCCTGAGGGGACCCAGCATGGGATGGTAAAACCATGGACCCACAAAGGGGCCACTTTCAATGATATTTCCAAAATTCAGGATTTTTTCAATTACAATATTTAATTTTTTTATGGGAAAAATAAAATCAAGAGACAGCAAGTCAAGTTAACATAAGATGCTACTGCTCCTGCTTTGGCTGTTTCTATAAACTGATGCGCATATGGACTAAAGCTGCCTGCTGCAGTTATTGATTCCAGTTGTCACAAGCCTGCATCTCATGGAATTGATCTTTTTCTCACTTATGTGTAAGGGAGAACATAGATCAGGAGCAAAACAGCAGTTTCACTGACAGAGCTGCAATGGATGTAGGAATCCATAAAACATCGTAGTCCCTAACTATGAACTAGTGTCACACACACAGCATTCACACTCAGTTCTGGGACCACAGTGACATAAATGAAACAGTAAATACCAAGATCCTTCCAGAAGAAGCATAAGGTCAGCCTAGTCATGCCAGAGGAAATCATAATCCTCCTCAAATGACTAGTTGTCACCAGGAGCTAACCATCCAAGATGTAAGCCCATGGCAAATTGGGCAGATGCTGGTTTAATTTAATTCAGAGATGCAGAAGGAGCAGCACTAAGCAAATGGTCACAAGTGAGTACTATTTTCACACAATGTATGCTGCGAACTGGTGGAACACAGTGGCTTGCACATTGACGAGGGCAAAATTACCAATAGGCTCCTAGGAGGGCTATCACATACCACTGGCACCAGGAGAAACTGATCCAGCTCTGGCCTAAGAACTCTACCCTGTTTGTTGCTACAAGCTTGGAGGGTACAGTGGGTTATGAACCCATGTACTTAACTTTTTTTCTCTGTTTATCTAATCCTTCACTCTTGGGGATGGGAGACTGTGCTAGGTGGGCCTTGGGATAACTGCCTTTTGACATCCTTTTGTCCCTGACCCTTTGGTTAGTGCCAGCCAAGAATTTCTCAGGTGCAGCAAATGCACTTTTTCACATCAGCTTGGGATCTGTTTATGTCCTTGTTGTTATGTCCACTTCTTTTCTGTAAAGGTAGGTGTCATAAACCTGCTGTAACACACACACACACACACACACACCCCGCCTTTCCATTGTTTGGAAACACTGGCATCTGGCATTGTTCTCCCATTTCCTAGAGCTAGCACTGGTCTTGAATGAGAAAGTTAAGCCATAAGAAAGCCATAGTCTCTGGATGATGTCTACATGCACATGAGGCTTTGGATTCCTCTTATGCCTTTAAAAGCTGAATAGAATCTGTAAGTTTAATTTTTTGTGTTTTCAGCAGATAAGTTTAAAATTTGGGTTCAAAAAGTTGAAAAGCATCTGCCCCCTCACTTCCCCCCTTTTTTCCTTTGGTGACTTTTGCCTTCTTTTTAGTTTCTTCTTCACTTCTCTCTATCTTGGTCTCTGTTTGGAGCTATGTCACTGCCACTGAGAGAAAATGTTACAGCTTCTCAAGTTGAAGAAAATTTATGACAAATAGGAAGACTTGCCTGTACCTGGAGAGACTGTGAGAATTCCTAGCCTTGAAGATTTATGAGGTCTGAGACTGAACTCAGACAACCACTGTGATTCCAGAAAGAAGGAATTGTCTATACTGTAGATGTTTTGGACATTTTATCTCAGTTCAGTGTAGGAGCAATGTGATGAAACTCCTTATGTCTGTGCCTAAGTCTTGTGTGGGGTTTTTCTCTCATGTATGGTGGGGGAATGAATTCAAATGTCTCAGTACCTTTCTTCTCCCAATTGAGTCAGTTGTTCGATTGCCTGCAGATTCCTAAATGGTTTTGTTAGACTTTCCTTTTTTATCTGACACTTTAGATAAAAGATTTTGGCTCAAATACAGTTGGGTCTCTGAACTGAGACTTTAGTGGCAACCCAGACGGGATGTGTGGGGATCCACTAACACTACACCACTACAACTCCTCAGCAAGGAGAGAATCACTCCAATGTGTCTTCTGCCTAAGACCCCATGCTCAGAAATATCAAATGCAGCTGACTGCACTGACAACATTAGCATGGGCACCTACTCCAGCTAAATAGGACACTTAATTCCCATTAATGCTGAACTAATTAGAGCATGGCAATCAACAAAAGAGAAAACACAATCTTTCTATCTGTGTAAAACTATTCACTATCCCTCATACAAAATATAGGTCACCCGATCTCAAAGGAGAGGGCATATTCTTTGATTAAAACAACCAGCAGCAGTCCTCAAGATTTCGTATTCCATCTTTTGTTCAGAGATAAATATATCTACAAAGAAAAGAAATCTGCAGACATTCATGAATTCAGGCAAAGACAGCCACATTAGTCAAAAAGGCTGCATTGCTAAATACAGTATGTGCACCGAGAGTGACCTAAATATCAGTAAAATTACTGTGTCTAATTTCAAGCAAGAAAAAGCTCCCCAGAATTACTTTAATTAGCTTAAAAGGATGCTGTCAGCCACTTTCTCGAAGCAGATTTAATGTTATTTGCTCTACATATACCATCCTGTGGTAGGCAAACAAAATACTTGTCTCCTCATCATTGTTAATATCACCATCATTTCTTCTTATCCAGCTCTCCTTAGGAGATGCAGTTTCTGCTCCATGGTGTGCTCCATCTCTCTGCCCCCCAAATTTGTTTCAAAGCTACTTGCCAGTTCTAAGAAACTGGAGGAGAACCAGCACCCATTAAATTCCTCATTATCTTCCAGAAAAGTCTGGATCTTTTGACTGCTCAGCACCACAGTGGATTAGACCTCAGCATGCCAAACTGGAAGCAGAAGTCTGGGCAGAGTTTGGGCTTACCCAGCATCACTGAGGAAACCTGTGGCAGCAATAGGGTCAGTCTTTTGAGTCTCTACCTGACTATTGCCTGGGTTTTACATGCATTCAGAACGTGATGGGGGAAATTCAGGGAAGAAAATTGCACGACAGGATATTAAACCTAACATGGCCAAGGCCAACAGCACACTATTAGAAACAGCATGGCCAGCAGAAGTGATTGTCCCAGTACTCGATTACTGGATTTAGGTTTGGGCACCTTGCTCATAGAAAGACATTGAGGGGCTAGAAGATGTCCGCAGAAGAGCAATGAAGTTGAGGAAAGGTCTGGAGCACAACTGCTCTGAGAGGCAGCTTAGGGAACTGGGAAGGTTTAACTGAAGAAAAGAAGGCTCAGGGGAGGCCTTCTCACTCTCCACAGTTCCCGGAACTCCAGGAGGTTGAAGTGAGGAGAGAGCTAGTCTCTTCTCCCATGGAACAAGTGACAGGAAGAGAGCAAATGGCCCCAGAGCGTTCCAGAGAAGATTTAGGTTGGATGTGGGGGAGAATTTCTTCACCAAAAAGATTATCAGACATTGGAGAAGGCTGCCCAGGGCAGTGGTGGGATCCCATCCCTGGAGGGGTTTCAACGCTGTGGAAATGTGGTGCTGAGGGACATGGGTTAGTGTGACCTGAGAGTGCTGTCTCAATGGTTGCATTTAATTGGACTTTCCCAAAGAAAAAAATTCCTAGATTCAATGATAAAAGAGCCCTATGGTTCAGGAAGACCCTAAAGAAATTGTTAGGGGCAGGGATTATATCTGAGGAAGTATGAACACAATCTTATATTTTCATCATCATCCCCTGGCAGCAAATGGGTGACATTTTAGTCCAGAACAGATGATGATTTTTATGGGTTTATTTTCCAGTGGCTCTTCTTATATGTATTAATAACACTGCACTAGGTTAGAATTGGACCTCATTTGGGATGACAACTGATTTAGCAAGATGATTATTCCAGCAGTTCCTCAGAGATATCCCTTAACTCAAGGAGGTGGCACGTATTTCAGCAGCTCCCAGTCTGTGGTCTGGAGCCACAGTGCTTGTGAAGCTCTTGGTATGTGTGGGCACTCAAGGAGAACCTAAATACCCACCCACAAGGTGTCATCTCTAGTTCAAAAAGTGCAACAGCTTGTCTGGAAGTCTTCATTTTTTAGTTCTGGAAGAAAAAAGAAATGACCTGTCCTGTCTTCTTCTCTGGCTAAGGAAAGGATTAGAAAAATTCCTGAAGTCACTTGGATCAACCACAAACTGGAAGAGGCTGGAAAAACAAGACAGCTTCAAAGAGAATTTAGCCCTCAGCATTCCAGAGATTTGGAACATCCTTCCTGTCTTCAGTCTGTTTCCTGAAGTATGGTATAGTGACAAAGGCAGGGAAAATGGACCTGGAGCATGTGAGGCAGTGGAGAGACTGCGGAGGCATAGATGCTGCTGAAAACAGCAGAAGTAATCTACCCAGAGCCTCCCTATTTGTCGCTACTGCATTTCAGCTGAAAGAAGAGAAACCCAGAACACAGTGTCCACCAACCCAGACAGCCCAGCGAGACATGGCAGGGGAGGGAGAACTTCATCTTATTAATCACTCTCAACTGTGAGAGACAGGCCAAAGGCAGGTTATCCGCCAATGCATCTCAGGGTTTCCCAACCTGATCCTCTTCTCTCTGGTCTTTGTTCCCTGTTGCCTCCCTTCTGCCTTGAGTTCGGACACAACAATGTGCAAATTCAGACCTTGCAAACAGGGGCAGGTTTTGACCCTCAGAACAATGCAAACCATAAGCTATCCTGGTCAGGACTTGAGGCAATGGATCCTTCAAGATTTCTGAAGGTGCTTGCCGGTGATTATCATAGAATAGGATCATAGAATGTATTGGGTTGGAAAGAACCCTTAAGGATTATCTGGTTCAACCCCCATGCAGTGAGCAGGGACATCTTTAACCAGATAGGGTTAAAGGGGGTCCCATCAAGCCTGACCTTGAATTCCTCCAGTGATGGATCTTCTACCACCTCTCTGGGCAACCTGTTCCAGTGTTAAATGACACTTGTCCTAAATCTGATGTTAGGGAAGCGCATCCCAGTCATGTTAAAGAGATGGGTGTATGGCATAAAGCTCCTCGTGCAACACACAAATGGTGGTGGTAGAGCCCCATATCTCAATCCTGACATAAACAGATGAAATACCAGGTCTGCATGCTCTGCCTGGGAGATTGAAGGACTCAATCTCTGCAAACCAGACTGAGCGTCTCTCATTATACTCTAAGTACTTGAGTGCAATTAAATGGGAAATAACTCATGTGGCTAAGGACAGTGCTGTAATGCCCCTGTAAATGTTGGATATCCCCATCACCTGCTGAGCCCTGGAGCTGTCTCAGTTCGTCTCCTGCTCCCAGAATTTGTCTAATGGTTCAAGAAACGGCAGAAGAATTGTGAAATGCAAGCAGGATCAGAGCCCATGCCCACAACACTCCTCCATTACAGGAACAAATCTGATACGGGCTCCTCACAGAAAAATAGAAATTGTAGGTAGGAAAAACCTATACTTGCAAATTAAAGCCACTCACTCACCAAGACTGACACGTTTTCTTGTTTACACCTGAGCCCACGAGGATCCCTTTGACTTCACAGGAACACCCAGCAGAGCTGACACACCAAACGAGTGTGGAGCATTTCATCTCCCTGGTGGAACCATGTTTGCCATAACTCAGACACAAAGTCTCTCTCAGGAAGGTTTTGGAGAACGACTCAATCTGCAACCAGACCCCTTCACCCTTTGCTTTCCTTGAGATGCCTCCTGCTTGCTCCAGAATTAGGAAACCTTCCAATTGGAAATATAAGGAATGCAAATTGATGTCTTGTCTCTGACATGAATTATCTGACTCCTGCGGCTGTCTCTGCAAGATTATTTGAGCTGAACTTGACTGTTGCAGTAATTAATTCCCAATCAAGCAAATTTGCGTAAATCTTCCCTTTAGAAATCTGCCTTAAATCAAGGGTTTAAACACCACATTCCAGCTTGGTTTCATTAAAAATAGATTGCTATTGAAAGCTGCCAGCACTGTAAATACAGGCACCATGCCACCCTGCAGGACAGCTTGGATACACACTTTCCACATAATGAAAACCTGCCTTAAAAGCCATCTCCACGGCAAATGTCCCCTTTAACCAGGGGTTGCTCTCAGCAGCCCTCACAACCTTCTCTTGTTGACATACCTAGTCTTGCAAGGATGGCTTTGAAGCAAGCAGGATACTTGGGACAAGTGCTCCAGGAGAAGGAGAGAAAGTCTTGCCAACTTGAGAAATCTCAGAGATGCTTTGTGTGCAACCTACAAGCTAGAGACCAGAAGAGGAATCATAGAATAAAGGAATGTTTTGGGTTGGAATGGACCTTTAAAGGTCATCCAGTCCCACCCCCACCTAGGGACACCTACAACTGGAGCAGGTTACTCAGAGCCCCAAGACCAAATCTGATCTGAAAGGTTTCATCTACCACCTCTCAGGGAGACCTGGGCCAAGGTTTCACCACCTCATCATAAAACACTCACCCCATACAGCCAATCTCAACCTACCTTATTTCAGTTTCAAACCATCACACCTTGTCCTGCCAGAACAGCCCCTGCTAAAAAGTCTGTTTTCTTCTTTCTTATGGACCCATGTAAGAAAGGGCAGCTCTTCCCTCCAGGACACAAATGGCATCACAAAGACCAAGCAGTGAAAAACATTGCCAGTGATAACAGAGGCTGAAAGAAGACAGATGAGGAACAGTGAAGCTACAGCTCTCCAAAGTGGTAAGATTTGCAGAGTGAAGAGTCACAGCATTTGGAAGAAAGGGGGGAAACCAGCACTCCTGAGACCTATGTTGAGTTTCCAGGGTTCCTCCTAATGCCTTACCCTTCTTGTGCCAAATACTTGTATTTACCTTTTTGCCCTTCCTGGAGTAACTACACAGAGGGGATGAGCTGCTGAAACTTCAGCAAAAGGCCTTGGGAAATAGAGGTTCATCCTCTTACTTCTTTCCATTTCTTCACCCAAGTTTTAGTGATGAGATCTTCTCCTGCGCACAAATGCTTCAGCCAGCACTGAGGTCTTCACCTCTGAGCTGTCTACAACTGCCTCTAGAGCAACAAAGATGATGAAGGAAGTAGAGCACCTCTCTGATGAGGAAAGGCTGAGGGAGCTGGGGCTCTTTAGCTTGGAGAAGAGGAGGCTGAGGAGTGACCTCATGAATGTCGGTAAATATGTGAGGGGTGGGTGTCAGGAGGATGGAGCCAGGCTCTTCTCAAGGTCATCTGGTGCTAGGACAAGGGGCAACAGGTGCCAGCTGGAACAGAAGAGGTTCCATATAAATATCAGCAGGAACTTCTTCACAGTGAGAGTAACAGAGCATTGGAACAGGCTGCCCATGGGGGCTATGGAGTCTTTTTCTCTGGACGCATTCCAGACCCGCTTGGATGTGTTCCTGTGCAACTTGGTCTAGGTGGTCCTGCTGTGGACTAGATGATATTTTGAGATCCCTTCTGATCCCTAATGATAATATGATTCTATGAAGCCCTTAAAAGTGTTCTTATCTCTGATTGGTGGTGGTGCATTTTAAAGGAAGAGATTACTGCAGGAGAAGAGCAGACAGTTTGGAGCTGTGCAGAAGAATATCTAGTAATCCAGATTTCCAGTGTCCTCAGCCACCAAAACCACAGGAAAGAATGGAAACTTGACAGTACAAGCCTGCCCAGTGTTTGAAGCATGCCATGTCTTCTGGGTTTGTGAATGAATGAGAAATCTTGCCGAGAAACTGGTCTCAACATGCTGTTCTGAGACCTACCACTGGTATTTTGTCGAAGAGAAAAATTCTGTCATCCTTTATCAACACCAGGATACAGGACAGGACGTAGCTGGTTTCTGGAGGGGGTGCTTCTTTTTCTTTCATTTTTGAGCACAACTTCCGTACAATAAATCAGGTTTGCCTCAGCAATGTCTCCTATCCTTCTCAAGCAGGCAAGAGACAAAAGACAAAAAGCAAACACCTTCTTCTTCTTTCTCCTACTGTGAGATGCTGATCTCAGCAACAGGACAAGACACCAAATACTTTCCAAATGGTTTGGGGCTTGGGACCCCTCTTCAGTAACCCAGAATAAATACTCAGAGAAGCTGTAGGTCAGTATCTAGAATAAAGACTAAATATGTTCCCCCAAGTGTGTTTATGGTCCCACACTTAGTTGTGGATATAGCCTACAGATCTGATGGATGCTGATCTTCTTTCTCATCCATGGCATAGAGATTGCTGGGATCAGACATCAGTCCAGCTCTGCTGCAAGTCCAGGGATGTTTTGTGGGCCTGAGGGGAGACAAATATTCCTTTTGGCTCTGCCTTTCTCCAGCTCTATCCACCTCCACCCACAAACCAAGACAGAGGTGTTGTCTACATGCCACTCCTCTACAGCAGAGGTGTTCCCCTCTTATACTCCTGCAGTGCCATCATCTCCAGTTCTGATGGTGTCAATTGGTCCCAGCTGGAGGAAAGCACATCATCCCTTCTTCATGTTTGGTGTCCGTATGGGCTTTCTGCTGTGCCTGTCTCCTTCATCACAGCCAAATTTGGGCAGGTAGAGAAGATTCTGTTTCAATTTAAATGAGTTTTAGTGTGCCACTTGAATCCTTTTATCTGTAAAGTTTATTTACCACTGAAAAAAAGATCTGCTGTCTAGAGAAACTTGGCACCTTCCCTAGAAGCTGTGGGTGCAGCTGCATTGTCTGTGGGACCATGGTGGAAAATGGTATCTCTGGATGTGGGATACTGAACCTATATGTAGCTTCACTGGCCAAAGAGAAGTATCACTTGACTAAGGAAAATCAGAACACAGTGGCAGAGCACAGGACAGAGTCCAACTTCCTCGAGTCCTTATTCAGCAAAGTCTGTTAGAGATGTTCCTCTTCTCTGTTGCAATTGAGCCAATTCTCCCTTGAGATGCCCGGACATACCAGGAAAGGGCTGAGTTGTGGAGTTATGAAGTGTGTTCTGTCCTGTAATAGAGAGGACAATTTACGCTCTGCATCCACCACTCATTTCTGCTCTGGCTGCTGTGAGGAATGGAGGAGAAATGATCAGGAAATGGAAGAGGCTCCTGGAGGAGTTAATTTCCCCAAAGCTCTTCACCACATTCAGCACTTGTCCTGAAGTAGCACATTGCTCCTAAGAGCTGCTTAAATCACTGCCCTGAAAACTGGGATGTGCTACTCTAACCCCACTGTCAATACTTAATAAATAACAGAGATGTAAGCTGAAGACATTCCTGCCATTAATCAAGAGCAAACCCACAGCCCCAGTAAGTGCACAGATAGCACAGCTACAATCCAATTTCTGTGTTAGGATCCTTAAAAAAATAATATCACACTCTAAGGTTTCTTATTTTTCTGGCTTCTGCCTGACTGGCTGAGTTAGGGGATGCTTACGAGACTGCTGTGAAATTACTTGCATCAGCTACTGTTCAGTTGGTCTCAGAATCTGTTTTCCAGACTCCAAAGCAAAATCACAGTCATTCAATATTTAAGTATAAGCAGAGTGGTATTAATCAGGGGTGCTGCTGCTTACTGTGGCAAAGCAGGATGCCAATTTATCTTTTCCCTAATTGTGGAAGAGCTAAGACACTCGGAAATGGTTTGTCTTTAGTGTGACAAAATGCATTTGTGTTGCAGAAAGGGTTTTACCCAACCAGAAAAGCCTCCCTGTCACACCAAGACAGGCAGAGCTGGGGATGAGAAAAGCATTTGTCTGCTGATTAGATGACACAGGAGGAATTAGGTCATTTCATCCATTATCTTCCCTTGTGGACTGGGTGGAGAGGCCTCCAGCAGGATCTGGCTATCTTTTGCAGAATAACAAGGGTCCCTTCTGCAAGGAACCTCTCCCTGGGTTTTGCTTCAAACTGGGTCATTTTGAATATTTTACAGGGTGTGTTTTCATACTCATGACATTTTCATGAATTCTCCTCAGCTCAAGTAGGTCCTGAAACCACCCACTCCCAAGCCCTGATTTTCTTTCCTTTGATTGAGCTCTGCCACCTTTCAGCTGCATTGAGAGATCTGTTGTTTTCCATCAGTGCTGTGGCCACGTGTGGTGCAGACAGACAGAAATGCTGACAGTCATGCTGAAGGGGAACATGATGTCCCTCTTCTACTGGGGTGACAACAGGTGAAATGACTTAGTCAAGTTTGCATGAGGGAACTTTGAAGAGCCTCTGAGTCCCAGCCTGGTGAGTGAACTAGCCTTGTGGTGTCTAGATATCATTTACCATTGGACAAAGCATTGGTTTGAATCCAAAAAGCTTCTCATTACTTTGTCATCCAGCACCTTCCCATGATGGGCCACTCTTGTCTCTCTGTCTGTCTACGTGACAGGACAGGAGCATGTCCCAGCTGTGTCCCAGCTATGTCCCAACCCTAGTATTCTAGGGTATGCCCTAAGTCCTGTCCTCAACAAAACCCACTGGGAGATAAACTGTAGTGCAATGCATCTCATCCATACTTGCACACCCAGATCTTCCTTAAAAGCTCATCTGGACAAGGCCATATCTTGTGACACATAATCAAAGCATGGTCAAAGTATGGAGAGCTTGGGGTCTTTCATGGACCACTGTGGCCCCATAGAATCAATTCAGTTTCTGTTCACCCCTCCCAAGGATGGAGGTCAGGACAGCCTGTTCTGTGGGAAAGAAACCCATTCTGCAGAAATGGCACCACACTGTCTGGTTATTAGCAGAGATCCTGTCCGCTCTAAATATCTGGTGTGGTTTGTATGATGTTCTCCTTCCCTGGGTTATTTGGGCTGTGAATTACACTGACCTGCAATTCTTAGGTTAATTCAACACTTACTTTGGATTTGCCTTGTTTATTCAATGCATAGAGAGACACATGTCCACAGCCCAACCATTCATGGAACTGAACCTGGCATATTCCTCTCACAAAGCCTGTACCAATGTTTCAGTCCTTCCTTGGTGGTTCAACCTAGTATCTGCTGCTCTGTTTCAACCACCACCACCATCATACAGCCTTCTTACCTGAAGCAAGACACAAGGGATCTGTCAAAGCACATCAGCTTCATTAGACCTTGGACTTTTCCTTCACCCACAGCCCATCACAAATGCCTGACTGAAAGGTCAGGCACTCCTGCAGTCAGCAGAATCCCATGGCATCAGGAATACTCTGGGCTCATCACACACCCCTGTGAAATATTTCATCTCTTGTTGGTCAATATAAAAATCAACTTCCTAAGTGTTATTCAACTAACTCCCTATTACCTGTGACCCAGCACTAACCCAAACACCTTATTCCTTCCCCAACATCTTAGAAATTTTGAGATGTGAAAAAATAAAAGATTCAGCAGCTTATTTGTCCTGTACATACACATATGGGATCTGGGAGGTTGGCAAGAGATGGTTTGGGGCAGATAAGTGCCAAATATTTCCAGAGTTAGCTAGTATTACCCAGGCTATTGAGGAAATCTTCATGAGAGGAAAGAAGTTGGGTTGGTGTAGTAGAAAAGCCTGCTGTGGACAAGGGCAGCTGCTGCAGGGCCGAGCAGAAAGGACTGAGGGTGCAGTATTTTCTCTCCAGTTCTGCAAGAAACACCATGTCCACAGCATTTCTGAAGTGTTCCACTCATTCTTTCACCCTTTATCCCATCCCATGCTGTCCATGTTAAATGCAGAAATCCTTTCCCAGCTCCACATTCACTTCTCATCTAGCCTTTCTACTGTTCTCCAAATGCCTTTGCCTGAAATCCCTTCACCTCCCTCACCTATCTTCACTGTATCACCCATCACTTTGAAGCAACTACCTCTCTCTAACTTTCTCCTCTTGCCCCTTCTCTCATCTTCTTAGGATTTGACTCAGTTGTCAGTCATTCCTCTTCATTTTATCTTAAAGTCATCCACTCATTCAGGTTGGAAAACTCCCTTGAGAACATCAGGTCCAATAACCCTATTCTACCAAGCTCAATGCTAGACCATAGCTTTGAGTACCACATCTGAATTATCTTTAAACACATCCAAAGGTGGTGACTCAACCGCCTCCCTAGACAGCCTGTTCTGGTGCCTGACTATTCCTCCTAATGTTCAGCCTAAACCTCCTCTGGTGCACCTTGAGGCTGTATTAGCAGCCCTCTTGGAGCTCTTCTGTCAAGAGGTTGTCCTGCTTCCCTCTCCAGCCATCTCCATCAGAGTCCCTCTCAGGCACATGTGGGTGCAAGCATCTCCCCTACCACACACCTGAGCCAAGGGTTCATTCCACTTCCCCAATCATCTGCTCAAGCAGCATTGGCTCACATCCTGTATGCAACTCTCTGCTGTTGCTATCATTCCACCCCTATGGCCTTAATCTTTCCACCAGGATGGCTTTCTTCTCGGCAAATCAATTTTCCTTCCACCAGCTCTTCTACCTCCTTCTCTAGAACTGTTCCACTTCCAAAATGTCTTTTTCACAAATCTCACCCCTGACCCACTCTTCTTCACCATCTTGAACAATCACAACCTTTGCACTGCTCCTTCTCCACTGCCTTGTCTCTGCTATGTACCCATCTCACACATGGCCTTCTCAGTCCCAGCTGGAGCTTTCCTGCTGACAAGCAACACAAAGCCTTTTACATCACTCCATGTGGTGGCCAGGAGGGACTTGTTTGGGAGAAAGGGAACAAAGTCCTTTTTTAGAGGATCTACATACACATGGCCCTTGCAGCGCTGCCAAGTGAGTGATCTGAATGGAGATGCCCCTTTCTGAATTACAACGCCACTACCAACCCCAAGCCACAATGTGTAATGTAGTATAAATGTAAACATCTCTGCAGAATGAAAGGCACTTTGCCAGGCCGCACACAGCTTGGCCCTACACAATAAAGACATAATTATGGCTTCAGTGGGTTTGCTTTGCTCTGAGGTTTCCACCAGTGGGGAAATGTTGTTCCATCCTAACCTTAGGGAAGCAGATGATCTCATGAGCAGGCGCTGCACAGGCTGCGCTCACTAGAAACCCTATCAAGATGGAAGAGCTGGTAGTTTCAGATCCCTTCCAGTGGGCTAGAGGAAGATAGAACAAGCCTTGTGGCTTGTTCCAAGTGGAACAAGCCTTGGCATCTTTTGGAGCTAGCTCTGTCCTGGATTTGTTGGCAAAGGTGTAGACTTCTGGCTGTGGTTTTGATTTTCCTCTAACCAGTAAAGTAGACTTGCACTCTACACAGGAATAAAATCAGAGGATCATCTCCTGAAGCAGGACAGCCCTGTGTTCACAGCACATGATATCTCAACTAAGCAGCCGGTCCACTTTCACCACCCAGTTCTTGTCTCTGACTGCCCAGTACAGCTCCCTTTGGGTTTCTGTGCAAAATTCAGCAGAAGAGGGTCAAAAATACGCTCAGGATGCACCAAGAATCAACCTTCATCTCCCAGGCTAAATGAAGACCCACTGCTGAAAGTCAAACCCTGTTGACAAGTGTAGGGAGAGAAATCACAATTCTTCACCCTTTGGAGAGACCCAGGGTTGCCATGCACACCTATGTCCACTTCATATCTTTCCAGTCACCACTCAGATCAGCAGCCTGTTCATAGATTTGTAGATTCCTAGAATGGTTCAGGTTGGAAGGCACCTTAAAGATCATCTAGTTCCAATCCCCCACTAGACCAGGTTGCTCAAGACCCCAGCCAATCTGGCCTTGAACACTTCCAGGGAGGGGGCATCCATACCCTCTGCAGGCAACCTGTTCCAGTGCCTCAGCACCCTCATCGTGAAGAACTTCCTTCTGACTTCCAATCTAAACCTCCCCTCTTCCAGCTTGAAACCATTACCCCTACAAACCCTTGTAAACAGCCCCTTCCCAGCTTTCCTGTAGCCCCCTTCAGGTACTGGAAGGCTGCTGTAAGATCTACCCAGAGTCTCCTCTTCTCCTGGCTGAACAGCCCCAACTCCCCCAGGCTATCTCAAGATGCCATGGGATGCAGCTGGGCTTGGTTTTATCATATCACTGTCTCATAGAATGGTTTAGGCTGGAAGGATCCTAAAATATCATCTAGTTTCAATCCCTACCACAGGCAGGGACACCTCTCAGCAAGCCAAATTTCTATCTCTGTAGCTGCTGTGACCTGCCTGCAGTGGCCTCTTGTCCTTCCTGCAGAGAAAACTGGAGAAATAAGTTTGATATCAATGCCTGATCCCTAAGGTATGGCATGGGGCTGGGGTTCTGAGTCCAGTCTCCTCTGCCNACACAGCTTGATGTCATCAGAAAACTTCCTGAGGGGGCTCTCAAGTCCATGTTTTTCCAGTATGGTGACCAGGGTGTCATGCAGGACTGTCAAATGCTTTACACAAGTCCAGGTAGATGGCGTCAGATGCTCTTCTCTCATCCTCTTGTGCTGTAACTCCATCATAAAAGGCTATCATATTAGTTAGGCAGGATCAGCTTCTGATGAAGCAGTGTTTGTTGCAGTGTTAAAAAGCCACCTTCTAAATCCCATCCAAAACATACCTCATGTTCATGCCACCAGCACGTGAACAGACAGTTATCTTCCGTGACTCTCTCTTCCCTTGTTATTCACCCCAAATGTACCCTCTCAGGTCAACCAAGATTCATTAAAAAAAATGAATTAGGCAGGGATAGAAGTTGATGACGAGCAAATTAGAGGCCAGGTCATCTTCTTTGGCCCTGAAGACAAGTGCAGCAGCTCAGCTTGCAGCATAGGCATTCCCTTTAATGCAAAGTAGTAAGTTTTTTCCACATTTCCTACAGGTAACAGCCCCTGACTCTTGCTGTATCCTGCACAGTTTCCAGGCTTTACTCGAGATGACTAATTAGCACAGACCAGACCAAAGCCAACCATTTGAATGATTATTTGTCACGCATTTAACCCATTCTTCATCCTATTTTGTTATGCCATTACATCTGCTTAGTGGCACAGAGCATCTTCTAGACCAGCCAGCTACTGGGATGGCTGTTGTACATGGCTACTCATGGCTTTGTGTTGAGCAGCAAAAATTCTCATAGTCTTTTTTCACGTGGTTTCTTTAGGTATTCTTGTATAACAGTCTCTCTTTAATATTATCCTATTACTTTGCCTCTGTGCCTCTTTCCATTTTAGGTCATCTTCCATGAACATGGAGAAGAGGAAGTCAAAGGAGAAAGCCAAAGCTGATAAATCGGTCCAGATAAAAGTTCTCCAGGGCTTTGCCAACTACCTAGGTTGGCCAGCTCAGCAATCATTATTGCTGGTTTGTGATAGTTATTTGTGATGAATTACTACTGTCTGCCAATGTTTCAGTGAGTCTTCATCTTTTTTCCCGTGTTTTCCATTCAGTTTGCAAAGAGAGAAGGTATGAACTGATGCTTGGACAGCTGTGAATTATTTATCTCTGCCACCACTCAGATAATTTTGCATTATATCAAGATTCCATGGGATGCAGCTGGGCTTGGTTTTATTATATCACTGTCTCATAGAATGGTTTAGGCTGGAAGGATCCTAAAATATCATCTAGTTTCAATCCCTACCACAGGCAGGGACACCTCTCAGCAAGCCAAATTTCTATCTCTGTAGCTGCTGTGACCTGCCTGCAGTGGCCTCTTGTCCTTCCTGCAGAGAAAACTGGAGAAATAAGTTTGATATCAATGCCTGATCCCTAAGGTATGGCATGGGGCTGGGGTTCTGAGTCCAGTCTCCTCTGCCGTGTAAGGATCCTGAAAAGCTGGATGGTAAGACATGCTGCCTGACAAAGTCATGGTTTTATAACCCAGTCCAGGAAACCCCAGATTGTTTCTAGGCTCTACATTCATTTCCAACTCTGCCTTGAAAGACATGTTTTGTTATGAAGCTTTCTTTATATGACATTCGAGGGGTTTAAGTGACTACAATTAAACCCAGCTTTTACCAACAACAAACTATTTCCAACAGCACGTTCATCTACTCCAGCAAACATTCCCCAGCTCCAGTCCTTCTCTTTGGCTGCTCAGAATTTACTCTGAAAACAATGTGTTTGTCATGGTAAACTGTTCCCAAGCTCTTTCCTTTCCACGGTTTTGAGCACTCAAAAGAAACCCCAAAATCACAGCGTCAAACTCCCCAAGCACAAAGTGGGCTGAACAGAACGTTTTCAGACCATCAGGCTAATGAGCACATTTCCTAAGAAGAAAATACTTATTTGGAGGGGTTTTTTTCCTTTTTCCACAAACCCAAACTTCACATCTAAACTACCTAGGTTGGTGAGGAAGAAACCATGGCAACTGCACATTTTAATTGGTTGTTTGTTGGCTACTGACAACAGGGAAGGTTGCATAATTGGTGTTTGGGAGTCCACATGGAGAGCTGAAGGACTCGGCTAAAGGGGAATGTGGTATATCACATCTGGCACTGGGATGTATCTACATGATGTAACACAAAATCAAAGGGTGTCAGGAGCTCTATACAGCTCCTGAAAAATGGTGCAATGCCCACTGAGTCAATATGGTGGCCACGGAGGCCAATGGTATCCTGGGATCTGTCAAGAATAGTGTCCAGTAGGTCAAGGGAGATTTTCCCCTCTACCCTGCCCTGGTGCAACTGTAGCTGTAGTACTGTGTCCAGTTCTGGGTTCTCCAGTGGAAAAGAGAGGTGGAAGTGCTACAGGATGATTAAGGGACGGGAACACCTCTTCTATGAGGAAAGGCTGAGAGAACTGGGGCTGTCTAGTCAGGAGAAGAGTAGGCGGAGAGGGATCTTATTAATGTCTGTAAATATCTGAGGGGTGGATGTCAAAAGGAAGATGCCAGTCTTTTCAGTGGTGCTAGGTGATAGGATGAGGGGCAACAGGTACAAGCGGGAACATGTGAGATTCCTCTTCAACATCAGGAAAATTTTCTTTACTGTGGGTGTGAGTGACCCTGGAACAGGCTGCCCAGAGAGGTTGTGGAGTCTATTTCTTTGGAGAATTTCAAAACCTACCTGGATGTGTTCCTGCATGACCTGACCTAGGTGATCCTGCTTTAGGCAATGTTGGTTAAACTAGATGATCTCCAGAGGTCCCTTCCAACCTCTACCATCCTGTGATTCTGTTTTTTAAAAGAGAAACATCAAACCATCCTACATTACTCCATCAGCCACTTGAATAGTCTGAGACCAGACTGTGAAACAAAGAAGAGTGATTTTTCCCAGGTCCTCCCTTCTCCTCTGAGCACTGATCACTTCCAGTTGAGGAAGTGCATTGTGCAGCCACAGCCCTCAAAATGAAGCTTTTTGGGAAGTCAATCTAAGTGTGGCCAACAGACTTCAAATTTCCCACCTGTACAAGATGAACCCTCAGGTTTTGACATGGTTTAGTGCTTTGCCCTTGCTTCCTCTCAATGTCTTCTTTTCCCTCTGCCTCATAGAATAGAACCATAGAATCACTCACAGAATTGTTTAGGTTGGAAAAGGCCTTTAAATCACGGACTTAAACTATCAACCACTCACCACCAGGTCCCCACTAACCCCTGTCCCTCACCCCACATCTCCACAACTTTGCAACTCCTTCAGACATGGGACTCCACCACTGTCCTAGGCAGCCTAGGACAGTACTGAACTACTCTTGTGGGGAAGAAATTCTCCCTCAGGGCCAATCTAAACCTTCCCTGGCACAGCTTGAGGCCATTTCATCTCATTCTGTTGTTTGTTTCTTGGGAGAAAAGACCAACCCCCACCTCGCTCCTACTGCTGGAATTTCAGGGAGATGTGAAGAGAGAGGAGGTTTCCCTGAGCCTCTTTCTTGCACATTAAACACCCTCAGTTCCTTCAGCCACTCATAAATTTCTCATACAGCAGGATCTGGCAGCGTGTGGTGTGCAGCTTGTAATGAACGCATGTGATCCATCCAAGCTCACAATATGAACTGCTGTTTGGTCTCTCAGGCTCTTCACTACAACATTTTGGTTGATGAATGCAACTTAGTGTTGCTGAGAGACCCAGAAAAGACAAAGGGAGAAGGCTGAAATGAAACGAGGGTTACATGAATAAACACACATCTCCAGAATCATGAGTGGCCGTGAAAATGGGTAGTTGATCACACCAAGAGTCAATTCTCGCAAAGAACAAGTGATAGGACAAGAGGAAATGGTCTTAAATTGCACCAGGGGAAGTTTAGTTTGGACATTAGGAAAAACTTGCTCCTGGAAAGGGTCACCAGGCCTTAGAACTGGCTGCCCAGAGAGGGAGTTGAATCACCATCCTTGGACGTTTTTCAAAGTCATAGAGATCTGGAGCTTAGGGCCATGGTTTAGTGGTGGCCTTGGAACAGTTGGGTTAATGGTTGGACTTGATGATCTTGAAGGTCTTTTCAACCTGAATTATTCTATGAAAAAAAACTACAGCACACCTGTGACCTTGACACAAGAATCAAGCATGTTCTTTTTCCAGAATATCTTACAGGTTCTTCACCATCCTTTAACCGACTTGTCTCTCCCATGGTGCTCACAAAGCCAGCAGGAAGGAGCTAGTGTGCTCGTAGCCAAGCCTTGCGTGTTTGGGGAGTGAGCAAACCCTGCTAAGTGGAATCTGGCTGTGCTGTTTGTGTTGCTAAAGAGCAGCACATGGGCATGGATTCCCTTGTCTCCGCCAGTTGGTGAGGGAAGGCTGGAACCCAGCTGCATTTCGAAACACGAGACACAAAACAATGATTTGCCAATGAGAGTAAAAGTAACTGCCTCGCGGCAGACGCTATAAACCGCCTTGCCCATTGTATCTGGGGACATAGGGCCATTAGCTTTGCTATCGATACCTCAGTAATGTGAAATGAGGAGAAATCACAGCCGAACTGCCTCCTCCATGGCTGTCCTTTCACATCCTCTTCTTGTAAAGGCCACTCTTCTCTTTCATGACCTCAACAGAAATTGGGTTTTTCTGCTTTCTCTGGTGCCTGGAATTGGCTTCTCCAATGAAGTTAAAAACTCATTGCAAGGTTTGATTTGATATAACCTGAAACTGAACCAAGCAGAGGCACCCAGTATCTGTTGGAGGAGGATCTGTCCTATATCAGAGGGAGCTGAACCCTTCCACAGTAAAGCACATTCTAAGAGATGTGCAAGCATGGCCAGGTGCCTTCTGGCTTTCCTGAAGGGCTCAGACTGAAACTGCCACACTGAAACCTTGTTTATTCGTGTTCTTGGCTGTACAGGACAGATGGTCAGATGGTCTTCCCAAGCCCATGCAGTCTGTCTGTGAGGGTGACAGCACAGGAGAGGATTTCACAATTAAGTGTTTGTCTCCTTGTCAGTGTGCTGGAGCTGAGAATGACCATGGGATAAAGGTTGTTGCTGATTAGCTCCGATTTTTGACAGCTCAGGGGAGCTGAGAAGTTGTTTACCTAATGAGAGACCACCAGCATAGTGCACCTTAAGAGATGCTGCCATCCATCTCCTGCTCCCCATTCAGCAGGTTCTCAGAGCTGGTGCATTTCCTAGCAGAGAGAGCAGGAAATTGAGAGCTGTGGGTGCATTTAGGAGACAGAGGGGCAAAGAGCAAATTTCTATTAAAGCAGTTCATAACAGAAAGACACACAATGGTAAACCCCAGAGCTCTAAGCAGTCCAAATGGGATGGGTAAATCTTGCACGGATTTACTTATGAACAAGTGCAGCAAGGCCTTTGACACTGTCTCCCATGACAACCTTGACAACACTTGGCCATGGCCAGCCTAAACCTCCTCCGGCACAAACTGAGGCTTTTTCTTCTTGCCCAGTCACTTGTTATTTATATAAAGAATAGCAGGACAAAGAGAGGGCTTGGGACTGTGTTTAGCCAATAGCACAAAATCAACCTCAGAAACTGTGGACTGAGAAGTCAATTGCAAAGGGTCAGTGTTAGGTTGTTGGTCAGGAAGCAACATCTTTGTCAGCTCAGTGAAGGCAGGAGTAGGGCAGTGACTTCGGGCAGTGAGTTTCTGCTACTCAAAAGGAGCCTTAAAGAAACCCTAATAATGTATCTGAAGTTTGCATCTTCTGAAGTGAGGATGACTTCAGTCACTCCTAGTCATCAACCTGGTACCACTTCCTACTGAGCTGCCCCAAAAACCTTGCCAGCTTTTTTGATCATAGCATTGGACTGAGCATTGGACTTGAGAAGTCAAGCCCTAAACCCTTTTCTGTCACTGCTTCCCAGGCAGAATTCCCCACCATAAAAACAGAGCTTACTTGAAGTTTTCCTGGATGTCCAACATCACAACTGACAGTGTGGGAATTAACAGAGTTTGGCCACGAGCTTGTATTTCCTGCTGTCTGCTAGGACCCCAGGTCCCTATTTTCCACACTGCTCTCCAACAGGTCAGTCCCCAACCTATACTGGTCCCTGGGGTTGTTCTTGCCCGTATGCAAGACTCTACACTCACCCTTGTGGGGTAGAAGTAAAGAAGGGAGAACAAGTTAGGGATACGGTCTTTGAGTGGAAGTCTGAAGGATCAAGGGTTGGTTAAAAATACCCCCACAGAGACCTATTGTTAATTTTATACCTGAGCTCTGGTTATTTGCAAAGGTCCTTCCCCTTCCATGTGCTTTCTTTCTGCTCATCCCTTAGCCATGGGTTTTCCTGCTCAGCAAGGGCTCAGCAAAGGGGTTTCAGTCCCCAAAACATGCAGCCAGAATGGTATTTCCCCAAAGCCACATCTGCTCACAGAGAAGCCCTCCACATCTTCTGGCGACAGTAGGCTTGTTTTGCCAAACCTGGTGAGATGCTGCCCATTTTCATTGAGCTGGACTCATTTTGGTACTCCAGAAGAGCGAAAGGAATAGTGGAAAATCGATTTGCTTATCTCTCTATCTGATGTATTTAAACCCCTGGGGTGGCTCCGGGTGAACAGCCTTACAGGAAAAGCAGAACTTCAAATTCCACTTGCTGAAACAGTTCATTGCTTGTTCACAAAACAAAACCTAAAGGAGATGTTTTAGTGCAAGTGTTCAGCCTGTATAATTACAGCTCAGGTAATCTGCAAGCCTTAGTAGAGGCCGTGGGGGCATCCTTCCTTGGATTTTCTTTTTTTTGGTTTGTTTTAGCGTAGAAATAAAGTTTTTTGCTATCTGGGAGTAGCAACAGTGCTTGCTCTTGGTGAGGGATTCAGACACTCTTGAGCTGCTTGTTCTGTGGCACAGATGCTCTCTGTCCTCTACCTCCCACTGCCAGCAGGTGCCCAGGGGAGCTTTAACACTCTGCTGATAGTGACACCAATTCATCAGCGGTCTGTTAATTAACTGACAACCAGCCAAACTCATTGCCTTATCTCACAGCACACAAATGAACCTGGTGAGGCAGTTGTGCTTGGGAGTGGGCTTCATTAATGAAGTGCTTGGGAGCTGGCCCCCAAAGGAAAGCATCCAAGGAAATAAGAAATATAAATTCTTAGTGGTGTCTGCATCCTTCCCACCTGGTGTGACAAAATACACCTCAGCTTGTGTCTGAAAGATTTCATTGTATAACAGACCAGAGATTTAGCAAAGTCACTCTGTTCTGTGGACCCTCACAGACATGTCAGCATGGAGAAAACACCAATTAAGGAGAATTGAAATTTGGCAAGTCTTCTCTAACTCTCAGCTCACTTTTAGCAAGGGGTTTCTCACCCTAGAAATTGGTTCATTCCCCAGCAAACTCTTTACCTGCATTTCACATATTTGGTATTTTCTTCTCTTTCTGCACCTATTGGTCCCTCTTATCTAGGGTGGTAGTGGAAATCTAGAGCTGCACCAGAAAGTCAGAAGCAACACACAGCTACGTGATGCTGAAATACTGTGGGGATGCAGAAAAATGAAAAACTACAGTGCACGTTTTGTAGACGTGATGTTCTTACATAAAGAGCACCAATGCAACCTGCAGGGTCTGTACTTCCCTCATTCAGAAGACAGACTGGATGAAAAAAAATGAGGAGCTGGATGACAGAATTGATTCTCCTAAGCAATAAAGTAGGACTTGGTTCATGTGAAAAACCACCAAGCATACAGAGAAGTCTGAATTTGGGTGAAGACAGTGACATTGGATGGGCTTAGGCTATGAATTTCTCTGCCTATAATCTCATTATATTCTGGTCTCTGGCTGTTTTGGGTCTCCATTTTATTTGTTAAGCCCTCAGTTTGAGGGAACCAGCCACAAAATCAACCCCGTGGACTCGTGTGCATATTACAAGCTGCAGATGCCTTGTGCTGGCCACATCCCATCTCAGGTCCTGCCAATACCTAATGACTTGTTGGTCCTTGTGCGATTGGAGGTTGGGATTTTCCAAAGTGAAGTAATTTTTGAAATATTCACATCTCAAGATACTTGCCAAGACATACTCTGCAGCAGTTCTTACCAGAAGCTGCAGCTTTGGTGCATATGACACAGGGGATAGATTAATCTCCAGCATAGCATCAATAACATCGGCAAGTAATCTGGGAAATCTGGGTCCTCGAAAGCTTTGCTCTTGGAAGATCTCTAGAAAGATGGATATCTGCAGCTTCTTGTCAAGTCTGCTGTGCAAAGCTGGGCTTAGAGTCATAGAATCATTCGGGTTAGAAAAGACTCTTAAATCCAACCAACACTCCTCTACCAAATTCACCACTAGGTTGTAGTCTGCTGAGGAGACAAGTGATTTCCACAGCAGGTTTAGGGATTCACAAGCTAATCACAAGAGTAATGTTTATTATGACAAGGGAACAGGCTGTTAAGGAAAGTGGTGGAGTTGCCGTCCCTGGAATTGTTCAAAAAATGTGTAGATCCAGCACTTGAAAACACTTGAAAAATTTTAATGGGCATGGTGGGGTTGGGTTGGTGGTTGGACTTGGTCTTGGAGATCTCTTCCAACATTAATGGTTCTATGAGTCTATGATTTTTCCTTGCATGCAGCTTATCAGGGCTACTGTTGCCCACCAGTACCTGCTCTCTCTCCCAAGCATGAGGGATTCAGATTGGTTACATTTGATCTTGCATTCTCATCAGAGACATTGAAAACCAGGTAAGATGAACCCTAGTTGTGGTAGGAAATCAATTATTGCTCAAGACATGGCGTTACCTGATGGTAGGACCTGTCACAGTTGCTTTCTTCCAATACCTCCTTCCCAAAGGCATTGCATAAACCAGTGTTTCCCTAGAAAACTGAAATATGAAATGACTTCTCTCTGAGAACCTCACTGAACTATCTTGCCTGGCATCTTATTTATTCAGTAATGTCCTGAAAAGAGGATGTGTTTGGAATCTATGAAGATGAGGAGGCACCAAGCTCAGGTTTTGGTAGGAGCAGAAATGATGGATGGGAATAAATGGACTTGAAAAGTAAGACATTGGGTCCTTTTGTAACAAAATGCATTTTCAGTAGTAGTTTTGATTAAAGGAAGAGCAGGGAATTGATGATTGCTGTGGGTACAGAGATAAAGATTCTGTAGAGGGAAGAATTAGAAATTATCATAAGTGACAAAATGCCTGAGCCTGAGAGCTAGAAAGGGTGGAATTTAATATGAGTGTGCAGGGGGATCAAACAAAAAAGTCTGACTGAAAGCGAAAAAATTACAGTTTGGATATAATGGAAGAAAAGAAGGTGTAGGGATATGGGATATTTATAACCCGAGTAATTGAGGCATTTGTGGAAATTATCATCCTAGGAGTCACTGGACAAGGAGTTCAGTGCTGGTAAGGAAAATTTAATGCTGTTGTATCAGACTTGTGGGACAACAACTGGAGCATCTTGAACAGTTCTGATTATATAGTTCAAATGATTTCAAAACTAAAGAGGGGAGGTTTAGATTAGATCTGAGGAAGAAATTCCTCCATGTGAGAGAGATGAGGTACTGGAACAGGTTGCCCAGGGAAGTGGTGGAGTCGTCATGTTTAAAAAACTAGTACATATAGCACTTGAGACCATGGTCTAGGGGTTAGGGAGATGTTGAGATGAGGGCTGGACTTGTTGATCCTGGAGGTCCTTTCCAGCCATAAAGATTCTACGATTCCATGGTTGTGGCTGCTACACCACCGGAGCAAGGCAGGTTGGATGGGGATCTGGGCACCTAGGACGGTGAGAGGTGTCCCTGCTCATGGCAGGCAGTTGGAATTGGGTGATCTCTGAGGTCCCTTCCAACCTAAACCTGTCTGTGATTCTATACTTGCTTTAAAAGGCTGAACACAATCTGTCATGCTTGGAAGAAAGAGATGCTGGAGTCTTAACGGTCAGCACAAGTTGAACTTTGCAGGATCATCCCAAAGATGAAAGTGGACATCACTCAGTTTTGGTTTCCTCCTGCCATGAAAGACAGATAGGCAAAAGGAGGACCATGTGAAAGCCCCCAAGAAGAGCTGGCCACAGCTTAATCCATTTGGGTAGAAGTTCCCATAGGCAGAATCACACCAGAGGACTCCTGGGAAGGAGAGGCAGGAAAGGCAAAGAGATAGCTCCCTAGGAGTGGCAGGGAAGAGAGATTACAGATATTTCCTCTGTTTGTTACTCAAACAATATAGAAAGTCTTGGTTTCACTCCCAGCAGCAAGGCACAAGTGCCCTCTATTTATGTACAACATGCACCCCACTGTCCTTGGGTTCCTGCCCATCCCATGGGGACAACACCAAGTCAGGATGAGGATGACCGTAGTGGTTTCATGGTGACTTGTGACCATTGCTGATTTGGCAGAGAGGGACAAAGCCCTGGAGTGATAACAGCTACTCCGCAGCCACCAGCATCTGTGGGCTCAGCATCCTACAGCAAACCTGTCTATGTCTGTCAGATCTGGAGGAGCTGTCAAACCTCCCCCACCAAGAGAGGTAGGAAAACTCCTCACCTCCTACAAGGGAGAGTGCTCCAGCTGGCTTCCCAGCTTCTGCCATTAACTTCCAGCCAAGTAAAACATGTCTGTGCTGCTTCCTCCTACCTTTTATTTCACCCAATCTGTGGTGCCAAAACCCCTCTGACCCCAGCTGCCCACATACCCTGCACATAGCAGATAGAAACTATCGCAGGTTGGAGCAAGATCAGGAATCCCTGAAATAATTTTTGTCAGAAAACCTCAACTTGTCAAAAAAAAAAAATTGCTGGAAATGCATGGTGCTGAGCAGAAAGGTTGTCGGGCTGTGGGTGCATTTCTGATCTGTGACAGAAGTCCACCCTCACTCATCCTAATTCAACCTACAGCCACATCTAATGGCTGGAGCAGCCAAGGTTCAAGTCCCACCTCCAGAGCAGAGCAGAAGGCTAGGTGTCCACCTTTGCAAACACACCTAAATTACTGCTTCAGCACTACTGTGTTATCACAGTTATCACAGGATCACAGTAATGATGAGGCTGGAAAAGACCTTCAAGATCATCCAGTCCAACCTAAAACCAACCAAGTAACCTGTTTGAGACATTTTCCACATTTTCCTCCTCTCTGTGAGGCTGAGACCCTGCTTGTCACCTCAGGGACTGCACACAAGGCTTGAAGATCCATCTGGTACATAGTTCAGGAATCCCCTTAAAGTCCCCATTTGTTTGCTTACTCACAGGGTAAACTGCCTCTTTGTACACACATTCCTCTTGTTTTAATCCCTGACTATGCTTTAACTTCAGCTGGGAGTGATTTTCAGTGGGTATTGTCCTCTCTGTATATTTAGAAACCTCACCTCCTCTCCTGGTGCAGCTTCAAGCTCTGCCCTCTCATCACTAGTTGCCTGGGAGAAGAGCCTGACCCTCACCTCTCTATAACTTCCCTTCATGTTGTTATAGCGTGTGATAAGGTCCCCCTGAGTACCCTCCAGGCTAAACAACCTCAGCTCCCTCAGACTCTCTTCATCACATTTTCCCTCTAGTCCCTTCAACAGCCCCATTGCTCTCCTCTGGACCTGCTTCAGTACTTCAGTATCTTGAAACAAGGGGCCTAGAACTGCCTTCAGTACTTGATGGGAGTCCTCACCAGTATAGGGGGAGAACTGCATCCCTAGTTCCAGTGGCCACACTATTCCTGATATAAGCCCAGATACCGTTGGCCTTTCATGCCACCTGGGCACACTGCTAGCTCATGTTCAGCTGGTTGTCGACCAGTAAGCCCGGGTCCCTCCCTGTCAGGCTGCTCTCCAGCCACTCATCCACCACTCTATAGCTCTGCTCTCTATAGCTCTGCTGGGGGTTATTGTGGCCAAAATGGTTTAGCAGGCCTACTCTGTTCAACCTCATCCTGTTTTCCTCTGCCCGTTGACCCAGCCTGCGCAGACACAGCTAAAGTTTTGGACTAAGTCTCACCTGACTTGCTTCGTTGTCTGTAAAATGGGCAGAAAAGGGATTGACCTTCCCATCTACTGGGGTTCTGCAAAGGATCTTCATGTACTTCACTACAAACAGAGTTTCCCTGTTGACCACAGGTTTATCAGGGCTGCTGCTGCTCAGGAAGATGAAGTTTTGGTAACACTGACATTTTCCCTTGGAAATCAATCAGTTTTCCAGGGAAAAAAACCCACAACCAACCTAAAAGGCAAGAACATAAACATTGCACCCGGTGGGAAAACAGTTGGGTGCTAACTTCATCTACAGTTTCTCTTGCCTGTCAGTCCAGCTCAATATTATTTCTGCTTTTATTTCAGCCTGCGATCAGTTTTCCACAGCACTGAAAGCAGCCACTGCTCTAATAAAACATCTTATCTGCTTGTCTGAGGTGTGTCTTGCTGCTGGAAGGGAATTGCCTGACATTATGAAGTAGATGGTAAGGGAAGCTGTTTCATTCAATACCAATTAGAGCTGCAGCTGGTTTCTGGGGCTTTTGTTTAATACAACAGTAAATTAAAAGGAAAAGAGAGGCTGACCTCTCTTAGAGAAACTCAACACACAATTTTCGAAACAGCTGAGAAAGAGGATTTCTGAACTTTTATTTCAGGTTTCCTTTTCTCCCAAGAGCTGGCAATTCTAGGTCAGTCTTCCAGAGGACTGGTGGAAACCATAGTGCTGAGACACTGCTATCAATTTTCTTGCACTCCAGGGATTCTATGGATTACAATGGGCTTTAATGGATTTGTGGAGATCCATGAAGAACGAGTTATGATAACAGAGCTGCTTGTTACACCAGCAACAGTAATTAGTCCAATGAAAATAGTCCTGGGGTGGGTATATTGGATCTTTGGCTGATAATAAGGTTATTGCTTTCAAGCATCAAATTCACACACAGCCGTTCTAATGAGAGTAAAACCACCTGGAAATTATAAGCAACATCCATGGTTTCACACACCTCACCCTGAGAAGACCCAAGAGATGAACAATAAACTGGACTTCTTTGTACATATGACAGCAAAATCACCTCTCTGCTCAGCAATTTATTCAAGACTTCACTGCCACAGATCTCCTGGACACTGATGGAAACATCAGGAGAACATTACTTTGGACACATGACAGTCCTACAGTCCAGTTCCAACAAGAAACCACTGGCTGCTAAGAAACTACTCTATTTCATTTCTTTGTTCTACAAGAGGGTTTGAGTCAGATAATGTTCATGTTGAGAATCTCATCCTACAGGCTGTGCCTTTGCCTTATTGCTGTGCAACAGAGACAAGAAAATTTATTACCAATCCAACTCCAGATGGAAGTGAATTCTTGAGCTGAAAGATCCCATCCATTTGCACTGGTGGATCACTCATGCAGATGAGGCCAACTTGACTTCTCCCTTCCTACACCTTTCCAATAGATGGCATCCCGTGTCCCTTATCTGTCACAAAGAAAACTGTAAATCAAGATTAAAGTCCAAGCACAGCCAATACCTGCTGTGTTGATGGCCTCACTCCCAGGGATAGTGAATCCTCTTCTTAACTCTTGGAGAAGGCCTGGCTACTTTTCTCAAAGCTTTCTCCTGCTGCCAGTTGTGACAGGGACTGCAAGCTGTCCATTCTTCCTGCAAAGTCACCTCTGAGCCAAATCACATCCTAAAACCCAGACTTTCTGGTTTTCAAGCACTGTCTTGCATGAAAATACTGTTCATTTTCCCCCTCCCATTCACTCTGCAAGGGCCAGTCATTTGTTCCTCCCACACACTCTGTCCTTGCAAAGCAGAGACAAATAAAAATAGGCAATAGGAGCACATTCCTGTGAGCACCTCTCCTGTAACAGCATGCTCCTCTATCAAAAGGAGAGAGGAATCAGCACGAAACCAGAAGACACATCATAGTGAACACTGGTAGTGCAAGCTGGGAGGTGAATTTATCATCACCATCTGCAGACATATTTCAAAGTAGATCTGCTGCTTAAGGCCATGGTTTAGCAGTGGCCTTGGGACAGTTTGGTTAATGATTGGACTCGATGACCTTGATGGTCTTTTCCAACCCGAATGATTCTATGATTCTTGATCACACACATGGTGGCACAGTGTGACCTCTTCTGCTGACAGATTTGGTATGAGCAGGTGGTGGTATGAGCAGTTCTGTTTTGCAGACCTTCACAGTCCAGCATCTTGTCTGAAAAACTGTTGTGAGGTCCTCATGGCAAATAGACTTCAATGGCAAGCAGCCCTCAATAGGGAGTAGACCTCAAGGGCTCAAAGATTTGATCTATAATTTTCCAATCTTTTTCCTGAGGTTTGTGTTTGGAAATTTTCCTGGTGCTGGGAGTTTAGCCAGATATCCAGAACATCTCATCTCAGTGTCACAGAATCATAAAATGGTAGGGGATGGTCGGAACCTCTGGAGATCATACAGTCCAATCCCCCTGCTAGAGCAGGATTACCTAGAGAAGATCTCACAGGACCGTGTCCAGGTGGGTTTTGAATGTCTCCAGGTCAGGAGATTCCACAACCTGCCTGAGCAGCCTGTGCCAGGGCTCTGTTATCCTCACTGTGAAAACATTCTTCCTTACATTTAAACTGAACCTCCTATGTTCCAGTTTGCACCATTGCCCCTTGTCCTGCTGCTAGGAGCCACCAAGATGAGTGGTCCCGTCCTCCTGACACTCATCCTATAGATAACTATAAGCACACTTCTGATCTCCTCTCAGTTTTCTCTCCAAGCTAAAGAGTCACAGTAGTCTCAGCCTTTCCTCATAAGGCCAATGCTCTAGCCCACTAATGACTAGTCATGAAGTCTCGCATCATGCACCAGCTCCTGACTGGTACCTGCAACATGTGTGAAGGACAGTTATACTCCCTAGCAGACCCTCATGCAACCTCAGCATGTCTCTATGCATCAGCTGAGCCATGGGGACCTTTTACATCAGCTGGCAACAAAACACAATCAAAACCGAGCCTCTAGCAGTGTGTATTACCCAAACCATCGGGACATCCTGTGGGCCATCATGTGCTCTCTACAGTGAGGCATGCTATAGGATAGGAAAATCATGAAACTGCACCAGGGAATGCATGTGCTCTGATCCTTGGCTGTTCTTCCCCACTACTCTCTCTCCTCTAAAAAAAAGATCACTTACATTGTTTCTTCAGCCCGACAGCTTCATCATGATGATACTGGGCCAGCCCAGTGATGTCAAGTAAACGCTTGTCCAAGCTTCAAAGATTTCAGAGTCAGTTCAGTTCTAGGAGGCAGGTGTCAAGAGGGGATGACTCTTCGCAGAGTTGTGAGGAGCTCATCAGACGTATCATTGTCGTCGTGAGTTCAGAAAGCAGAATGTGCTCGGTCTCTGCAGGATGTTTTGTGCTTTTGATCAAAGACATAATTTAAAAAAAACAAGAGTTGACTCATTTCTGGTTCAACTGTTCACCTGAAAGGAAAAACAAAACAAAGGAAACAGTGACAGACGGGAACTGTCAGAATCCCTGTGTTCTTCTTCAGTGTGCAAAAAATGAGAATTCACTAAAAGAAGGGACTTGAGGAAAGGCTGTCAAACACAGTGATGCATGAGATGAGGCAACTTGGTGACAGAAGCATCTCATTGTTCTTTCCCATAATGTTCCTTCAAACATACCTTTGCACCACAGGAGCTCCTGCTCCCTGTGACTGTTGGGTGAGCTCCACCAAAGAGGAAATCACTGCCACTGAGAGGTCTTCTCATAGCACTGCAAATCTGTTCCTTGTGCTACAGCAGTTGAGGAAGGTACCACCTGAGAATGGGTGCCATGTGCTGAGTGGTCAGAGGCAGAAAGCAGAGCAGGAGGTTGTGAGCTCAAGTCCCTGCAAACATGCAACAATAGAAGCTGAGAAATGTGGGCATTTTGTCTAGTGCTCCTTGTTTCATTAGGAGACACCAAGTCTCCGTGGCTTATCTTAGAGCTTTGGATGAGAAATTAGGACTCTCAGACTTTAATTTCTTTTTTCTGCTCTCCTAATTCCTTATCTTCATGAACACTGTAAAAAAACCAAACCCAGTTATGTAAGTTATTAGAGAGATCTCCAAATCAAGTGAAGCTTGGAGTTGTTCTACAGGAAATTTGGGTTGGACATTAGGAAAAATTTCTTCACTGAAAAGTTCGTGAAGCATTGGAACAGGCTGCCCAGGAAGGGGTTAAATAGCCATCCTTGGACAAGTTTAAAGGTCATGGAGATCTGGAGCTTAGGGACATGGTTTAGCGGTGAGAGTGGTAGAGGTAGGTTAATAGTTTGTCTCAATGATCTTCAAGGTCTTTTCCACCCTAAACGATGCCATGACTTTATGATCACCTGTTTGCCTCTTTTTAAATTTTTAAATCTCGTGCTTTCAAAAGCCACTTCAGAACACAAGTCCTTCCTCAGGTGGGATTGCTGTAAACTTCTTAGGTGTGAGCAGCCATTTAGATACCAACCCAAACCCAGCAGCTGTTCTACAACAGAAGTTGGTCCTGCCCCACAAAGAGTGGACATTTTGCCCCAGTGGCTTTGAAGTCAAGTGGATGGATGTGTGGGCAACCAGTGTCCAGCAGCTGCCCCTTGTACACTGGAAAACTGAAGACTCAAAGTAAACCAGGGGTTAAGCTGTCAGAACAGCACAGTGGTAGTTTCTGAGTATCTGGGGGGAACTCAGCCCCTCCTGAGTGTTTTGATTTGAGCTAAGGTTCCCTCCTAGAAGACAAAGTGGTGGTCAACATCACTGGTGCAGAGTCTAGCCAGAGACCTGTAACAAGTGGAGCCCCCCAGGGATTTGTGTTTGGTCTGGCTTCATTCAATATCTTTATTCATTGTTTTGATGATGGGATAGAGTGTCTCCTTGGCAAGTTTAGTGATGACACTAAGCTGGGTCATCTGGCTGATTCACCTGATGGCTGTGCATCCATTCAGGAAGACTTGGACAGTCTGCAGGAAC
>VZRI01011779.1:206615-310423 GCA_013397515.1 Upupa epops
GAGGGGAGATTGAGAGATCTGGGACTTTGTGTTTGGAGAGGAGAAGGTTACGAGGGGACTTAATCACTGACTATAAATACACAAAGACTGGGTATCAAGAAGAAAGAGACAATGTCTTTTCACTTGCACCCTGTGATAGGACAAGGGGCAATGGGTGTAAGTTGGAGCACAAGAAGATCCATCTCACTATGAGAAAAAATTTCTTTACTGTAAGGGTTACTGAGCATTGGAAAGGGAGGTTGTGGATTCTACTTCCCTGGATACTCTTAAGACCCATCTGGATGCATTTCTGTGTAACCTGTCTTAGGTTTTATGATTCTGCTTGAGCAGGGGTGTTGGACTCAATGACCCCTGGAGGTCCCTTCCAACTACTGATGGTCTGTGCATCTGGGTGTAACACCAGCTCACTGCTGGTTTCAAAGGCAGCTGTAGAGTACCCTGCCTGCTCTGAGCTTAGGATCCACCAGGTTAAGAAGGCTGATGGCTTGAAAAGCCAGCCTAGACCTACATTTGATGTAAGTGCTTGTCTGGAGGATTTTAAAACACTGCCTTTGCTTTATTTCCATGTACTCATACAGTCTTTCCAGGGAAATAAACTGGGAAAGCAGATTGCTTCCAGTATCTGAATTCCTTCTCATCTCTCTTTCTCATCTCTTAAACTCTGGATTCCTGCTGAGTGCTTTATAAAAACAAAATAAAACAAAAAAACCCCTCAAACTCCAGCTCCCAGCTTTTGACCCAAGAGACTCCATGAGCCTGGAAGGCTTCACAAGTAAAATAAAAGATTAAAATGAAAATTACTTTCTCAACCACACTGCATGAGAAGGCTGCCATGATCCATTTGCATTGATCAGGAGCCCATGGCCAGTCCCTCTCAGAAGAGCCGTGTTCAGCTCCAGTCCTGCAACTCCCAAGTTTGCTCGTGGCTTTGCAGAGATGGAGTAAACAGTGCGAGAGCAGACAGAGTTTAGAGATAAATACTCGCCTGTCTGAAATTTCTATTTGCTGTGCAATATCAGCCAGGCCATGGCTCAGGGATGGGTATGGCCTGGGGGCTGCCTCCAACCCAGTGAGGAAGTTTTATCTGCTCTCCACCATGCCAGGCAACCATGGTGTGGACAGCAAAACTACATTTATCTTGGCTTGACCTGCAAACACCCACCTGCACCTACAACTGGATATGGAAATAGGCTCTTCCTGCCATTGGTAGATAATTAGGAGCAAATCCATAGCAGGCACAGTTGATGTGGGCTGGAGGCTGCACTGCTCCCACCTGTCATTTCAAGGCAATGCCCTCCCCTGCCCACCCACACAGCCCACAGCTCATCAAGGCCCTTGTCTCCACATAGGGTTAGCGCCACAGCCTGTCATCTGGGCTCATCTGATGCAAATTTACTTTCACTGCACATGCAAAATACCTCTCTGCAAGAGTATTTTTAGCTCCTTGTCTTGGTCAGGTCAACTCTTTCTGTACCCTGATTCTCTTTGCACTCTTTGCCCCTGTGGAAGAGAGGATTAAGTGATTTGCCTCTGTTGTCTAAGGCCTCTATGCCCCCTCCTCTCACCTCTGATCCCAACTCCATCTCCAGGCTCACCTGGTTCATTCTCTACTAGATGCTGAACCCTCAAATAAGCAATTCTATGCTATTTTCTGTCTGTCTGCATGCTGAGAAAAGCACCCAAGTACAATCACAGCAACATTTCTTTCCTCTTCTTCAGTTGAGCAAGCTCACCTTTTCCTTTAACACCTGTAAAGCCCCACTGCCTCTGTTAGACAGTAAACCGAGCCGCGGTGACACGAATTGGCTCTTCATGCCTTGGTGAATCCTATTATGTGATGTGGGGTTTTTCCTTCTCTTTCCCTTGCAAAGGCTTTAGTTCACTCTGTAGTTCACCCTAGACATCACCCAGCAAGGGGAGTGACAACTTACTGTGCCTAGGAGACAAAAGCCCAACCTTACCTTAGTTGGTGAGCACAGAATCATAGAAACGTAAAGCATGGATGGGGCTGAATCTGTTCTTGCAAGCAGCAGAAGGATGTGACCAGGACCCAGACGAGACATCTTTGATTTCCTGATCTGAAGGACCAACTGACAGTGGGGTCCACCACAGCCAGACCACTGTCTGCAGGTTAGCCTAGAGGCTTGAACTCATACCTTGGCTCCAAAACTACATCAGCCAGGAGGCTGCAATGCCTTACAGAGCCTTTTGCAGTGCTTCATTAGGTCTCTGGATCGGGTAGAGACCAGCACAGGGTCACTAATTGCAAAACAGATCCATTAATGGCTGGAAACGTAACTGGAAACATCTTTGAGACGTGCATCTCATGCTCTCCCCAAAGACCTAGGACCTGCCTTTGCCAACCTCCTGCTGCCAAAACCTACTCACTGTGAAAATTTCATTTTGAAGCCATTATCTGCAAATTAGGGAGGTCTTGTTGCTAGGACCCAAATGACATGTTGTGCTCTCCAGCAGCCGGGTGTGGTGTCCACTGCATCCTAAACAGAGACAACCCCAAGCTGAGAGGGGAGCTGGGGAGTACCTGCAGCATGGGGAGGCTGTGGATTCCAAACCCTAAGTAAAAGGAACCAGCCAGGGGATTTAGGATCTGGAGGGAGTTTAAATGAGATGTTTCTCCTCTTTCCCAGAGTAATCCTTTCCTCCTTTCCCCCTCCCTGCCAATTTTCAGCCAAAAACTGGGGTAAATTCTTCCAAAAATAGATTTCCATTCTGTTGGCAAATATTCTTTTCCCTTCCTTATTATTGTTTGATGAAGAAAATGTTCAATACTCAGAGGCAGAGATAGAAGAGTGAGCAGAAACAGGGGATATGATGCCACTTAGTGGAACAGGGATAATAAGAAGAACACTATTCCAACACCCACATTTCAAATTTTTCATCACCTCTACCAGACAATGTCCTTAACCCTCATGTACAATGGGGACTTCCTGGGGTACCAAGCTGCAGCCAAGGGCTGCAAAGCAGCCTGTGCTGTGCAAAGCCAGAATTAAAAAGTCCCTCTGGAACATTCGGCACAAGGGTGGAAAAATCAAGGATGTGACAAGTTCAGGGGAGATGAAGCTGATGCAGAGGTGAGCATCTCCCTGAGCATCTCACGAGACAGTAAGGCCATTCCAACCCCAACATCTCACTGAATAAATCAGGTCTCAGTTTTCCCTACATCCCTACCAGGGCAAGGCCAGGATCATGAAATTCCAAGCCCTATAAAAACCCAGTGAAAGGTGCTCAGAAAACAAAAATAAAAAGGCAGGAGCAGCCTTATGGAAATATGCAAAGCAATAGGCTGCACTAGGTTCATCAGAGAGCTACAGTGCCCAGGCAGAGGGCATGGACAGGAGTCCACAGCTGCCCTGCCAAAGCCTGGCCACTGATAAGTGAAAAACCTCTTATGTCCCCACTGTCTCTCACAGGAATACACCCCGGCCCCTACTCATAGCAGCAGTGACAAGTCTTGGTTGGCAGCATTAACATGTTCACCGCTGCTTTCAGGTGGTTTTAGCCCTCCTGACATTAGCAGGGTGCAAAAAGATACCAGATGGTCCTGATCTGGAAGATGTATAAGGGATGGTGGGGTGCTGGATGTTGCAACCGATGGGTGGAAATGGCTGTGCTGTCAGCAGGAGTGTAGGAACTTCCTACTTTCCCCTACTTTTTGGATTCCACCATTAGCCCCCATACATGCTACTCTGAGTTTCTCCAGGGACACCATGCAGACCCACTGGAAATCATTTCCTAGGCTTTTGCCTTCTGTATGTATTCCCTTGGCTCCATCCATTTCCTTGACTGAATCATAGCAGGACAAAGTGCCACCTCCCTATGTGGGGCAGAGAGAGTCCAGTGTGGCTCTGCTTTGGTGACCGGGTTCTGTCTTATCTTCTGATCTGCTCCACCCTCCTCAGGCCAAACCCTCTGCACCTCAACAGCCCTTTTGCCTACTCAGCAATCCCCAAACCATTTCCCTTCCCCTGTCCACAATGTGCCAGGCTGTTGCCATGGGAGGGATGCTGCAGAGGTGTCAGATGTCTCTCTCTGTTCATCTTGTGGAGGTTTTTCACTCAACCTATTGTACCTCTCAGCTGCTGCCGTACAGGCAGAGCAATTCCCGTACTCTCAACATGAAACTGCCCAGAGCTGCCAGCAATAATGTTGCCTGGGTTACTTCAAAACTGCTTTTATCTGCTCAGAGCGTACTCAGGGCAGATGAAAATATCTTCTTGGAATGTCTGTCAAAAGCCTGCAGGTACAACCATCCCTGGGAAGCACAGAGCACTTCTCTCATCCAAACCCCCACAGGGCAGGGGCTGGCCACTCTGCAGGTGTGAGGGAAGGTTGCACTAGGATCAATGCCCTCAAAGATGCAACCTCTCCAGGCGTGGGTTAAATCTGAGGGGAAATTAAGAAAGCAGCAGACTGCTGTTGTTCTCTCTATTTGTTATCAAGCAGTGAGTTAGGGATCTCTGAGGCGGGGGTGCTGTACAAGGTATCAGAGTCATAGAATCATTCAGGTTGGAAAAGACCTTCAAGATCAAATCCAGCCATTGGATTTTAAGGCACAGGGAGATTAACAAATAAAACTGGGCAATGGACTTTCACATTTTCAGTCATCTGAAGAGAACCTGGCTCTTCTAACCATTGTAAAAATGTGGTTAAGTGCCAAGCGGGCACCTTCCACCCCAGTACTCAGCCCGAAGAACAGAAGCTTCATGGGGGGACTTATTCTAACCTTTCAGAACTTAAAGAGGCTGTTACAAAAGATGAGGAGGGACTTTTAAGCACGGGGTGCTGTGACAGGACAAAGGACAAATAAAAGAGGAGATTCAGACTAGAAATTATGAAGAAAATCTTCCCTGTGATGGTGATCCTGACCTAGGTTGCTCAGAGAAGCAGGAGAAGCCCCATCCCTGGAACCATTTGAGGTCAGGTTGGATCTTGGGGCTCTGAGCACCCTGCTCTGCTAGCAGATGTCCCTGCTCACTGCACAGGAATTGAACTGGATGAGCTCTGAATGTCCTTTCTGACCCAGACCATGCCATGATTCTATGATTCTACTCCTCTCCCAAATGTCACATGAAAAGGCAGTAGAGGGACTTCAGCTCAGAAAGCACAACTGCAGAAAAATCTGTCTTAGAGTCTCCCATTCTCTCTGATGTAGGGGTTCTTTTTATAAGAACAAGCTATGACAAAGCAAGAGGAGAGCAGATGGGGCTCCTGGCATCTGCTGGGTTTTATGTTTGCGAGTTACCATGTCCCCAGTTCATGTCAGGTAGTGACCCTAAAGGATTCAGAAGTGGCCTTTTGTTGCTCACTTAGAACGTGTCAGACAAAGTCCCACTCAGCCTGTGACAGCGGGTGTCTACATGTGGAGACAGGAAAACAGCCCGGCAGTGACCACAGCTCACAAGTACAGGGACAGCTCAAACATGTCAACAGCCAGGCACCAGCAATTCATCTCTTTGGCCTCAGATGTGGTCTGGGAGTAGAGAACAAGGTGGTTTGGGCTCTGGTGTGTCTGTCCTGCTAAGAAAACCGTCTCATATGCTCAGGACCTGTCTAGATGACACTGTCATATTGGGGCATCCTCTGATCATCTGAGCATCCAGCACTGGATTAACTCACTGGTGCTGTTTGCATCCTCTCCGTGTTTGTATGTGTATGAATGTATTATTAAGGAAAATAATTTGTCAAGTGTAGAGTAGTCACGATCTCTCATGCCTCAGCCACAAGCAGGGAGGGGAAAACCAGAGGGAGGGATGAATGACATCCTGCTTTCCTGGAAGAGCGACCCAGTGCAGCTGCTGAAAACCCAGTCTGCCTCCACATGGGAGAGGCCGGACGAACTTGGAGAGTGACATTTCTGGGCTATGCCAAGCTGCTCACAGCAGGCTCCGCTATTTGCATTGCACAAATAGTCATTTGATGATTAAAAACAACAACAGCAAATAGAAGCTAAATCAAGATAAAACCAGTGAGCGCTGTGCAGACATTGAGGGCATTGTGAGAGCTGGGTTTAACCCAAAAACCTCATCAGTCCTGGTTTCACCTTCCCTTCCACTTCTTTGCGTATTTTTTTCTTGCAGACTTCGCACTCCACATACCTACGTTCCACATGCAGAGCAAAGAAGGACTTTTTTCTGCAGAACCTGCATGGCAGAAGGGAATCTGAGCAAGAAAATAACACGCTGGGTGGAAGGCGGGGGTTCTTCTAAAGGAAAGATTTTCTGGCAGATGTACATCTCTGCAGCACCAAAACACTAGTTATATTCATGCTTTGTTCTCCTTGATTCCTGTCTCTGGGGGTGAGGAGAATGCTACCTCATTATTCCTCGTTTCATGTAGAAATACTGAGGTGTCCACCCGTTTGCTGCACCCACCTGCAGACCCATCCGACAGATGTAAATATCTCCTGGCCATGGTTTTCATGAAAGGAACAACCCTGATTTGTTTTCATTCCCATCCTGTGCAGAGATGAAACTGCTGATAGCCCACCACTGGATCTCCAACTATCCAAAGGAAAAGCACCCCAAAAAGAGGGAATTTGCACTTGGAAAAAAGCTGGTGGTTTCCCTGTGGCTTTGCCACCTTACCTAACTCTGGACTTGGGAAAAAGTCACTGGTTTTGGCTAAACCCAGCCGACCAAATCCTGATTTGCTGTAATTGATGACACAGACAGTCAGTCTCTGAGTTAATCATCCTCCTTCTGAAAAAAAAATCATTTGTCTTTCCATCCACAGACCTCTGTGGTTTCCTCACCCCCTTACCCACTGCACGGATGAAGACCAGCTCTGACAGAGGCACGTCATCCCGATCCCAGGCTATCAAAGCAACTGAGACAATTCCCTCCCATCGCTCCAGGAATGGCAACCACCATGAAAAACAAACCACCCAAAGCACGTCAAGACAGGCCCATCCCAGGAACCACAGAGAAAACGCAATGCTATCCCAGGCAGAAACTTCTTGCCTGGCTGGAAGGAAGCTCAGATGTCCGATGTCTGTAATGGCAACTTTTCCCTGGGACATATTTCTGGACACATCAGCTGCAAGACCTCAGAGAATCTCCCTCACCAAATCACCAATGAGAACAGGAATGAGGAGGGGGTGACAATGTCTCAACTACAGAAAAAGTAAGAATTGAGCCCCAGGATTCCTCTTCCAAGGCAGTTTTCACCTTTTATCCAACAAAGCAGCAAAATATCTGACTCTCAAAAGCTGCTGCAGAAGTCATCCATGACTGCAGGAATCTGCTCTCCAGCCCTCCTTCCTGGGGAAGGCTTTAACAGCTTGGAAGAAGAGAAACAGACTAAAACTCAGGAGAGATCACTGATTCAAAGGTTTCCAGTTTTGTTGACAGCCATGAACCAGTGGGTAGGAGGTCCTGGTTCCCTTCACTAGGAACTTAGATGGTGCCATCAGCAGATCCACATCCTAACATTTAGCTTTTCACTGTATGCTCTGATGACAGCAGTGACAAGATGGTGCCTTACAGCAAAATTAGGAGATCTCAGAAGGCCTTGAGCCATAAATTTGTCCCATCCAGGGCCGAAGATCACCATACAGCCTCTGAAGATCTGTTGCCCACCCAGGAACCCCTGCCTCCTGTTTCAAGTGAGCGCTGATATGTAGGTGCAATATACAGCTTTTGCTGCAACTCACCCTGCAAAACTTGGAAGAAGAGCTGGTTCCATCATGGGACATGATTTTATCAGGGTCCCCAACAGGATGGCAGTGGGGTAGAGGAATCTTGGAGATGCTTTTAAGAAGGCTGCAAGGGGGAGAGGAAGGGAGTCAGAACGCAGGATGCCCAAGGCAGTGCATACTGCATAGTGCATTTATTTAACCTGGCAGCTGGTGAGCCAGCATGTCCACTGCATTAGAACCCCACAGAGCCAGCAGTAACGACATGGTCTGGCTATGTCCACCAACCCCTTCACATCTGCAGCAGCCCCATCCATTTTTCTCACCACGGAGGCACTGTCTGCCTTCTCTTTTCAGGCTGCCTGCAGTTATACAACCACTCTGGATGCTTGGGAGCCCAGAAGGGGAGCTCTGAGTTTTGCAATACCTTCCCGTTACCTGAACCGTGCGCTGTTGGTGTAATCTCTCCCCCGAGGTCAGCACAATTAGCCTAGGCAGCGAGCGCTGAGCCAGCGCCATGTTCGCAGCTTACGTGTCAACTCCATTAGCAAGAGCGGCGAGGCACGAGGAATAATTGTGCTCTCTGTTATTGTTAAAACCTGTAATTTTGTTCCTAGCCTGAGGCTAATCTCCCTTGGGAAGAAGGATGCTTGAGGATTTCAGAGGCTACCTAGTCTATTACAAAGAGAAAAGAGAGGAAAGCAGTTGGAAGATAGGAAGAAGGTAATAAACAACCAAAAATACCTCCAAGGCAGCAGGGAGTCATGGGAACAACTTGTTTCCCTGCTTATTCCAAGTGTTGCCTGCACTAAAACCTGGTGCGCTTCATCTCTTCCTCTTACTGTGAATGATTGGTGCCAAGAGCAGCCATACAGCAGTTACTGAGCACCTGTGAGTAGCCTATTGCGCCTCTGGTGATGCCTGCTGCATGGCCAGCCATACTGTGGGGACACAGCATTGTCCCCTCTCCCCATGCACCAATTCTGCTGCAAATCCCCAGGGAGAAGGTAATTGATGTGAGAGCCACAGGCAGTGCTGACACAAAGCTGAGCCTGTTTCCTGGTCATTTAGGAGTAGCCTGTGGATGGCTTGCACCTTAACCATGTGAAAAAGTCTTGGCAGCATCATTGCCTGGGTGGGTTTTGGGGAAAAAAGATCCATCCTTCAACTCCAAACACTCTGGTAGAGCCTTCAGCCACTACAACACAAGATGCTCTGACCCCTTTCTTTAGTCTTTACACTAGACCATAGGAAGAAGTTCTTCAGTGCAGTGGTAGAGAGACTCTAGAGTCAATTGCCTGAAGAGGTTGTGGATGCTCCCTCCCTGGAGGTTTTCAAAGCCATGTTAGATGAAGTCTTGAGCAACCAAGTCTAGTTGAGAGGCATCGCTGCCCATGACAGGGAGGTTGGAGTAAAGGATCTCTAAGGTCCTTACAATGTAAACCATCCTGTGATTCAATTATTCTTCAGGGTCCTCAGGCATAGCTGTGACTGGGATTACTTGAGAATGCTACAACTCTCAGTCTAGGATCTATTTTTTACTATCTCTGTTCAATACAAAGAATATCATGGACTTGGGCTGAATTTACACCAGGATGTGCCAACAGGAAAGAAGGTAGCTAGCTATTTAATGGCTGAGTGTTGTTTTTTACTTCCTTGGGAATAAATCACGTTATTTGTTTGCCTAGAAGCTGCACATTCATAACAACCTCATGACAGAAATGCCAGGAACCCACAGGAGCACCATCATTTTTAAGTGGTTGCTCTCCTGCCTGCACTATCCATTTTAAATCCAACATCCCAAGGGAAAACCTTCAGCCGTTACTAAAGCAGCAATTCTCACAAGCAAAAATAAAGAGATTTCCATCTGTGCCGGCCTCTCTTACAGATGGCTGGGGCAGGAAAGTCATTGAGGAATGAAATAGCAGGGGCAGGGCACTGGAGAAACGAGCTGGACTAAATTTAACCCAGTGAAAGAAAAGCCGGCCAGTAAAGAACTTGTGTTATCACAAAGGAGGGAAGAGCCCAGAAATGTGAATGGGAGGAAAGGGGCGGAAAAGTCTCCTCTGGGGTCAGGTATGGATTAAAAAATTAGTGGCATTTTAGTGCTGGTGGGCAAACACCTTCTTTCCACTCATTTTGGGTTTCAGTGTGGTTTCACAATTTGAAGACCACAGAATCATAGAATCATCAGGGATCAGAAGGGAACTCGAAAGGTCATCCAGTCCAATCCCCCTGCCACAGCAGGTTCACCCAGACCAAGTCCAGGTGGGTTTCAGATGTCTCCAGAAAAGAAGACCCCATAAACCCCCCAGGCAGCCCCCTCCACTGCCCCATCACCCTCTCTGTGAAGAAGTCATANTTCCTCCTCACATCAAGTCTAAATCTACCCATCTCCAGCTTTGCTCAATTCCCCCTAATCCTGTCTTTACCTGATACCCTAAAAGCCCCTCCCCAGCTTTTTTGTAGCCCCCTTCAGTTACTGGAAGGCCACAATAAGGTCACCTCGGAGCCTCCTCTTCTCCATACTGAACAGCCCCAATTTTCTCAATCTGGCCTCATAGGAGAGGTACTCCAGCCCTCTGATCATCCTGATGGCCCTCCTCTGGACTCGCTCCAGCACATCCACATCCTTCTTGTAATAAGGGCTCCAGAACAGGATGCAGTACTCCAGGTGGGATCTCACCAGAGTGGAGCAGAGGGGGAGAATCACCTCCCTTGACTTGCTGGCCACACTTCTGATGCAGCCCAGGACCATCTGAGCCACAGTCCTGGTGGGGATCTGGAAACATGCTGTCCCCAGTGAACAATTTCAGAGTAGCACCACTGGAGACACCCACCTCTAGGATGAGACTTTCTGGGCCAGAGGACTCATTGGTCTGGGCAGAGAGGAGACCAGAGCAGTGACACTACATCCCAATCAGCTGCTCCAAAAGAAAAGGAAATGCCACTTTCATTTGCTCCAGCTTGCAACTCCAGCCCTCAGGCATTTATAAAATCATGCCCAGGAAAATGGGGAAAACACCTGCTTTTAGCACAAGCAGTATTGGTGCTTTTTAACTTCAGGGAGATTGGGGGGAAAAAAGCAGCTCTGAGGTTTTTGTGCTCTACGTTTTCTCTGCAGGAAGACCATCACATAGAGGGAAGCTGGGACACTGCATCCAGGTTCCCTGTAACTCACCCTTGCTCTCTACTGCAGCTGAAGTCTGGGCATATCGGGTTGTCTGTCCAGACCATTGTTCAACCTGATCACTCCCAAATCCCAGGGCAAACTGGGGACAACACAGGCAATATAGTTCTGGCTCTGCCACCTCATCGGTAAGTCTGGTAGCTCTGTTCTGCAAATAGGTGAAAAGCTCTTCACACACCACCTCCTGGATTTCAGTCCTTCATAGCCTGCAGAACAGAGCTTCCACAGTTTTCCTCTTGCAGTCGTGAGATGAAATGTTCCACTCCTACATCCAGGGAAGTGATTGGAGTAGAAACTGTTTCCCACCTTCCATCCTGGAAATAGAATCATAGAATCATGGGGTTGGAAGGGACCTCAAAAGGTCAACTAGTCCAACCCCCAACAACAAGCAGAGATCACTCACTAGACCAGATTGCCCAGAGCCACATCAAGCCTGACCTTGAATGTCTCCAGGTATGGGGCCTCAACCCCAACCAGTCTGAGCAACCTGTTCCAGTGATCCACCACCCTCAGATTAAAGAATTTATTCCTGATGTCCAGCCTAAATCTACCCTGTTCCATCTTAAAACCACGAGCCCTCATCCTATCGTTCCATTCCCTTGTGAACAGTTCTTCCCCAGCCTTTTCATAGACCCCTTTCAGTGACTGGAATATCCCTATAACCTCCCCCTGGAGCCTTCTCCAGGCTGAGGAACCACAACTCTCTTGGCATGACCTCGTAAGAGAAGGGTTCCAGCCCTCTGAACATTTCCATGGCCTTCTCTGGACATGCCCAGCAGCTCTACATCTTTCTCATGTTGAGGGCTCCAGAGCTGGACACAGTACTCCAGATGAAAATGATACCTTCTTCACTGGCTCTCAGGTGCCAGATGCCCAGCAACACCAGTAAAGCCCACCTGTTTCCAGTGCATTCCACTTCAGCATGTCAGAGGCTCCTTCCCTGATAACACAAATGGGATGGGGCTGAGCTAAGCCTGGCAGCAGTCATCTGGGGACACGGAATCACAGCACAATGCGGTTGCTTTGTGTTACTTTACCCCACTATATCCATGTGTGTGAGACAATGTGAGTGTCACTGTACCTCGCTTGAATGGCGCAATGGCTGTTTACAGGCACTGGGAACACAACACCCACAAGGCTTTGGCAATTCTTTGTTCACATGGGGAATTTTCAAACTCTTGAATAATGATGGATAGAAGAGCTGCCATGGCTTTCAGGGTGGGTAGGGAGAGAAATAGGGTTGGGCAGGAGAAGGAATGGGATCGATTTGGAAATAATAAGCCCTCACATTGGGCTGAAACTACATGGTATTCTCCCTTTCCTAGAATATTATGTCTATAGCTTCTTGGGGCTGTCTCAGAAGATCCACATGCCAGAGAAAGTGCTTCAAAGGGGAAGAGCTGTGTGTTCTGATTATGCCCACTGATTCCAGGTAAAGCTCACCTTGGGCTTTCTTCCCCTTCCTCCTTGAAGATCTGAGGTCTGGTGATGTTCAAGACCGGCCTGGATATGTTCCTGTGTGACTTGGTCTAGGTGGTCCTGCTGTGGACTAGATGAACTTTCAAGGTCCCTTCCAATCCCTAATGATTCTATGATTCTATATATCTGGCATAGAGCTTGCCACTCAACCAGCATAATTTGCCCATCACATCCCTGGACAGAGCAGCTGCCTTCTTCCTATTCTGCTTGGATGGAGGAGCATATACTGTTTGACAGATCAAAACTAAATACATGAGAGATGACGGTAGGGAATAGCTATGGGGAAAACAAGGGGTGGGATAACAGCTGAATTTGGCCAACAACTTGCACAAAGAGGGCCCCTGTTTTAAGAAATAAGAGGTTGCACTTACTGTGCAGGAGGTATTGCTCTCCAAGAAAGCAAGGACATAGCAGTGTTTGATCTACAGTCATCTTCCCTGTTGACTCTCCCTGGACATGGAGGCCAGTTTGTGCTGTGCGAAGATCCCAGGGTTTGGCTGGAGCCCAGGCATCTCTGGAGACCACTGGTGCTGGCAGCAGAAGAGCAGACACATGTGGAATGCAGTGGAGCTGGAAGGACAGTAGCACCTCCTGGATTCTTGCTGGGGTACAGGGATCGTGGATGCAGAGAGGAGGTTGTTCATGCCTAGGTGAGATACTTCTTCCTATGCCTTCACTGGAGACAGGTCTCCAGCATAAATGGACAAGGTTCAACCAGGCATCGGATACACTAAAGATGGCCATCCTGACCCTTTCAATATAGAATCACAGAATGTGTTGGGCTGGAAGACAATTCCAGAGGTCATGTAGTCTAACACTGCTACAACAAGCAGGGACATCATTCACTAGAACAGATTGCCCAGACCCCCATCAATACTGACCTTAAATGTCTTCATGGATAGGGCCTCAACCACCTCTCTAGGCAACCTGTTGCAGTGTCTGGGTTTGCTAAGCCTTTAGCTCCTATTTTTAGTACGCCCCCAAGAGCCTACTTGCAGAAGGTCCAGTAAGTTATTCTGCTCATCCTTAATGAGTTCGGGTGCTCAGAACCTCAGGCAAACATGGACCATGTAAACATCCACATTAAGTGCCTTATTCCCTGAGCTCGGGCAGTAACTTCTCAGACAATAACTTCCCCCTACATCTTGTCTTTAATCTGCAATGAAGGTCACTCAAGAAGTGACAAACCCTTAGCCTCACACGTTTGCACATGTAACTGCTTGAGATTTCTCAGCCCACGCTAAGTAATTAACAACTCTCATTAAAGTTATTTGTACAATTTAATAATTTCTATTGGCTGTATTCTGGGATTGAATTATAAGCAGTTGTTTTTTCTCTAATAATGCATAATGAAACAAGTGTAGAATTTCTAATAGGCAGTTGTCTTGCTGAGAACAGTTTCAGACACCAGTAAGTGTGGGTTGGTTTTAGCTGAGCATGGGAAAGAGAGGAGATGGAGAATGAAAACTGACCTAGAGTAACACAAGGAGGTAGCTGCTTCTTGTGGTTCCAACACAGTGTCCTCAAAAACTTCAGGTCAACAGATGCTTCACTGGATGACACAACTACAAGGCTGAGCACATAGCTCCAGGTTGACCCACTCAGCAAACCCCTAAGCAGGGGTGATGTTTGGCAGGTCAGATTAGATACGTTTCAATTGGAACCACAGCACATTTTACTTCTTAAATCATACGTGAATTATTGAAAGAGCTTAAATCCAAGATCAGATGACACGTTGAAACATATCCTCAAGGAATAAGCCTTGGTAGAAGAATTGCTCAGTAAAATTATCTCCTCTGTATGTCACTCATAGGCTCACCTTGGCTGGGTTCCGAAAGAGGTCTGTTACAGGGCTGGGATCACCAGTTTGGGCTCTGGACAGCTCTACAGGAAAAACAGAGAGAAAATACAAGCAGCAGAAAATGGACTGTCAGATAAGAGCTCGATCATCCCTCACTGAAGCTGCTGTAGCTCTGATGGCATGGAGGAAGCTCCCTGCCCTTACAGAAGTGCATCACGACCACAGGAGATGATAAAGATATTCCTGCTCCTTCCATGGTGCCTTCTCCTCTCATCTTGCAGGCATGATGACTTTTTCTTCCTTACTGCCCCTGAGCACTGCATTGAGACCCACTGGCCAGAAGGCTCCCAATGGCAGCTTCTGCAGCCCCCTGTCTTGCAGGAAGATTAGAGTAGAGAGTTTTTAAGACTTGAGTGTTTTTCAGGCTTCAGCTCTCCCTCCTTTCTCCAAACACTTCCCTCCTCAAGACAGGTAAATGCAAAGCAGGGGCTAAATTCTAGCAACAGAGAAGCTCAGTTGCTTTTAAGATGTGAGTTTGGCTTGAGGAAATGATTTCTCCTGCAAAAGTGGCCCATCTGTCTATTTTTACGCAAGCATTTAAGATCCAGTAGAGCCGAGACACGAATTTAAGCAATTTCTTGCAAGCACAGCCATTGTGTGATACCGTGATTAGTAAACTGGGAATTTGGTTGCATAAATTAGAGTTAATTGAGTCAAATCACTAAAACTCTTTTTGTGTCTGCCTTTTCCCACTTACATTCACTCACAGTAGCAAAATGTCATCAAAGTACCTGAGACACATTGCGTTTATGGAGACTCACAGACAAAACGTGGCCTGGAACCTTCGTCCGGATGCCAAAGTGATAAATTGCAAAACACGGACTCTACCATTAGTGGTGGCACAAATGCCTAAAGGCATTAATGGAATCAAGTGTTTCATTATGCTCTCCCCCCTGTCTCTCAGTCATGATAGCCAAATGACATAGGAATAGAGCCCAGAAGTAGCTGAGGGCTTCAGGTCCTCACTGGCACTGGCTAACACGACCCAAAATGGACCTGGGGAGAGATGTTAGCAAAACAGTCTTGCCTGGCACAACCCACCTATATCAATGCATTGGACACTCTTGACTCCAGCAACTTGTGTTCCCTGGCCACTAGGTGACCTGGGCTACGGGCATGGTTTTATTTTTAACTCCAAAACTGAGATGAAAGGACATTTCTTTTCCAGAAGAATACAGAAATGTATGGCAACTTCCCCCTACCCCAAACATTTCTCATCTTGAGGAAGGTAGGTCCTGCGTTCCCGAACCTAACCTGAGTGGCTTAGCTACTGCAATTAGCCTCAATGGACAGAATTATGCTTGAAAACCCAGACTGCAAACCCAGACCATGAACCAAACAATATGCCTGCTCTGGTAGATGCAAAATTAAGGGTGTTTGGTCTAGGGTGGTGGAAGCAAGCCATCACCTTACAGGGTACAAAGAAGTTTCTAAGGCAATTGTAGTGCAAAACACTCAAGACGCTCTGCAAAATCAACCCATTTTCCCTCTGGCTACTGTGGATTTATTGCTGCTCTGTTATGTTTGAGCAGCTTAAAATTTTGTAGGGGACTCTAGTGATAGGACAAGGGGGATGGGTTCAAGCTCAAAGAAGGGAAATTTAGATAAGATCTGAGGAAGAGATTCCTCTTTGTGAGGTGCTCAGGCACTGGAACAGGTTACCCAGGGAGGATGTGGCTGCTCCACCCCTGAAAGGTTCCAAGGCCAGGTTAGATGTGGCAACCTGGTCTGGTGAGAGGTGTCCCTACCCATGGCAGAGGGTTGGAACCGGATGATCTCTCAGGTCCATTCCATGCTTTTATAAAAATGCTTAAGACCTTTCAGCCAAGATTATCCCCACAGATCACTGCATGATGGGAGCTGAAGCAGGGACACCTTGCAAAGGGTGCTGGTTTTCAGGAAACAGCTGGCATTTGCCCTCTGCAAACCCAGTCATTCTAAGAGTTAGCATTACCTATCCTGTTAGTGTTGGTGACTGCAGTGAGGAAGGCATACAGTCACATGGAATTAAGACTTTATAGGGATTTTTTTCAAAAAGAAAGGCAGTCACTGGTGGCACTCTCTGGAGACAATAGCTAGGGTGGGAGAGGGGAAGTGAACCCTTTTAAACAAGACTTTAAGAAATTAGAACCATGCCTGTACTTTAATAGTGGGCTTCCCCCCATCACCAAAAAGAATTGCAACCTGTGTTGACATCCTCCAGCACTGAAGGTGCTGACATGGGAACACAATGCCAGCTTCACCTGGCCTCCCTGGAAAGCCGGAATCTCCAGTGCGTGGGTTGGATTAACTCAATAAAACAAACAAATGTTTGTTTTAAAAGCAGCCATTAATTATCTCCTTGGGTCTCCCTCCCAAAGTGAAATGCACTGCTGGCCTCCCTATCGCCTCATCGCTGGCTCTGCCGCATACAACGTTCTGTTCTTTTCTTTCTTCCTAAAGATCCTAATATGATGCAGCCAGCCAGGCCAGCAGCTTCGGAAACTAGCACAGAGCGAATTTAATAACAAGCAAACCTGCAGTTAATAAAGTCTGTCATCAGTAATGTCTCCACTGAACGCTTGCCAAGAGAGAATTGTTTGCACTTACTGTGTGAGCCAAGTCACAGCTTTAACAGGCAAGGCACAAATAAAACCCAGCCTTCCCATTCTTTTCACATCTCTGGTTCAACCTACCAACACAAACTGTGGGGCAAACAATGAAAAAACCCAGATTCAAACAGGAAAAAAAAAAAAAGAAGAGTTGGTGTCGTGTTGTGTCCCCCCCATTATTCATTAGATTATGAAACTCGTTTCATAATCTAATAATTAGCAAGGGACCATTTTTTTCAGCATGAATCTGGCGTCTTTTGTCATTTTATGTTAGCACCCAAAATGAATGGACATTGTGCACAGCACGGGTGCTGATACCCGCCGCGGGCTCCCACAGAGCCATTGCTCGGTGTTCCCCTCTTGCCAGCAAAAGCGCGGTGAGGATGGGATGATGAGGAGCAGCCGCACTCCGGGCATGGGACAAACCATCCTTGGGCACTTAGGGACTCTGGGTAATGAAGAGCACGCCTCATTTCCAGAGATCTTGAGGATGGTGGGTTTAAGCATCTTAGAACATCTGGGAAGTACATAGGAGGCTTCAAATCTGAAAGGACTCAAAATCTTCATTTCTTCATCATTTTCTCCATCTACTTGGAGAAAAAGGGTATAAAATACCATTAAATCAGGGTTTTCTAGCCATGCTGCCTCATTACCTATGGCTTTACGTAGGATGACGTACCGCACTAAATGCTGAGAGCTGTTGTCCCATATTCTGCAGAGTTCAGGGCTTGCAAAACTTTGCCCTGTCTCCATTGCAAATTCAACCAACCACCCCTCCTGCCTAGAGAAGACAGAAATCCCTTGGGAGGGCTTGCTAAGTGCTCTCTCATACTGGGTTTGCAAGCAGCAAGATGAGGCACACATAGGGTGGGGGGTAAAACCAAGGGTATCACCACTCTTCTCCTTTATGATGGCCTTCTGTGGAAGTGCTTTATCTTTTCGTTGGAAGGCGGGCTTAGATTTGCTTCAGAGCTACATGCTGTTCTCTTTCTGGGCCAGCAGGTTGTTTTGCTGATGAGGAGCATGGTGACCCTGAGCAGGTCATTCCTTATCGTAGAATCATATAATCACTCAGGTTAGAAAGGACCCTCAAGACCATCAGGTCTCACCAATAATCCTACTCTACCAAGTTCAACACTAGACTGTATCTTTTAACAGTACATCTAAACGATCTTTGAACACATCCAAGGATGCTGACTCAACCCTCTCCCTGGGCAGCCTGTTCCAAGTCCAGCCTAAACCTCCCCTGGTGCAGCTGGAGGCTGTTAAAACTTATGTCCACCCAAGGAACACAAAGCCATTGGGAAAGAGTTTCAGTGCTTACCCACTAACCGTGGTACTGCCGGCAGGTACCCACACAAATGCACATTTCCTTTAGACCCTCTGCTTTCCCCTCCGCCCCAGTTAGCCCAACCCAAAACCTTGTGGATTTTTGTGCTTTGGTCAGACCAAAAAAGTACCAAAAACAGTAATAATGGAAAACATTAAGTTAATGCTTAAAATGTGGCAGTCAGGTGCAATCATCAACCAGCCAGACTGGGATGTTTTGATCCTCCCCCAACTGCTCTACTGGTTTGACACTGCAGTAGAAGATCTGCAACTTAGAGAAACTACTCCGGCTCAAAAAGCCATGTAATCATTACACTGTGTGATAAAACATTAACAAAGTTGTTCTGGGCTTTTTTAAGGGTTTTTTGGTGACTCAGGACCCAAAGGATCATTATCTGTGCTCGTCCCCTGTATCTTCAGATCTAGTGGTCATTTGTTTTTCAAGCAAGGGGAGAAAAATGCCTAAAGGTAAAGAAGCATTTTGTGAATGAAGAAGGATAATCAGGTCTCTGTCTCCAACACAGATGACTTGGTTCAACACAGCAAAAGAGACTGTGTTACACTGCTGAAGAAGGGTTGTAAAAGGTGTGTTTTTTTCACCCTCCTACAAATCATGGGGAGGTGTCAGTGATACTAGGGAGCACCTACCCAGCAGAGTTCACCTACCAGCTATCCAAACTCCAGGGCACCACAAATGGAGAGGAAGTAGGGGCAGTTCACAGGATGATGATGATGTCCAAGAATAACATGACCATCAAGGTGACTCACCCAACTGGGGGCTTGTCCGACCTCATGATCTTTGCATGACATGTTGACTCTTGGGACCCTTACAACTGGGTGTGCTCCTACAAGATCCAATGCCTGGAACCACACAATGGAAAGAAACTGCCTGAAAATTGTTTTCATTTCTGGGGTCTTCACCAAAGGGTGAGAGATTCTGGCATCAAGGACAAGTTACCAACAAGAGCTGTTTCTTGCTCCACAAGGGATTTTGATCTTAGCTCTTCAGACATCCTGATCCTTGCTTGCCATGTATGAGCTGGTTAATAAAGAATTAGATGTCACTCTGAGCAAGAAATGCCTGGCTGTTCAAGCTGAAGAGGAAAAGCTGAGTTGCCACATACTCTGCCCTTTCCAAGGTTACTACCAGCTCTCCTGTTTGTGAAATACTTAGGAGGCATCACGTTCAGGAATGTGGCCAGTTTCCTCATTCATTGTTTGAGGCCCATCAACCAGAACAAACTCTTCCCCTCAGGGCTGAGCATGCCCCGTGGAAGTGGGCAGCTACATCCTCTCCAATCCCAGCCGCTCTGTTCCTATCACCACCACCAAGCTGAGGATCGGTAACATCACCTTCCATACACCCACAGAGATTGAATTCATGGCCATCTTGAGCAAAGACAAAGTCAGCAGTACCAAATACTCCTGGAAAGGTTTGTCCTGGCCACCCACCTGGTTACTAAAGTCGGCGTACTGTTGTGCTCCCGCCACTGAGCATCTACAAAGTGGAGCTTTATGAGAGAAGAAGGGACCACAAGGATTTTGTTCGTATCTGTGACTACACTGCAAGCTACTTCTCTCCCAGATGGCCTCCCTTCCCCAGAGCATACATCCTGTGGAGGAGAGGGTGTGTGCTGCTAAAGCCCTGCACAGGGCAGAGCTGGGTCTGGTTCTGGGTCAAGGCTCTGAAAGCCCACCAAGTGGTTGTCTTCAGGTAAGAGAAGATGGTGCTGCATCAGAAGTCAAAAGCGTTTTGGGAAGGTGATGTGTTCACTGGGACTGTGGGCAGGTCAAACTGGTAGCCAAATTCAGCCAGCAGTGCTCCTCCCTGGATGTCATCTTGGTGTTTGGGGTGGAGGGAGGCTCATCTGCCTGCCTGCAGCCTTTGGGTGAGCCACGAAAGTGGGGGATGCACTAGGAAGGATTGGAAAAGCCAGAGGAGGAAGCAAACATGCTCAAAGCTGGAGGATGTTGAGGAGACACACAGAAAACTCCCAAAACTTTATGGCATGTCAGGGGGAGCCTGGGTGTTACCCGCAGAGCTTTTCTTCCTGCAGGATATCCAGATACTTGCTGGGGCCTCCTATCCCACTCAGAGATGTTGCTGCCGTGTAAATCAGCACCAACATATGGAAGGCTCCTAATATTTTGCTTCTGTCAGAGAAAACCATTGTTCAGTTTCTCTACAGGAAGGATGTCTCACTGCTTATTACCAGCCTGAATAATTGTTTGGAATGTTTTATTTGACATTTATTCAAGAACTTGGAAACCCACATAGTTTCTTTCTCTTGAGAGGATAACAACAACAACAAGAAAAGAAAGAAACCCAACTGAACTCCAAAGTGGAGCCAACAGCTTCAGATGGTAGCAAGATTTTTAAAAATAAATATGTAGTAAAGCAAGTAAGACATTCTTGCAGAAAGACCCTGTGCTTGGCCAGAGGGAAAAGGAAATGGAGACATGCTGTATTTTATCATCTATGTCCTTAAAATATCTTCCAGGTTTTTATTATCAAAGATGACATGTAGATAAGTACTTCAGATCATTGAGAGCTTGAAGCAAAGAGAGGGAGCAGGCAAGGAAGCAGATCTGAAACTAAAGCAGTTTCCTCCTCTGGAGACATTCAAGACCCTCCTAGATCTGTTCCTGTGCAACTTGGTCTAGGTGATCCTGCTGCAGCAGGATTGGACTAGATGATCTTTCAAGGTCCCTTCCGATCCCTAACCATTCTGTGATAGTCAGTGAGCAGAAAGCACAGGCAACTGCTCTCCAATTTACCACAAATACCAACGTACTGGAAGCAAACTTGGATTTTATACCTAGGTGGAAGACCACAGGCTAGAAGAGTTGCAGTGGAAATACTTCTCACTGCACTGGTGCTTGCAATGGGGATTCTCACTGCAGTAACGAGGAACAAGAACTGTGGGTTATTTTTGGATGCTGCTCAAAAGGTGATGGGGGAAGTGCAATCTGCTTTCTTCCAGTTCCATGATTTAGATTTGACTTGTAGCAAAATATCAGGAAGATCTGAACCTTTTCTGGGCCTCCAAATCAGTTAATGCAGCTGATGTGTCAGGATCCACATTTCACACCAAACTTGCTGGAACCATGGGTTTGGTACAGTTGAGTTAATGGTTGAACTCGATGATCTTAAAGGTCTTTGCCAAACTAAACAATTCTGATTCCACACTGGAAGATTTCCATGAAGAACAGAGTACAGGGATGAATTTGAGTTAAGGGAAGCACTTGTAATAGTAGATATAGGCTAAAGTCTTGCCTGTGCGGCTAGAGAACAGTTTCAGAAGTACAGATGCCTGGATCTTCTCTTCTAACCCATGTTCTGGCTTCTTTGTATCGGGCCATCCAGCTGGATAGATATGGCAAAGAGAAGCATAACGTGAATCAACTCTCTGTGTCTTTCAGGACAAACCATAGACAAAACAATTTTGTTCCCTGTGAGTCTGAGTAAACAAATGGCCCAGCCCCAGGAGTCAGATCCTGGAAAGATGCTGACAGCAAGCGTTGTTCTTTGAAATCCCTCTGCATGCACCTTCCATGACCAAGAGCCTTCTGATCATGCTGCACTCCCTGAACTGCTCCCCAGATTTCCTTGGTGCTTCCCAGTCTCTGTGTTGTCCACAGACAGCACCAGTGGTGAAATAGTATAGTAAAAGCCAGCTGAGTCCCAAAGACTCTATTTTCACTTGTGTTCCATGGAAGTGGTTTGGTTTGGCAGACAAAGATGACTGACAAGTGAAATGACTCTCAGCTCCCACTGCCACCTTCTTCTCCTCCATGTCCTGTTCCTTCCCAGTCTGTTTTGCTGTCAGCTTTTCTGAGCTGTGCCCCTCTGACCCTCGTGAGCCACTGCACGTATCTGTGTGTAAACACACTTCTTGTAGGCTGAAACTGTCCCATCTTTGCCCAAATTTAGCAGGCAGGTTGTGATCACATACCTCCAGAGAAAGCCTAGCTTCCAGCTGAGTGATTAATTCCTCTTTATCCATTATAATGAGGTCCAGATTAGAATTACCTTGAATTGGAGTCCAAACATCTTATGTCAGAATTTAATTGCCTGGAGGTGCTGAGAACTTTAATGATACTCCCACGGGGGACTTTTTCTTCAAGGACCTGAAATCAGCCTGCTCATATTTCTTCTCCATGCATGCTCGGGTATAGCGTGTAACCTATTTTAAATGTCATTCTTATTTAGATTTACATTCCTCAAGTCCTGCACCCCCAGCTCCAGGAGTCTTTGCAATAAACACGAGCACCAGCTCTCCAAAAATAACAGCCCTGAGGCAAGCATCACTCATGAGAAACCAGTGATAAGCGAAAGCACAAACTTGTGTGTCTCTCCTCCTATCGCCCCCTCTGCCAGGCAGGATTAAATCAGGTAAAGATAGATGAAAACACATACCTGCAGCTATAAAACACACCTAGTTCTGAGCAAACTCAGGTCAAGAAGTCATCAGGAGGCCTTCAAACATGCATTGAGCTGTGGATGGCCAAGAACTGAACAGGAGGCTGCACCCAACTCTATGAGCCATCTTGGTTGAGAGACTCCCTTACAAACCAAAGCTAAAGCAGAGCAAGACCAGGAAGGTCTGAATCAGAAACTCTCACACTAAGACTCTGTGTTGTAAGTTAATGCTGGACTAAGATTTTACCTTCCTCTATGGGTACAAACTTGGGTGCACAGACTCCTTGGCTTTACGCATTTCCCTGTGCTATGCTTGTGTTTATCTTGTCATTAGTGTAAATACAATAATACTTCTTTAGGCTGAGCTTATCACTGGGATGGCTGTGCAGACTTTTCTCTGGGTATTTGCTGCGCTCCTTCACTTCATATTAAAACCTGAGATGACCATACTTTTCAACCTGTGTTTGGACTTTGCTCAGCTTGCCAGATGCCTGTTGGACCTTACAGCAACAAATTGAGATCTGCCATTAGCTGTCAGACTGCAACAAATGAACACTAAGGCAGCCTGACAGGAGCTAAAGTCTTCCCATTTGCATGCTACAAGTTGGGATGGATTGTGTCCTCAGACTACAGCCCCATCCAAACACGTCTGTGGGTTTTCTACATGAGGTGGCCACACCAAGACTGCAGTAGAATCAAAGAATTGTTTGGTTTGGAAAAGACCTTGAAGATCATGGAGTCCAACCATTAACCCAGCTGTCCCAAGGCCACCACTGAACCATGGCCCTGAGCTCCAGATCTCCACAACTTTGAAACACGTCCAGGGATGGCGATTCAACCCCCTCCCTGGGCAGCCTGTTCTTTCCATAAAGAATTTTTTTCTCATGTCACACAGAATGTCACTGGAAAAGACCTCTAAGTTCATCAAACCCAGCCTATGACCTAACATCACCACACCAGCTAGACCATGGCACCAAGTGCCACATCCAATCTTTTCTTAAACACCTCCAGGGATGGTGATGTCCAGCCTCTGGTGCAACTTGAAGCCGTTTCCTCTTGCTCTGTCGCTTGTGACTTGTGAGAAAAGACCAATCCCCACCTCTCTGTAGCATGGCAGTGCTGTGATGGTTAATCGAGACAGAGAATATGCCAGGAAAAACAGTCCCTACATGGCCCAAATGTCTTCAAAATATGCAAAAACCCAAAGTACTTGAAGCATAACATCGAGTAGGTTCCAAACTTTTTCTCTTTGGCCTGTCAGCTGGGATTCCATGGCAAAGATGCAAGAAACGAGCAGAATCAGTTTTTCAGAAAAAAGAAGTGAGGGATAAGGATGACATTTTTCTTATGTTTAGATTTCAGGTTTTTTTATGTTCTCCCTTCTTTAGATTTTTTTTTAATATAAAAAAAGAATATAGGAAGAAGTGTATTTCTCAAAGCAGAGCTAAGCTCTTTCATATGGTCACAAGAGAGGTGTTAAGTGAGAACAATCTTGTTCAGCGAGTCCCTGGGGCTCTGGCTGTGAAGACAAGTGGGAGGGAAGAAGGGTTAAAATTGTTTTTCAGCGAAAGCTTGGCTGCAGCTTGTGTCTCCACAGACTGGGGGAGACCAAAGGGGCTGGAGATAAACAGACTTCTGCTGGAGAGACCGTTCCTCCCCTCCAGACCGGCAATGCAATATTGGTAACACAGAAAGTATTAATCTGGAAGATCCCTGAGGAGTATGAGGATGGAGCATGAGTACCTCCAGTTATGGAAGTCTCACTTTGCATAGAAAAAGGGGGGGGAAATGATGAGCAGGCGTTTCTGCACACAGCATGAGAGAGACCTTCCAGAGTTGAAGGTTGTTAGGAAAGGCTGCAAAGGGCATTTCTATAACAACAGAAGCAAGAGATTAACTCCTGGGTAGGCTAAGCACTAGGCAAACATATCTCCCAAATCCCACGTTATTAAGGATTTAAGCTACAAACCCATTTGATGAAGCCACCCAACCATGGACACCTCATCAGCATTTTCATGCCTGCAGCCAAAGATGTTTCATCTCGAGGAGCTGCATAAGCGAATCACCACGGGATGCAAGTTGGGCAGGAACAGAAAGAAAGAATGACTTCGCAGTATACCGAAGAGCCGACCTCATCTGGAGACAGGCTCGCCAAGGGCACTGGAGAGAAGAGGAAACAATGACATCACATTTACAACATTTTCTCTTGCTTTACCAACGTCTTCACTGCCCTCGCTCTGCTTTTCACCCATGGGTACATGCTGTGCTCAATACTTCCATAAGACAAGGACTTCTGCTATCAACCATTCGGTTTGCCACAACTAACCAAGGTTATTTGGGTTCTGCTCCTGTGATTTTCATTCCCAGAGAAAGCGATATTGTTCCTCCCTCCTTTGGTGGTGCACTGACAGCAACTCCTCGGGTGAAACTGAACTCTGAGCAAAGCAAGATGCTCCACATCCCCAACGAACCTGGCAGCCAAGAAATAAGTAGGAACACTGGGATGAAGTGCTCCAGGGATTGGCAGCCTTCATGTGGTGGCTTTGGAGTTAGTCATCTCCAGGACAATCTAAGCTGTCTCGTCTGTCACCCAGACTCTTCTGCAGCATTTCCAGCAGCAATGCCACAGACCTGGAAAGATCTTCTCAGTTCTTACCAGGACCTGCATTTCACAGAATCACAAAATTGTTAGGGTTGGGCCTGCCAGATCTCAGAATCCAACCTCCAACCACATAGAAGGACACTTGGGCTGTTACAGCCATAACACAAATGAGCTCTGTGTGTTGGGGGGCTTTTGATGCAACAATTGCCAGGCAGGCAGGAGCCCAAACCAGCACTAGTGGAAAGACCACAGCTGTGCAGTGATGGACGCCTAACTTTACCCTTCTAGTTTCATAGAAACATGAAATCATTAAGGCTGGAAGAGACCTACAAGACCATCAAGTCCAACCATCAACCCAAGGCCACCGTGCCCACTAAACCACGTTCCCTAGCACCATATACAATTTATAGCAATCTGCAATCCCCACCCTGGCAGGTACCGAGTCTGACTCTCCGCTGATGGAATGCTGCTTCTGCATCTTCTGTGTAACATGGTGAAGAGTTTCTGAGCTGCAGAGTGCTCAAAGGAGAATCTAAAGATGATTCTGGTGGCTAAATCCAGCTCTCCTGCACTGTGTTGATTCTGTAGGTCAACTATGGGGTCTTCTCATCTTAAAGCAGTTCCTCCTGCAAGGAACAGAAAGAACTGAGTTAGTTCTGACACATAATGGTAGATTGATGGCAGTGGTGACTACTCTGCTGGAGGAGATTATGTTGTACTCTCAGTAAACAGCATGACAGTGAGCTTGGCTAGTAACAGTGCTCAGCTCCACACGGCTGAGTGCGGTCTGGCAAAAAGGACCAAGCTCCCATGAACCTCATGGGAAGAGGCTGGCAGATGTCAAGTCAGAGCAAGGGAGCCAGAGATGAGGCACTGGGACAGGTTTCCCAGAGAAAGTTGTGGATGGCCCATCCCTGGAAATATTGAAGTCCGGGTTGGATGGAGCTTTGAGCAATCTTTTCTGGCGGAAGACATTGCTGTCCATGGAAAGGAGGTTGGAACTAGATGGCCTTTTAGGTCCCTTCCAGCCCAAACCAGTCTGTGATGCTATAACAAACCTTCTTGTTACCCTTTTAACCCTCATGGACCCTGTACTCCCAGGCCACTCAAACACATATATGGCTTCACCTTTTCAAGAGCTGAGAAAGCATGTGAGGGAACACCCGGGTTCTATACACTTTTGTTCACTTATTTAATATAAACATCAGAAAGCAGTCTTCTTAACAAATTCTTTTTAATGTAGTTCTTAGGGGGTTTTCTCCAGAAATTTTCATTTCCTTGGAGAACTTCACCCCCTGTGGTCAAAGTGCCATCACAAGATGGGGCAGCCAGGCTTGGAGTCCATTTTCGAGTCAGGTTACTGTCACAGCCCGAGCTCCTATGTAATACATCAGTTCGGTTGCTATTTCAGTAGCTCTTTACTAGACATTTGCTTAATCTGTTATTTTTCTTCTTCCACTGAGCCTTCCCCAGAGACAGGCTGAATTGAACATTGCAGGTGTCTCAAAATGGGAACAAAACCTAGCTCAGATGCCCAGAATAGCTGCCAGCAAAGAGGTAACACAGCAGCCAGGAAACAACTATGCACTTTGTTTTCTCTCTTCTCTACCTTCTTTTTATCTTCACCTGGGAGCAGAACAGTCACGTCTGCTCCTGGCCTAGCACTGCTCCGCTAATTTGGGGGAAGGGCTCCGAGCAAGATGCTGCAGCACTCCCCGTGAGCTTCAAACACATGCTGGGGTCCTCCAAGCACTCTGACCTGGATTTGCCACACTGAATCAAGGCTGTCCCCCTTCTGACTTCATCGGTAAGATCAACGAGAAAACAGGATGTGGTTACAGGGGTTTGGTGCTCGGAGACTTCTCTAGCCCAGCTTTTCCTTCCAAGCCAGAGAGGAGATTCGCTCACATCTTCTCACCATTATTTTACTTTCTTTCCTGCTTTTGTCCTATGGGAAACAGCTCTACAACAGCACTGAGGCAGAAGCACATTTCTAAGGCAGCATTGAAGCCACTTTAGCTGATTGAACACACCCATGGAGAAAAGGATGAGTCGTCACATGGTCCTCAGGGAAGCAGAGCTGTACAGATGAGCCCGCAAGGTTTGAAAGCCATGTGAGCTAAGGGCAGCCTTCAGCCACCTTGGAGCTATGGGGCACCAGATGGTGGCCAAAAGCTGGCGATGAAGCAAAGGTGCAAACAACTCCAAAACCAAGGCTGCACTTGGAATGTACCTTGGTGCTTAAGGACACCAAGCAGTGACCTGGCAGTGTTGGGTTAATGGTTGGACTCTGATCTTAAAGGTCTTTTCCAACCTAAATGAATCAATGACTTTATGAACCAGCAGCCATTGTTTCCTCCAAACCCTGGCAGCCTCTTTTTGCAAAGAGGGTTCACCAGCTCCCTCTTCTTTTTACTGAAAGAGTGATTCGGTTTTGGAACGGGCTGCCCATGGAGGTAGTTGGGTCACCATCTCTGGAGGTGTTTAAGGTTAGGCTGGATGAGGTGCTGCGTGGCATGATCTAGATGTCAGATGTTTAGGGTTACTTGGTTGGTTTTAGGTTGGACTGGATGATCTTTAAGGTCTTTTCCAGCCTCATCATTACTGTGATACTGTGATATGAAGGAGGAAATCTGGCTGCAAATGATAGGTAATTAACTGAAAAGCTCTGACTTCCAGAGACGAAAGACAAAAAAAGAGAAAAAACCCAATTCAATTAAGTTGCAAATATTAATCTGTGGTGTGATGAGCTATTTGACAGGTTGAGATCAGCTTTCTGTGAGCGCCAGTCTTGTACAGGAATCGGTTACATCTTCAAGGACTGGCTGACAGCCTCAAGGCTTGCAGCTAAGTGCATTCTTCATGTTCACTGCACTTCCCTTTCCCCTCAGACACAGCTGCTTCCAGCAAACCCCATGCTTCATGACAGAGAACTTTTGGGGACAACCATTAGGAGGGAGGAAGATGGGTAGGGACAGCACTGCATGGACAGCAGAGCAGGACAAAAAGGGAATTGAACAGCTACCAAAACGCTCAAATGTCTGCATCACAGAGAAAATACTCACTGTTCGCAAGGACAGGGAACCATAGGATGAAGGATCATGGTTTTAAGCTGGAAAAGGGTAGAGTTAGGTTAGACATCAGGAAGAAGTTCCTTGAGGGTGCTGGATCCCTGGAGCAGGTTGCCTAGAGAGGTCTCCAGGCCCCATCCCCTGGAGACATTCGAGCTCAGGCTTGATGGGACTCTGGGCAGTCTGTTCTAGTTAGAGATGTCCCTGCTTGTTGCAGGGGGGTTGGACTAGGTGATCTTTGGAAGTCTCTTCCAACCCAACACATTGTACGATTCTGTGAAAACACTCATCTGCTCCTCACAGTCAGACTTAAGTGTAGATGGCCAGTGTGGACAGCAATGGCAGAAGGCCATGAACTCCAAAATCGACATCTTCACATCTCAGCCTTTGAAGGCTGTCTGCAACAGCACAAAATTGTGCTTGGAATATCAGATGGGCAGGACTGCTGAAGACACAAAAGGTATGGGGACACCTCTGTGGAGAGCAAGAGCCGCTTGTCCACAGCAGACCTGCTACCACCACAAATGTTCAGTTACAACAAAGAGGTTGACCCAGGGCAGGGGCAAAGCTCCTTCCTGGCCGGCTCCAGCCACTGTCTTCCCCCACAGCCAGCTTTGCCAAAGGAATCCTCGGGGCTCCTTTTGCACACATTACACCTTGATTGAAAGCGATCGTTATTTTCCTCCTCTCGGCAGCTGCCAAGAAAGCAGCAGATGGGTGAACTCAGCGCGGGTGAAGTCAGCCAGCTGAATCAGAAGCTGTCTGAGAAGTGAGCTAGTCCATGCATCCCAGAGGGACCAGCAAGTTCAGGACAGAATTTATCATCTCCTGGATGACACTGGTGTGTCCCTCCTCTATTACCATGTCTCTTGGTGCCAGGCAGTGGGCTGCCATCAAGATCTGAAAGGAAGGGAGCTTGATGTTCAAGTCTGGTGGAAGGCAGGAGGAAGAAACTTCCTGAAGAGATATTCGCCCTCCTTCCTGATGCCATAATCCCTCTCTAAATAACAATATCCTGGGCTTGCAGCTTTTTCTGGTTTCCTTTGCTCCTGCTGGAGATCTATCCTTCACTACTGCTCTGTGATGCCATGTCCATCCCAACAAGGCATCAGCAAGGGAAGGTCCCATCAGAGTGATGCTGCACAACCTCAAGGCTTCTAGCAGTGAATCCCCACACATTTCCTCCCCACACCCAGCAAAAGAGTCTCGCTGGGTTCTCCTGCGGGGGAAATCAAGGCAGAGATTTTCTTCATTCAGACACACTGATCTAGGCTTGGTGTCATGCTAACACCATTGCAAGGTGCTGGTTAGTAGATGCAGTTACATCCTTTAAAGTTGATCTTTAAAAGTCTCTTCCAACCTAAACCAGACAAGACCATGCAAAAACTGTTCCCCCGTATCTCCTGTTACTATAACAAAGATTAGCAGCTAGCCATACGTGACCCACTGCAGTCAACCCACCACTCTTCACTCCAACAGCGCTGCCCTGTCTTTTACTCGCTTTTGGCAGACCTGCACCAACCACGTTCTCACATCTGGAGCCAATTTCCAGTTCATTACTGAACCAAACAGTTTGCTTGTGCTTGCTGAAGCCAGCGGGAAGCAGGAGCATGGGGTTCCTCAGGGTGCCCAGAAAGGACAGTAAGACCTGACGGATAGCCGAATCAGAGGAACCACACCACCCCTTTTAAACAGGTCACACTGCTCCAGCGCTGATCTACATGTGCTTGTTGAGGACCAGCACCAAGAGTTTGTTGTTAGTTTGCAAGGGCTGTGGTGCTGCGCGTAGTGGAAACTCAGAGTCACACTGCTTGGCTACGCTGAAGATCCTCCTTCCTCCTCCTCTTCCTCCTGAGGTTTCCATTCAGCTCTAGTGTTCGACAGAGAGGTGAGTAGGACACCAAGAAAAGCTTTTAAGGGAGGAAGAAGGTGATACTCAGTTCAGGTGGAGAAAACTCCATGGTTGGATGCCCCAAGAAGAAGCAGAGATAGACTTGGGGCAATGGGGACAAGCAAGAGTGGTTTTCATGGGTCTTCTCTTTCTTTATACTGCTTTAAGGTCTTTATTGATGACATGAGTTGGGAGAAGATGCTGAAAGGATGCAAAAACCCACTAAGCAATGACCATCACTGCCTGCAAGATGGGTAAGACAACAGACAATGCAAAGAGATGATGGGAAGGAGCTTGCCACACTTCTTTCTTCACTCACCCCATCCTCTCACATTCCCACAGTAACATACCCACTGTGGCTGGCTTGTTCCATTGCTTTGGCCTCTATGAGCCATCAGATGAAGTTCAGGTTGGACATGAGAAGAAACTTCTTCCTGGTAAGAGTCATGAGGCTTTGGAAGAGGCTGCCCAGGGAGGGGGTGGAACCTCCACCCTCGAAGTGGTGGAGATCTGGAGCTTAGGGACCTTAGGGTTTAGCTGGGGCCTTGGGACAGCTGGGTTAATGGTTGGACTCAGTGATCTTGAAGGTCTTTTCCATCCTAAACCATTCTGTGATTCTGTGATCATATTCCCAGCAAAGTTTATTATTAGAGCCTGCAGCCACCTAACCAAACAAACAGCCGTTAGTTGAAGGGGCACCCTTCCCAAACGAAGCCAAACCCGAAACATTTCTGTTCTATTTGCTTTGCAGCAGCCATTTCAGTCTGCAGCACAGACCAAACGATTGCCGACACCCCTTCCCTTCTTCCCTCTCCCTCTTTAGGGAGGGCAATTTAGGTATTTTACTAATTTCTCTGGTCCTGCAACCAGACAGAGAAGAAAGCCACAGGCCTTTGCTTTCAGAAATCTCTTATCAACCCCTCTGCTGGCATCATGTCCCACTGTTAGAGAGCAAGTTCTTGGGCAGGGGACAACATGGGCTTTAAGCAGATTTATTTTAGTTTGGAAAAGAAAGAGCAGAATTCAAGGAGATAATTTTAACTCTGTCTTCTGAAGAAACAAAACCACAGGACTGCAGGGAATTGTTTCGATGGGAAGGGACTTTTCAAGGTCTTCCAGTCCAAACCCCTTTCAGTAAACAGGGACATCTGCAACCAGAGCAGGTTGCAGAGGCAACCAGCAGAGCCCTAAGGTCCACCCTGACCAGGAATGGTTCTAGGGATGGGGCTTCTTCCACATCTCTGGGCAACCTGGGACCAGGGTCTCACCACCCTCAGCACCAGAAATGTCTTCCTTAAAAGAAAGGGTGTGATTTGTAGTTTTCCACTCTCCATTAACACTTCCTGACCTCCTGGGCAACCTAAACTGGGTCTGACAGAAGGACTAGGATTGCACATAGAGGCCCTTCTGCAGACAGATCTGAGCTGTGCCCAGCACCGATGCTGTGTTGCTACCCAGCAACTAGCCAGGGCCAGCAACCATTGTATCTCTGCCACAGACTGGACCTACAGTTGAGAAGCATGAGAGGATGCGAAGATGCTTCCCTGTGTGCAGGATGGCTGCTCTGTACTCTCTTCTACCCTCAGGACCAGCCCAGGCCAGGAACAGGGAGCTGTTTCTTCATTTTCTTCCTAGAATTTAAAGCAAGAGTCTTCTTTTTCAAGGCAGCTTCTATCAGCATCTGTTAGAAATTACACATTGGGGCACACAAAGAAGTGTGTTATAAGCACAGAACCTTAGAATCATTAAGGTTGGAAGAGACCTCCAAGATCATGAAGTCTAACTGGCAACCCAATGCTACCATTCGCAGTAATTCCAATTTGGGAATGTCATCCTGGTGCTCTCTTCAGGGTGGAATAGACTGAACAGGGGCAGGCCACCTCTGACAGCACAAGGGGTGTAAGAATAACAGACTGGTTTATGTTGGAAGGGACTTCAGAAATCGCCTAGTTCCAACCTCCTGCCATGGGCCATCATTTCTAATTCTGTCTTTGAAATCTTTGTGCCAGCAAAGAGAGGAGGGATGTAACTGCTGGTACAGGATGAACTCTGGCCCTTATCTCAAGAGGTTCCACAGGGAAATACAGCAAAATCCTCTATTGTTGCACAGGAAACGCATCTTTCAACAGTGTTCAGCATCAAACCTGCCTCTGGGACCTTCCCCGTCTGCTGGTGACATCCTTTCTGACCTCTAGCAAAGCACTTCCTCCCCATTTCCCTGAAAAGCCTGCAAATAGCCTCAGAGCATCGGGAGGGCAGTAATCAACAGCTCAAAGTTGAGTTTTAGGAAAGAGGAGACTGATATAGAGGGTGGGCACATGGGGCTAGGATCCACTTTCCTTCCTGTGGTCACAGAGTCCAAGCTTCAGCAGCAGGAGTCCAAGCAGACCTTGCATTTTGCAACTCTTTGGCTTCCGAGACAGCCTGGACAAATCCACACCACTTCTGACACCAGCCCCCTTAGATACTCTACTTTTTTGAGACAGGACAGAAGGGATGCTCTTGAGGTGAAAGAGGAGAGATTTAGATAAGATCTAGGGAAGACATTCCTCCCTGTGAGGGTGCTGAGGTCCCTGGAAATGTTCAAGGCCAGGTTGGATGGGACTCTGGGCAACCATGGCAGAGGGTTGGAACTGGATGATCTCTGAGGTCCCTTCAAACCCAGACCGCTCTGATGCTATAATACTGTCCACAGATGGTCCTGCAGCCCCTCCTTACATTAGGTCTCCCGAAGCCTCCTAGCTCCTCAATTATTCTTTCTCCAATGCTTCACAACCAACGCAGACAAACAGACAAGATAAAGAGTTAAAGCAGGCAAAGCAGACGCTTTGGAAGAAGGAGAGTTCTGTAATAAATCAGACATTAGAAGGCAGGAAGGTGCGTTATATAGAGGAATCAAAGTCCGGAACAGGATGTATATAGAGCAAATATTGAAGTAACTTTGATAACACAGAAAAATAGACATTTCTTTTCTTTTTTCTGTTCTGGTGGGGTTAACCGAAGGCTCAATTGGGGCTGTTACAGATTTCCTGTTTTACTCGTCAGGCGGCTTGGCGGTGATCTATACAATCCATTGTGTGCCTAATAATTTCCTAGCCATGAATGGGTCACCCAGATTTTACTTTCCATGCCTTTTTTTTTTATCCTGTGGTCTATCCTGAAGCAATCAAGCTATTGAAATCCTCCAGGCCTTGCCCATTGGGTGTTTTCTTTCCTATTAAGACATCAAACTAGCCTGAAGGTTTATTTTAAGCAAATTCAATAGGAGGGATCACACGAGCACCTTGTTGAAAGGGTACAATGGGAACCGAACCCAGGGCTATTCAATTAACCAGCGCTGGCTCCGTTTTCATGCAATTCCTGTTGTGAATTCATTACTTTAATCAGGCTAGTGATTTATGGGGCTAACGAGGCACCATTTGTCTGCAGACACGTAGGCGAAGAAATTCCAAATCAATTCACGCTGGAAGGCAGAGCAGCTCATGAACAGCTCAGCAGAACTCGAAACCTCTGCAGGTACTACCTGACTTGCCAAAATGAAAGAGAATTGAGAATGAGGAACAGAACTGAAACCTCTGACTCGAGGGAAGTGCTCAGATTTATATAGGAGAACCTGACTCATCTCTCTTGGGAAATGAAAACTGTATTCCAAGCACCCCCATTATCTATTCCCTTCCAAAGCACTTTAAGCTTTGCATTAGTTGAAGGTTTTGCAATTCATCTGCTGCTGTCTGTAAGGGAACACAATGGTCCTGTTGCTCATTTGAGAACTTCCTCCCAGCATCTAATCTGTGTGTACTCTTGGAGACAGCATGCCCTCTGTGTCAGACCACAGGAAGGCTCAATTTTGGTGGCCTCAGGACAGGTTCTCCAGCAACCCAAGTCACGCTTGCTTAGAAATATTTGAGTACTCATTTTCATAAAAGCACAGATTAGGTTGGGTTGGAAGGGACCCTCAAAGCTCCTCCAGTCTCAACCCCCTGCAGTGAGCAGGTTGCTCAGAACCCCAAGGTCCAATCTGACCTGGGACGGTTCCAGGGATGGGGATTCTCCCACCTCTCCGGACAACTTGGGCCAGGGTCTCAACACCCTCACAGTGAAGAATTTCTTCATCATTTCTAGTCTGAATTCCTCATGGATTCTACCAAATAAACTTCCCTCAGCCCAGTTCTCCCTACCACACTGACCACCATCATCAAACCTTCCACCAGTCCGACTTACCTCGTGATTCTTACACCAGTTCCCTTATTCTCCAAATTAAGGGCTTCTTGTCTTGAAAACACACCAAGTATTTTGCCCGAATGCAGGAAGATGACATCTTCTACATTTCCATTGTGCAGAAAAGCAGATACTGGAGGAGAAACTGATGCTTGTAGGGAATAGGCTGAACGATTAAGGGGAACAAGCTAAGACTACAAGTTGCAGCATCAGATTTGAGTCTCCATGGGGGAAGCACTGCTGGTCTATCTGGGGATTTAGAGCTTGTCAGTTCTAACCAACACCTGGGGAAAATCTTAGGCTAAGTAACCTTAGGATGGAGAAAAAGGATTTTCTGCTGTTTCCTCAGCTGTGCCCAGAATCACGTGGATCTGTAATTCATGGCTCTGTGGAGGGCAGCAGCCTGAGTTTGTTTGTTACAGATCTGCCATCCCTGAGTTTCCCCCAACCCTGGGCTTAGTGCCTTTTGCATGAGATGGGTTAGGATAAAGACAAAATGGTCCCATGCAACAGCAGGTCCTAAAACAGAGGGGAAAGGTTAAGAGAGACTGGGGCAGGGACAGGGAAGATTTAAACTGAGTGCTGGGAAGTTCTTTATCTTTAGTAGGAGAGTGGTTGTACATAGGAACAGGTTGCCCAGGGAGTTAGCTGACGCCCCATCCCTGGAGATACTTCAGGGGAGGCTGAACAAGACTGGTTAAGCTGATCTAGTTGAGGGTGTCCCTGCTCACTGCAGGGCAGGGTTTGGACTAGATGATCTTTGGAGGTCCCTCCCAACTCGCACCATGCTATGATTCTGTGAGTCCAGCCCAAAATGATTGCTTAATGCTGTCATGTTCAGTGGTCACCACCACGTATTCCATCAAGTCTGGGAAGGAACACACCATTTCTCCTCGAATAAAGTCCCACTACTTCAGCATCGGTACAATTTCTAGACATTTCCAAATCACAAACAGCGATTGTCAAACATCGCTTGTCAGAGTTTTTTTCTTTACACGGAATCTAAGGGGCCATTACGAACAGAGCTCTGGAGACGTCTCCTCCCAGTCAGAACTCAAGGAACGTCATGTACCGAGCCGACAGTCTAATCTGTGCAGCTTTCCTATAAAAGCACTTCTTTTTTGCAAACAATACAGAACCCTTGGTCAGATGACGACTTTACATTTTAGCAGTCAATTACAAATGGATCTCAGGTTATCTCTTACAAATGCAAAGTGCACGGAAGATGCAGAAACCAGACATGAAGGCAGTGAGTGGAGTTTGGTACCAAAGAGGTACTTGAAAGATCATCTAGACAGGGTTAAAAAAACCCACAAGGTACCACTTTTGTTTCATTAACAGCTGCATTTAAAAAGCATCTGAAGAATTAGCAGAGAATGGTCCAGGTTGGAAAAGACCTTCAAGATCCTCCAGTCCAACCATGAACCCAACTGTCCTAAGGCCACCGCTAAAACCTGTCCCTAAGCTCCAGATCTCCATGACTTTGAAACACATCCAGGGATCACACAGTAAGATATGAGGAAGAGCCTGGGACAACTCCAATTTTCCCCACCTGAGGCACAGTGGAAACTCTTCAAGTTACTTGACCAAACACAAAGCCAAAGGAAACTGCATGTCCTCAGCATTCCAAGGTGCATTTCCAAATGTAAGATGCTTCCCACAACTAGCTGTGAAATCCATACCCCTGGATTTCAGTCCCAAGTCCACACACCCAAAGCTGCTATTTCTTGTGCGCACAGCTAGAGTGTGCAAAACAGGCTGCTCTCACAGAAACAGTTCAGAAAGCTCGAGTGCAAAACCTTCCTAAAAAGTAAAATGGTATAAAAAAGCTTTGCCAAATTGAGACAGGAATCATCTGTGGATTCGGTTTCATCAGCAAACTGATGTGACTCATGCAGTCTGCTCAGAAGGAAAAGGAGGGCAAGGCAGGATTGCACTCACAGCAGCAGCCCGGCTTGACATAAACAGGAACTAATCTTGGAACTGCATCCTCCTTTCACAAGGATTTATTCAGACTGAAGAGAAGGCTCCAGGGGGACCTGAAAGGGCTACAGGAAAGCTGGAGGAGGACCTTTTAGGAGGGACTCCAGTTGATAGGACAAGACGGGTAGGTTCAAGATCAAAGAGGTGAGATTTAGATGAGATCTGAGGAAGAAAGTCCTCCCTGTGAGGATGCTGAGGCACTGGAACAGGTTGCCCAGGAAGGCTGTGGCTGCTCCATCCCTGGAAGTGTTGAAGTTAAGGCTGAATGGGGCTCTGGGCAACCTGGTCTGGTGAGAGGTGTGCCCACCGATGGCAGAGGGTTGGAACTGAAGGATTTCTGAGGTCTAGTAACTTAAACCATTCTTCGTTCTACAATCCTGAACTGGTGTACATGCAACTAGCAATTACATACTGTCATTAGAAGGCAGAGACAGGCAGCATGACATGGATGAATGTGCTTCATCTTACAACTCGTTTTCAATTTTACTCCACTACAAGCACAAGCAAGACAGTCAAAAATTAAAACAGCAGCTTAAGAAAAAAAATCCTTAAACCTTTAAATCTTACATTTGAATATAAAACAGTCATCTTCCTGCCAGTTTTGAAAATGAAAACATTTTGATAAGAAAATGGCTCAAACCTTAAAAATTAAAGTTTAGGAAAGAGTGAGTTTATTAAAGAAGTCAAAGACAGACAGCGGATGGATCCTGTTTATTGGTTCTTTCCATCACGACTGAGTTACAGGTGTAAAAGTCACACAAACTGTGGGTATAAACATGAAAAACAAATACAAAAATAAATGGAAAGGTAAATCTTATATTCACTGACTCGAGTTGCGTAATAAATACAGGCAAAAAAGCCTCAATCACACTGTTCAGCTCAACTGAAGTTACAGTAGTGTTCATAAACGGAAGGGTTTTTTAAACTTCACGTTGAAATAGTTAAAGCCTTGACAACTAGTATAAAAGTGAATTTTGGCACGTTGTAAAGTGAGCAGCGTTACACCAGCATCCCAGCGTTGTGTACAGGAAACATGAAGCCACTCTTCACGAGCTGTCTGAGGTACTTTTTTAAATGAGTCTAAAATCCGATCGACAACGCGGTTCTCTAACAACTCACAGTTTACAATTCACTATACTAGTCGCAATTTTTTCCCTTTCACGTATTCCAGAGCACTTCCATCTGTGCAAATTCAGAAAAGATTCAATTTTTAAAATAACAATTAAAATGACGCCAACTTCATAGGGAATTTCTACATGCAACTTCAATCCTCCCTGCAATCAACTGGGTGAATCACAAAGCATAAAACCAGACTGACAACAAATTGCGCAGCTTGGTGTAAAATACTCAGTGATTGCAGGCAGTTGCAAATGTTCCTTCTCCCAGGTTAATTGATGTTTTGCTCCCTATAACTTCAGTAACGTCTGACCACACTCATTCTCGGTGAGGAAATTAATTGGAAAAAAAAAAAGTTAAAGCCCACCACCACAAGCTGCTACTGTGGAGGTCGGCAAAGCACGTTAAACCCCTTGAGGACTCTCTTGGCGCTTCTTTCCAATAAATCAGAAATGCCTGGACACAGGAAGTGAACTGTCACCAATTTTACAAGTACAAAGGAGCAGTGTAACAGCACTTCTTCTGTATCCAAACACCTGTGGTTTAGAAATAGTGCTTTTTTGTTGTTTTCAGTTGTGGTGGTTCTTTTTTTCTTCAGTAGCTTAAAAAAATTTCTCAAAAACTAGATCCATGGAAGCATCTCGGTCCTCGACACAGCTTCAAAATGAGTGAGGAAACCAGATGAGCCCATGGATGGGCTTTGATAGATATAAACATCTCTGACCAGAGTACAAAAGTTATGCTCTTCTAACAAAAGAAAAAACAAACAGCACTGCCAATTATTAGAAGAAACTCCCCAATAACCAGCAGCTGCTATTAAACTATCAGCAGCATCAGGCCTTTACAACCTTTTAGTCCTCAAAGAGTTTGGTTTTTTAACCCATTAAACAGTTTAACCATTTGTGCTAATATTCGCCACTAGGTTAATTTTTTATACCTTTCACCAAAACTGTTTCCTATAAAATAAAGAAAAAAAACAACCCCACAAGGGTTCAAACAAATACAACCCCTGACATCCATTTATTTCACTTTTAGCTGAATAAATGGTGTCATCTGCAAGGCACTACTATATTTAAAGGATACCACTGTCACAGTTTCACTAGTTTGGGGTTGGTTTTTTTCTATTTCCTGTTTTAAAGTCACAGTTAAAAATAATTATTATAATTAAAATAATAATAACAATAATTGAGGTAATTCAATTTACTTCAATACCAAAGTATATGAATTGAAACAGTACCAGTATGGTGAAAGGTGTTATAGTAACACAGCTATTACCATGTAGCATGCAGGACAGTAGAGAAGTAAACTATGCTTTTGTTCTGAGCTCTTCTGCTTCCTCCAGTTCTAAGGAGCTGCTCCATTTGCGCAGTCACACATCAATTTTCAGTACTTTTTCCCCCAGTACTTACTTTATTTCCTCAAGAATTCTTTCTTTCTTAAGACTTATTGTTTTTCAAGACTTATTTTTTCTTCTTATTCCAATCTTGCTACATCAACTCCAGCTGATGTAGCTAACATAGCTCCCATTGTCAGTTCTTTCTGAGAGCTGCACAAATCGAGTTCTTAAAAAGAGGTGAGCAGAGTCAAATAAGCTCCAGCATCATCTACATCTCTAGTTGGACCAATTGCACTTAAGCCTACTCTGTTAGTGATTTACCAGTAACACTAGTGGCATTTCCTCCGCCATTATGTTGTCATACCACTAAGTCTAGAAATATGGCTTTGTGGACTGGGTAACTTAGAACGCACTGGGTTTACACCAAGTCAATCGGCAAAGAACTAGCATTTGTAAAAAGTCTTCCTAATGCCCTTCGTTTATTGCAGACCAGAATTTTGTAACTTGACTAATTCTGGGCTAACAGTTTTCATGCAACCGATTGGACTTCAGTGTGTAAACACCGGGCAGCCCCCCCAAATCCACACTGCTAGCTACTCTCACTCTACCAGGCACTACAGTATATCAAGACTAAAAATATAGCCATGCATAGATAAATGCACGAGCCTTATCACGATGCTCTATACCTGTAACACGGGTTCCCCCGGGAAGCCTAGAAACAAACACTAACTGCTGGCTTTGACTGGACTTCAAAACAGGATACAAGTAGTTTAATAAAGTCTCGTGTGTGCAAAATAATAATGATAATAATAATAATTATAATAATAATTAAAAAGAAAGTCTTAAATTCAGACAGCTTTTTAAATCTAGTAGGAAAGCTTGGAGTGAAACCTTATCAATATCCCAAAATGCAGCACCTGGAATTTCTCCTCTGCACCATGGAACCACCACAGTGTGGGCACAGAGCCAGCTAGTAGTGACCTGTATTCAAAGTTTACACTCAAAGGTGTTTCAGATTACAACAGGCTTAATGATATTTTAGCCATTTAATATTCCAAAGGTAAAAAACATGTTTCTTAAGGCCACAAAACCATACCCAGCCCTCATTTTCATGGCAGAAGGTAAATCGCATTTTCCTGCCACCTGTTGTGGCAAGAAGAAATGTTTCAGTTGTGCTAGAAGATTGAGCTGTTCCCAAGGCAGAGGAACATGAGAACAGAACAATCCTTCCTGGGCTGTTTTCACTTGACTAAATTCTGAAGGACACGCAGGCTACAATAATCTGCTTATTCAAATAAGCCTCAATAATTATCTTTAAATAGCTGCTAGGATACCTTCTAATCCTTCAATCAGTGGTCTGTAAAGTCCCACTCAAAATTGTGCTACATCGAGTTAAAAGGAGAAAATCCCAAAGTTCTGTTACAAAATCATTTAGGAACTACACAGGTTTTGTGGCAAGTACTTAAAGCCTGCTGTAGCTGTTGGAGGAAACACTGGGGTGTGCAAAGTCTTCTGGAAGCTTCAGAAACAGCTTCCTTTGTATTTCAAATACATCTTTAGATGATTTTTTACCTTTGGAAATGAGTAATTTTCATGAGAAGGAATTCTTTCCCTAAGAATCTCCCTCTTCTCTTGCTTCCTTTCACTTTTAGGACTGAAGTAAGAATCCTACAGAGAATTTTCTTAACAACAACTCACAGATCACTACAACTTGTGTTTTCTAGACTACCAAGAACAATTGTTGGAAGAAAGCAAGAGATCTTAATTTATCTCACTCTGAAATGTATGAACATTTTCTTTTTAGTAAAGTCACTATTTTGCCTGCAGATCCAAACTGCACAGAGAGGCTGTTCCTCAGAAAAATGCAGATATCTCAGTGTCCCCCCATTTCTCGCTTTGGGAACACCCTAACAGCTGCAGGATTAGGTTATTTTCTTAGGTTTTGAATTGTTCCCCCATTTCTCGCTTTGGGAACACCCTAACTGTGGTAGGGTTAAACACTCTGAGTTTCTTCAATTGTTCCCCCATTTCTCGCTTTGGGAACACCCTCACAGCTGTAGGATTAGGTACTCTCATGAGTTGAAGTGTTAGCTCATTTCTCATTTTGGGAACACCTAATCCAACAGCTGTGGGATTGGATACTCTTCTGAGCTTTAAAGGTTCCGGTTTCTCGCTGTGGGAACACCCCACAATCCCATGCACTGAAATTCACCACTGCTCATGCATGCTCCTGTGCAACAAGTTTCAAGGGACATCCAGAGATTAAAGTGATTCAATTATCTGCACGACAGACCAATTCCACCATCACATTACAACCTACAAGTTAATACAGTTTTGCTTCTTTTCTTCTCCCTCTTTCAATTAGTTTCCACTACTAGCCCGAGATCCCAGGTGATACTTTTTACAGTCTGGAATTAAAGTGAAGTGGAAACAAAACCTGACAAAACAAGCAGCTAAGCAGTTACCATATTCAAATGCCAACCTTACAGGAATGATCTCTTTTAGGTTTAAAAGAAGTGCTCAAAAACTTCACATTTCACTTAATTTTCTAGTTAACCAGCAAGGACAACAGCATTTTTGGTTACTGACAGTAGGTGGTTCAGAAATGTAGAGAATGTACATGCTTATGTCTTCTGCTCAAAGAGGTCATGATATTCTTGTTCTTCTAGTTCTCGGTTGTACTTCTCTATTTCCCTGTTGGCTTCTTCCAAGTAATCGTTCATGAATTGGTCCATCACTGGTTTGGAAAAATTAAGGAAAAATGTTTGCAGTGTTCAGTGGAAGAAAGCACACAGGTCTGAAGGACGAGCCACATCCAGGGACATGTACTAAAAGCAGAAATCCAATATATTACCTTCTGGCAGGTGCCCCAGTCAGACCAAGCCAAAGAAATTCCTCCCTGTGAGGGTGCTGAGGCACTGGAACAGGTTGCCCAGGGAGGTTGTGGCCACTTCATCCCTGGAAGTGTTCAAGGGCAGGATGGATGGAGCTCTGGGCAACCTGATCTGTGGAGAGGTGTCCCTGTCCATGGCAGGGGATTGGAACTGGATGATCTCAGAGGTCCTTTCCAGTCCAAACCAGTGTGTAATATTTGTGTTACTAGGGAATCAAAGAGTTGCATAACAGATGTTTCCCAGTTCTAAGATGGAGGTAAAGGTCCAGGGAATACTGAGGTCCAATTCTGCTGCTCAGTTATTCTCTCCCGGGATACCATAACCAGGAGCTAACCCTGCAGACAGAATTTGCTGCTTTGAAAGCTTTAAGCTGTCTACCAGGGCACAGAGAATTGTTAGTTCTTACACCAACAGAAACACAGAACCCACTTGGAGTTTTATGAAGTTTGCTGACATTGAAATGAAACAAACTGGGGATAAAAAACCCAAATTTGAAGTTTTTGTCATCAAACCCAAGACAGACGTGAATCAAGAACAAAGATCAGGAATACACCAGAACATTAGTTTACTGTGGTGTTTTCTTGACAGAGACAGGAACATCAATTAAAAAGCTAATTTCTGGAAAGATATGCAGAGGATCCTATTGCAGCTGTGCTAATGAACAAGTTTTAAAATAAGGTTTCAATTGCTTAAATGAGTTTTAAAATTGATTACCAAAAACTGCACCTCCACAACTAATTCTGAGTACCCTGTTTGCCCAGCTGCACTGACCCCAGTGAAGTTTTCACTCATATCACGTTAAAAAAAAAAATCACTTAACATCAGGTTCACCACAAGATACGTGGCAGAACATAAAGCACACTGCAGTAAAACCCTAAAGCAGCCCCGACTGTTTTGACTCGAGTGCACGCACGCACCCAAAATTATATTCATTTGAAAGTTTTATCAGTCCTGACCAGGCAGTACACAATAATGTGGCACTACTGGCTTTGAAAAATATTTCTTTGACAAGCTGTGGTCCCATAAATTATTCTCTGTGTGAGCTCACGTCCAGTTTGGTGATTGTTTTGTTGATTCCATTTAGCTCCTTAGATCCTATCTCTGAAAAAGCGTTTTAAGACCAAGTTTGAAATGGCAAGTGGCCACGTGGAGATTGAAGGAACAAACTTTTCGCTTCACTTTACCACCCGCAAACCAAACTGGCTCTTCACTGTAGAGACTGAATTGACAGTCTAAACTTCAGATTTGGGTAAAGTCTTCTCCAAACACAACCCCTACCCCCCAGCTGAAAGGATACATGGGTGGTAATCCATCTTGTCACCAAAAAAATTCACAAATTGAGTCCCGTTGTAAAAATAACCAGCTGGAAGGGGATCCAAGTGGCGTTTAACCTACAACAATGAAGAATATACAGAATGCAAAACACTGAAAACTGAAACAGTCAGAACAAACTTCACCAGATAAAACAGATTCCTTGTGCTGAACTGAGCAGCCAGGGAAGACTGTATGGCTCCTGGCTATAAAACAAAGGCTGAGAGAGCTGTGTCTCTTTAACTTGGAGGAGGCTGAGGAATGTCTATAAATATTTGAGGGGTGGGTTTCAGGAGGATGGAGACAGGCTCTTCTCAAGATCATCTAGTGATAAGACAGGGGGCAATGGGTGCAAGCTGGAACAGAGGAGGTTCCATATAAATATCAGAAGGAACTTCTTCACAGTGAGGGTAACAGAGAATTGGTAATGGCTGCCCAGGGGCAGTTGTGGAGTCTCCTTCTCTGGAGACGTTCAAGACCCGCCTGGAGGTGTTCCTGTGCGACTTGGTCTAGGTGATCCTGCTGTGGCAGGGGGATTGGACTAGATGATCTTTCAAGGTCCCTTCCAATCCCTTATAAGTCTGTGAATAGGGTTGTCCAGCAACACCGACTATTATCACAGAAAAATCTTAGGAACCAAGCTCCAGAAAAAGCATTTAGAGCCCAAAAGGCATTTGTCAAAAGACACCTCAATGACAGACACTGAGGGGCTGAAAGTGGGTCCAGAAAAGGGCATTCATGTTGGTGAAGGGTCTGGAGAAGAAACTTTGTGAGGTGATTAGTCTAGAGAAAAGAAGGCTGAGGGAAGTCCTCAGCACTATCTATACCTGAAAAAAGGTTGGAGAGTGATGGGGGTTGGTCTCTTCTCATAAAGAAGTAGCAATAGGACAAGAGGAAATGGCCTCAGGTAGCTCCAAGGGAAGTTTAGGTTCGACATCAAGAAAAGAGGCTTCCCAGAAAAGATCATCAGGCCTTGGAAGAGGCTGCCCAGGGAGGGGGTTAACTGCCATCACTGGGTGTGTTTCAAAGTCTTGGAGATCTGGAGCTTAGGGCCAGAGTTTAGCAGTGGCCTTGGGACAACTGGGTTCATGGTTGGATTCAATGATCTTACAGGTCTTTTCCAACCTAAACAACTTTATGATGAGGGATTCTAATCTGCAGGTAGCAACCTGCACAGCACAGAGCAGTAATTAAAACACGAGGAAATACCATAGCATTATCCAAAAGGCTGGACAGCTTTTCAGAGCTATTTTGAAACTGAGATAACACCAAGATTTACCTCTCAAACCCCTCCTGACAGCCTCAGTTGTGTGCCAAGTATTTTGGAAGATGGTGCTCTACTAATTTAGTGCTCAGCACACGCTGTAGCAGGTACAGGAGGTGCTCTGGCACACAAATGGATGTTTCAGAAAGTCAGCAAGAATTTGCTTTTAATTGCTTCCACTTACGTGAATGTTTTTTATTTCCTGAAGGGTTAGCATTCCTCTGGTCTTCAGGGCTTTCCTCTGAGGTTTCTGCATGAAGAATTAGACTCATTATAACCTTGTGAGTGACAGTGTGATACTACAGTTTCTTTACATTAAAAAAAACATCCAACAAGTAAACCAAACTACAAATCACAAATATTCTCAGAAAGAGTTCTGTCTCATGGATAACAGTTGTGAAATCCATAGTAACTGACTATTGTGATCAAATCCAGGACTGAAATACTCCCTTCTGAAGGTATCATCGTTGATTTCAGTCATATTAAGTCACTTGTGTTCTGAAAAGTTAAACTTAAGTGATCTTACATAAAGTACCAGTAGAAATGAGAAATCATATATATATTTTAAACAATGCAATTGAAACAGACTTTTACTCCAAAACAATGGAGAAAAATGGCACAGGAACAGAAGAACAATCTAGTTTTTTATCTGGAAAGTTTGAGAGTTCATTTACTCCATGCAGCAACTCTCAGAACTCCTGAAACCCTAAATCAGCTATGTCTATCGGGACTGCCCAAAGACTGTAGGCTTGAGCTGCTCAAAGAGGAAGCACTTCACACTTGAAACAGCATTTACATTCCAAGTTTTCATATAATTGAAACAGCATCCCACCAGGGGGTTCCTTATAAAATCCTTTCTCAGAAGCATTTGTCTTTGTTTATCACTCTTGTGGTACAAAAAGAGTCTGAGGGATCATCACATAAGATATTTTACTTCCCTCACATTGCACAACCTCCCTGAACAGAGGTGACAGCTGAAGATCCTTTGGAGCTGCTCAAACCATCGTCTGTAGGGAAATTTTCTTCCCTCCTACACAATGTTTTTGGAGTGACTAAATAAATTCTAAGCCATGTAGAAGCAACCATGAGTATTTTTAACTAAAATATCCAATTTGTATGGTTGAACAGCTTCCACCCAAACACTGAATCAAGCCTCAAGAATCACTCCCTAAATCCTTGATGTTCAGTCTGGTAAAGTCAATACCTGCTGGTATCACTTGGTTATGTAGCAAGACAACTGCTAAAGCTGCCTTTTAGGCTTCAGACCCTGTTCATTCCCCACTTCCTACTCCAAACTCTACTGCACAGGTACGTTAGTCATGCAGAAACACATCAGGTCTCACACAGATGCATGCTTAACTAATTAAGCAAGACTAAGATGAAAAAAAGCACCCCAACCACTTCAGTGGATTACTCCCAAGAAGGTTTAATTTAGTGAATCAAAACAAGTTCTCAGCTTTGCAGTCTTCAGGTACTGCAAGAGGACTTATTTCTTACTACACTTTAGCTTTTGGCAGTCATGTCTCAGCTAAATCATCTCGTGCTTATTCTGGATGCAGTCCATTTGGTCAGGTGTTCAAGAGCAGATCAAACCACGAGCAACCTGCAGCAGCTATTACCATGTAACACAAATTGCAATACACGTTCACAAACTGTTAGTCCTCTGTCTGAAACAGATTTATTCCCTGGAATGCTGATATCTTGGTAGAAAAGAAAGGAGATTTTTTTAAAACAAAAAGGTTTGGAGACACTCAGATTCCTCTTTTTGTCATTCAGAAATATCAATGGGATCGTGCTGAACAGAAGTAAACATGCCCACAAACCTGTTTTGCAGTTTCTCTGAGCCAGTCTTTCATATCCTCTTCCTTAAGAGAGCAGCCAATGAACACAAGGAAAAACTCCTGTTGACTGGTGCAATCCCTGTTATCGCTTCTTGAATCAGGAGGAGTCGGCCCCTCCAAAACAGGCACGAGGCTCAGCAAGTTAGACGATGTGTTATGGCAGACTTCAATCACTTTATCAGAATCTAACAAGATGACAGAAAAATGAAATGGCCTGATAATTACTAATCTAATTTAATATCAACACATTGGTGATGACAGAACCCAGCCCACCAAAGAAATTTTCAAAAACATATACTCAGTACAAAACATTTTCTGCAGTGGGTCAAGAGAAGGGCAACAAGGTTGGTGAAGGGTCTAGAGAATAAATCCTGTGAGAAATAGCTGAGGAAGCTGGAGGTGGTTAGTCTCAAGAAAAGTAGGCTGAGGGGAGACCTTCTTGCTGTCTACAACCACCTGAAAATCAGGAGTTGGTCTCTTCTCACAAGGAAGAGGTGATAGCACAACAGGAAATGGCCTCAAGTGGCTCCAGGGGAAGTTTAGGTTGGCCATGAGGAAAAACTTGTTGGAAAGGGCCATCAGACCTTGGAAGAGGCTGCCCAGGGGAAGGTGCCCAATCGCTGTCCCTGGACATGTTTCAAAGTTGTGGAGATGTGGAGCTAAGGGCCATGGTTTAGCAGTGGCCTTGGGACAGTTGGGTTCATGGTTGGACTGTCTTTTAGGCATTTTCCCACCTCGATAATTCTACGATTCAGTGAAAGCACAAGAAGAAATTTGCCCTTACCTGAAAACTTCACTTTGCCCATGATGTGATAAATGTTTCCAGAAAAAGGACTTGGCTTGAGCACTGACTTAATTGCTGTATGAAATAGAAGACAAACATTATCTCATTTATTTTGCATCTCCTTGGTGTAGCTTCTGGCCAGACCTACACTACAGGTCTCTAACCCACAACCTAGCACTTCAGAGGAAAAAGCTGCAGTGTCCCCCAGAGCCCCACTACAGAATATTTCTAGATGTTCTCATTTCTTTGCTATGGGGTAGGTAGGAAATAACATGTGTTCAGCATAACAAATGCTTACAGTGTGTGTGGAATATAAAGTGGTGCTCCTTAACATTGCTTTGCTAAGGAAAGAAGGAAAGGCATGATTATATATCTACTCTAGTAGCCTAGCATAGAGCTGAGCCTATTTTCTAGTAAACACAAAGAACTGTTTGGCATAAAAAGTAGAAGCTGATGGACACTTCTAAACTGCATTTCAACATGACTAAATAAAATCAAAACTAAATTAAACTACTGAAAAAAAGCAAATGTATGAAGATAAGTGTCTTGGTCTCAAGAAACCAAAAATTACATGAGAGTTTCAACTGCAAAAAAAAAAAAAAACAACAAAAAAAGACCCACGTGTCTGTTTTCCAGGACAGACACTACAAAAGATAATTTAATGCAACTTAAGGAAGAAAAGCTGAGTTTTCAATTAAAGGTTTACTTCATCAACAATTAAGTAACTGGGCTACATCAGTGTCTTCCTATGCCCTCTATTCCTCTGTATTTCCAGCTGGGGATTTTAATAGGTCAAAGTTCATCTGTACCTTTACATTTGGTCACAAATCGTGTTTTTTCTAGAGGACGATTAAACCACACACAGATCTGAACCATCGGAGGGAAGACAGACCCAGCTCCGTATTTGCCTTCGTACCTTTAAAAAAAAAAAAGCCACAAGCACAGCTTCAACATACTGACAAAACACACATGCTTGGGCTTTTCCAATCGCTCAGGACTCTTTTAGATGCTCTTTCTGATGCAATTGTTTATGGTACATCCCCTCTACATACTATTCTTGCATCATCAAACAGAACACTTGTCCAGAAGCGGTAAATCTTTTTATTTCCTGCTTTCTTACCCCTTGAGTGGCTCTGACATACCAAAAGGTTTGCACCAGTTTGCTTTAATTGCATCTAATTGAGAGCAAGAAGTATGATTCAAAAGCTTTACAGAGAATTGGCAAGGTAGGGTAAATAAATCATGCTCCCAAGCACTATAAACCCGACTGGTATACGGTCAGCCAGGCGTTAGAAGGGCTGAGGGGTTGACATTTTCTGTCAAGTAAGTGCAGCACTAGATAACTGCAACAAGATGTGTAAAAGGAACCTTGAACCATGAGAAACAGCCCTCGGTATGAAATGGAAAGCGCGGTGCCACAGATCACTGTGCTCTCAGCCTCTGCCAAGACTGTCAATAAGGTTTGCAGGGTTTGATGAATAATTGTTCTGCTAATAGCTGGGCTGACATAGCAAGTTCATTCCAGTAAGGCTGAATAGCTGTCAGAATGAAATTACTCCAGTCATTATTGACCTCACCCATCCCAATGCTTCCCAGCTTATTCCCAGAGGGTTCTTTCACTATTCTTCAAAAAAGCAACAGTAATCTTGCTGTTGATTTAAATGGTGTCCAGAAAGGATCTTTTTTCCCACCGCCATAAAGAAAGGGCAGCAATCGTCTATCTACTAAGAATACTCATCAGCTTTCTTTTAAAGATGATTTACAAAGCTGCTGCCTGTTCCAAATGAGTAATCTTAACAAAAAATAAAATAAAATTAAGTTAGCGAGACTTTAATCTTCAAGTTATTTAGAAAAACAGTTTAAGCATTTCTCAGCCTTTGATACTTGCCAGCCAGGGTACATTAAATATCGAGCTCTCATCATCTGAGGATTTGAAAAACTGCTTTCTGAGAGAATTAGTTCAATATCCTCATTCCTGTAAAGAAAGAAAAGTGAAGGGTTTTAATTTTGAAAGTTCAATGAAGTGACTGCTCTCTGTACGTTACTTAGCTAAACCAGAACATGTTGATCAGTATAAAATTGAAGAGTGTTCTTCCCTTAGTGTGACAGTGACTACTCATTCTATGCAAACAAACTACTCTATGCAAACAAACCCATACATTTCCTAATCCTCGTATTTACAAGGCTGTAAATGGAAAAGGAAGGTGTCTCCTCCATGAGTGTTTCAGGAAGACCTGTCACCTCCTTTGTCTGAGGTACTAGAGTAAAACAGGAGGACACCAGTTTCTCAGAGCACATGGTATTGGGCAGTGATGAATATTACCGGGTTATGACGCCATTTTCTGCCAAGATGAAGGCAACGGTGGGATTTGCCGCTCGTATAAGGTTCTGCAGTTGCACAAGGAGTGGATGTCTCTGCTCCATGGCATGGCTTGTGAAAATCACATTACTCACAAGTCCTAAATAAAGCAATCGGAGGGTAAGATTAAAGAAGTCAGGGACATAATGGTGACTGATAAATGATCATAGAGTCATAGAATGGTTTGGGTTGGAAGGGACCTCAGAGATCACCTAGGTGCAATCCTCTGCCATGGGCAGGGACACCTCTCACCACACGTTGCCCAGAGAAGGTGTGGACTTTCCATCCCTGGAAGTGTTCATGGCCAGGCTGGATGGGGCAACATGATCTGGTGAGAGGTGTCCCTGCCTATGCCAGGGCATTGCGACTAGGTTATCTCTGAGGTCCCTTCTAACACAAACCATTGTGTGATTCCATAAGGCAACACTGGAACGACAAGAGGGGAAAGAGGCAGAATGTGGTGATCTGTAGGTTCTTGTAAGTGAAAACAATCTTACAAAAAACAAAAATAAATTAAACCCATGAGACCACCAGTCTCTAGAGAGGACTAGCCAAAGCTAACGAGGAAGGTTTGCTTTGCCAAAACATGGCTGTACAGGTCAAAACAGTTTTCTTTCTATTAGTCTGTGTAGCAGGAGTAATTTAGATTCAATCAACTGGAAGAATCAATTGATTAGTTTAATGAAGAATAATAAGTTTTAAAGCCTCTTGAACAATTCAATGACCAGAGAGAGAGGCTGAAGAGCAACAAAAAAAAACCAAAAAAAAAATCAGTTATTTTGGACTCTGACAGTTCTACAAGTAAAGAGAAGGGTTTGGATTCTTTTTTGGTCTCTGTTTTTGAAAAAGACCCCAAAATGCTATTCAGACAGCAAGCCTAAACCCACAGAGAAAACTAATGAGGTAACTGTTTGTCCTGAGCCCTATTTCCCAGTAACTAATAATAATAACAATGATGTTAATAGTGTGTTTTCACCAAAAAGATTATCAGACATTGGAACAGGCTGCCTAGGGCAGTGGTGGAGTCATCAGCCCTAGAGGTATTTAAAAGCCATGGAAATGTGGTGCTGACGGACATGGCTTAGCACTGACCTGGCGGTGCTGGATCAGTGGTTAAGCTTGACAATATTTAACAGTTTTCCAGCCAAAACTGTTCTGTGATTCTATGATCTGCTGCCTACAGTTATTCCTGATCTTTACAAGAGGCATAAAGTCCACTAATCCCCACAGTGGCTTCTTCACACAAATTTCTACATCAGTATGCTTCTGGGGTATTCATCTTATACCATGTACTCCCAGTCACTGCGAAGAGTCCCGCTCAAGCTGGAATTTTATAAGATCCCAAGCATATTCCCATCACTAAGATTTTTTTTTTTCATGTCACCCAGAAGTTTCCAGCCCAATTTCAGAATCAGCCAGGTTTTCTGCAATAGACAAAGAGTCATGAAGGGTACGGAACACAAACCCTGTGAGGAGCAGCTGAGGGAACTGGAGGAGCTTAACTGGAGAAAAGGAGGCTCAGGGGAGGCCTTCGCACTGTCTACAACTACCTGAAAGGATGTTGGAGCAAGGAGGGGTACAGACTCTTCTCCCTTGTAAAGAGCGATAGGAACAGAGGAAATGGGCTCAAGCTGCACCAGGGGAGGTTTAGGCCGGATGTTAGAAAGAATTTTTTCACTGAAAAAAACCCACTGGAACAGGCTGCCTAGGGCAGTGGGGGAATCTCCACCACTAGAGGGATTTTCAAAAACATGTGAACGCTGGGCTTAGGGACATGGGTTAGGGGGTGACCCAGCAATGATGGGTCAAAGGTGGGACTTCATGATCTCAAAGGTCTCTTCCAGCCAAAGAGATTGTGATTCTGTGCTCCTGAACGAAAGCAGGGGAAGTAGGGGAAACAGGGAAAGAGGGAAAGAACAGTAACCATGCTTCGAAATTTAAATCATTTGTGTGCATGAAAGTATTAAATAGCTGGTACAATTAAGAAATGTATCAATAAGCTTAATATCCACAAGCTTCATATTAGAAGTTGATTTTAATAAAAACCCCATGATTACATGTCCTGAAGAAGTCAGAAGAGAGCAATAAAATATCTGTACATGAATAAAGCAACGAAGCACAGATTGCAGCTTGAAGATCTATGCCTTGGAGAGAACAGGTAGCTGTCAAGGACCGAGCTAGAAAAGCTTAAAATCAAGGCAACTGAAGGAATAAAAATATCTGGCAAATCAGAAGCCTGTGCAATGTGTCTAACACTCATCACCCATTCGCTTTCACCAACAATCTCTGCTTCATTTGCTCTTGTCTAAGGGGAACAGCTCGAGGGCACTTACTGTCATTCCTGCTCCTGAACTCCCCCACAGCCTTGGGAATGACTGAAGAACTGCTGAGCCCGGCAAAGCTGTAAGTCTGAGCTCTGCTCACACCTACAATAAATCTTGTATGTACAAATGTTGAATTAAAAATGACCTGGGTTAGCAGGAAATAGTCTGGGAGATGGCTGAAGGGACTCTCCTTCTGCTCTGGTGAGACCCCCTCTGCCACTGCAGGGCTGGGTCCAGGTCTGGGCTCCTCAGCACAGCAGAGACCCGAAACTAGTGGAGCAGGGCTAGAGGAAACCCCAGAAATGCTGCTCCAAGTATGGAACCTACTGCGAGGGTAGGCTGGGAGAGCTGGGGGGTTTCAGCTGGAGAAGTTTTGGGGAGACCTTGATGTAGCTTTTCAGTGCTTAAAGGGGCCAGTAAGAAAGATAGGGAGGGACCTGACACAACACGGACCTGCTGTGACAGGACAAGGGGTAATGGTTTGAAACTAAAAGACGGAGACTCACAGTAGACAGAAGAAATAAATTATCTATGAGGGTGGTGAGACCCTGGCTCAAGTTGCCCAGACAGATAAGAAAAGCCCCATTTCTGGAATCATCTAGGTAAGGTTGGACCTTGAGGCTCTGAGCAACTTGCTCTAGTTGTAGATGTCCCCTGTTCACTGCAGGTGGTTGTGCTAGATGAGCTTTGAAGATCCCTGTAATTCCAAACCAGTCTGTGACTTCAGATACTGAACTGACCTACAGGTAGCATAATCCCGAATAAAAGCGTCTTTTTTTGAGAACTGGGAAGATGCCTACACAGCTTCAGTAATGACTTTTTAAACTGTCACTGTTGTCTCTGCTTCTACTGCATTTTGAAGACCACCCACTTTTAAATACTTATTGACACACTAATGTAAAGAAAAAAGAAAATCAAATCTTTGCAGTCTGGGGAACCACATGTTCTGTACAAGCAGTAAAGAAACAGAAGGAATAGATTAAAAATACATATGGCTCTGCAGAGAGAACACATTCCCTTTGCTCCCAAACATACAATGGGCATATTTATAACAATGGTGATGTCTCAATCTGGAAAACAACCTCATATACAAGGCAAGAGATGCCAACGTGCCCTTAGACTAATAAACTGTCAGCTTGCAGCTTCTGTGCAAGAAAGAAAGGAAAACATCAGGGAAAAGAAATGACAGAGTGCAGCATATTTAAGAGTGAGAAAAAAGGAAATCACAGCACACAGATGGTAGTGAGATAGGGTTTTTTTTGAGGAGTTTAAAGTAATACAGAAGGAAGGGACAACGCAATACTGCTATTGAATGAATTCTCAGTGATGCACAAGTCAATTCTCTACTATACACGATACAATTCTGCCTTTGTTGGAAAGTTAGTACCCCGCCAGAGTTAAAAACATCATTTTCCTTGTAAAATGTCTTACTCAGGAATTGTCCCTATTCATGTGAAATAATCTGCTTTACACAAACAGATCTCTGGGCTATCTCATGTCACATTCTGTATCTGAAAGCCAAATGACAAAACCTTGCAACACACAGAAACAATCCACTGCCAGAAGAATATTGTTCTAACCGCCAGCGCTTTTCCTTCTGTTAGTGTTCGGACTGTAAGAAAAGGAGCTAGACTTGTACCAAGTATTTTCTAGTTCCTCCTTGAGCCATGACAGATTGTCACTTAACCTCAACTGCACAACTGCACATCAGAAAAAGATAGCTTGGAGTATTTATTGTACTCTGTCATAAAACACAAAGGCATGTCTACACTCTTCATACTCATTATTGATACTTTATAATCAACTTTCTCCTGCTCTCCAGTTTCACACATGGCTATACTGATGGTCGTTATCCACTGGTCAATTCACCAATTTGTAGCACAAACTTTTTTTCACAAATAGTTATAGAATCATAGGGTTGGAAGAGATCCAACTGTCCCAAGGCCACTGCTAAACCATGGCCCTAAGCTCCAAATCTTCAAGACTTTGAAACAAGTCGAGGGAAGGTGACTGAAGCCCCTCACTGGGCAGCCTGATCCAAGGCCTGATGGCCCATTCCAGGAAGAGTTTTTTTCCTAATGTCCAACCTAAACTTCCTCTGGTGCAACTTGTCCTATCTCCTGTTACTTGTGAAAAGAAACCAACACCCACCTCCCCACAACTTTGTGAATTCCAGGTAGCTATAAACAGCTAGAAAGTCCCCCCTCAGTCTCCTTTTCTCCAGACTAACCAGCCCCAGCTCCCTCAACTGCTTCTCACAAGGTTTCTTCTCCAGACCCCTCACTAGCTTTACTGCCCTCCTCTAGACTCACTCCAGCCCCTCACTGACTTTCTTGTACTGAGGTGTCCCAAAACTGAACCCACTAGTCAAGGTGTGGCCTCATTAGTGCCCAGTACAGGGGGACGATCACATCCTGATACTGTATCTACACTGCATCTGACACAGATCAACTACACAACTGTTTAAACCAGCTTTTTCCCCTTTCTAAAATAGCAGAGGAGAGCTCCATTTCCTCACGCCTCCCCAAAAAGAGGTTGGAACTAAAATCAAATCAATTTTGCTCCCAAGTTAACAACACAGTACAAGTTACAACAGTTCAGTTCTTCAGGTGAAGCCAACCAGAATGCATCATGCCTACATCCTCTCCAAGCATCTATGGTCTTGACTAACACTATGTGCTCTCTGCACAGACAGTTCTTACCTCCTGAACTTCATCACAATCCCTTGACTATGTGCATTTACATTTTATTTGTTTGGCCATATGGCTTAAAGTAAAAAGAAAAGTGACACCTACCTTGTGAACACTGGTCCAAGAACTTTGGAAAAAGAAGCCTGGAAAAAAAAACCCACAAGTGTACTTGTCAAGAATGGATATTTTGAATTAAATCTTTCACTTTCATTTGGACACTGACAGCTGAACTCTTACCATGCAAGCCATGCTCACGCTTCCTTTTTTCATTCATAACTGCAACATCTCTATATGTTGTCTCTTTAAGCAGCTCTTCCCCAAAACTTAATTTTGTAGATGTTTTTAACTCCTTAATTAAGAGCTAATTCTTATCACTGATGCATCTATTCTGTACTCTAGGAAATCAGAAAAACTTCAATATTCCCTTAGTTCCTATTCAAACAATAGGAATGTTATGCTTTCCCTAAAGAATTGTCTTCCAAACGTGGTGGGAACTCCTTGTGCAGACTGTCTGTACATAAGGTTTTCTGTACACATCATGCCAACTGTTGTGTCAGATGAGTGATGATAAAAATAAGCTACAGAGGAAAGATGATACTTTATCTGTTCCCCTTCAACTACCTCTCCGCTGCTCTGGCTTTAATATTCAATACAGAGAAGAGCTTCATTCTGGGCTCATTACTGACCCAGATGTCTACAGCCATGAACTTTGAGGCAGGAAAGGGATTTAGTTTCAAGTCACACACTGAAGTTGCTCTGGTGGATTCGCACAGAAACACAGCCAAAGCTCCCCAAGGAAAAGATCTGTCCTTGGCAGCACATGGCTACATGCTAAGTTCTTATCAGGAGAAACTTCAAAGTGATACACAAATAGTCTGCAGCACGGGCTAAGCCTCTTCCTTCAATTGCCTTTGCACTTCAGGAGACAAACAATGTTAGTCACAGGGTTGTAGGCTATAAAAGCCACACAACCATTAACACCTTAGCAGGTTTAAAAAGAAAAATACCTCAGGATGAAACCTGCCTTTCCTCTAATTCAAGACTGAACATGTCGCAACAGCACCCAGCATCAATTCACAGCCTTTAGTATTTTTGCAATCTTGCTCACGGACACAGAAAGCAGCAGTAAAGCAGCAGCTATTTATTGACTGGTGTGCATGCAGTGTACTGGGTCCTGGTTTAAGACCAGCGGGGAAGTTTAATGAATGAACTTTATAAAAAACGGCTGGGCTGTGTTGCTCAAAGTTTTATCACCAACACTACACTAAGAAATCTGAAAACTGTAACTGCTGCCATTTATTTCTAATAAAGTTGGCTAGAAGGAATAATTGCAAAATTGAAGCACCATGATTTTACGGACAGGTCTATGGAATTAGCTCTGTGTTGGTTGCAGCACATACCTACAGCGTGAAACGACCGCACAGCGGTATTTTCAAATGTCAGCGATTTGGCTTTGCTACCGTTTCCTCCCCACCCTGCCTCTGCAGTAACCCAGGATATCAGATTTTGATACATGCTATGCTTTTTGCTTCCGTGCTTTGTCACTCTCTTCAACAAAATTTAGGACTGCTTCCCACAAGTTCCGTATTTTAAATGTGCAAAAGCTTCATTTAATATCCAAAAATAGCGACTCCATCAATAAATAACCCAAAGTGAGATGCACGCCTACATCTTTAGTCACGCTAACGAAGAGATTTAAGAAAGAGTGATTTAAAAAGAAAACAACTGGACAGTCAACTGTTTTAGCAAGTCCTTATAAATAGAGTGTATTTGCTTAAGGAATACTGACAGGCTGGAACAGACCAAGAGAAGGGCAACAAGGCTGGTAAAAGAGTCTAGAGAACAAGCATTGTGAGAAGCAGCTGAGGGACCTGGGGCTGGTTAGTGTAAAGAAAAGGAGAGGGAATCGTAGTGCTGTCTACAGCTACCTGAAAGTCAGGAGGTTGTAGGGAGGTGCATGTTGGTCTCTACTCACAAGGAAGAAGTGATAGGACAAGAGGAAATGGCCTCAAGTAACTCCAGGGGAAGTTTAGCGTAGACACAAAGAAAACTTTCTTCATGGAAAGGGTCATGAGGTCTCGGAACAGGCTGCTCAGGGAGGGGGTTGAATCACCATCCCTGGACGTGTTTCAAAGTTGTGGACATCTAGAGCTCAGGGCAATGGTTTAGCAGTGGTCTTCAGACAGCTGGATTAATGGTTGAGCTCTATGATCTTAAAAGGTCCTTTCTAAACAAAAGGATTCTGTAATTATGTGAATATGCTAATGGAAATCTTTTTTTATTCTTGCATGACCTAAATTTTTATTAATTATATACCAACTGAAAATCAAGTGTCATCATTACAAGCCAATGAGCACTTTGAAGTTCATCTATGTTGCATTACCCAGCGGTTTTGAGATTTAAATGACATTTCACTGGCATTTCACCATCAATATATCTCTAATGATTGTAAACCTGATCTCATAAACTTACACATCTGTTTTCAAGCTAATAAAAAGATCTTAAATTATACCTGTGCTCCATATAGCAACTCAGTGGCTCCACACAAGTATTAATTGCTCCAATGATGAAAGACGACCTCACATTTGGATCAGGATGAGTTTGCAGAGCCTGTACAACATCAATAACGTCAGTGTATCTGTAAGGAAAAGAAATGGAATATAGTTTCAGCAAACTGCAATGACTCATTTTAACACCTAGTAGAAAAACTAGATGCTATTTAGGGTCCCTTCCAACCTAAACCATTCTATTATTTTTTGAAGATTAGAGTTCTAAGCCAACCAAAAAGGTCCTAAAGCAGCTCAAAACTTGTGCAATCCACAACACTTCAAATACCATGAGAAGTCAATTATTGACAAGTACAAAGGAAAGCACTGAACAGCCAAAAATCACAAAAAAGCAAAATGTAATACATGACTTAAGTAAAAAAAAAAACCCCACACTGAAAAAGCAACACCCGTCACTCATCAGTGTTCCAATTTAAAGATGCTTCTGCTTCTAGAATTAATGCATCCAGGTTTTATCATCAGTACTATATCCACTGCTGTATTGTGCTGCCACATGAGAGCAAAGCTTAAGTGAACCTCAGATTTTATTCCAGGTGTTTATTTCTCAGCCAGTCGCAGACTGTGTTGTTAGTCATTAAGCTAATGAATTAGAGAATTAGAGAATTAATTAGAGAACTCCAGCTCCTTTAAAGCTGTCTATGGCAACACTTATCGACCTAGAAAGAATGGAAAGCCTATAATTAGCCATTCTTCTCAAAGCTGGCGCTGCAATCGCACATCAGGTATTCTGCACATTACTGGCCCTTCTACCACTCCAATGAACTGTAAGAAAGAAGCCAACCCAATTCTGACAATGGAAAAAATGATGCTTTTTGGGACTATAGGAAGGGATCATAATAGAATGAAGTGGTAAACTCCATAATGAAGGAGATGAACACTTGGTAACTTGGGAAACAAAACCATCCCTCACAGATTAGGGTTGTACTTCCGTCACGCTGGCTTGTGCTACTTGCTAATGAGACTGAACCAGAGAGGGCAAACACAATGCACACATATGGTATCAGTTCTCAAATGCTACACTTGAGATAGAAATGACAGACTGGTGGCTCACAGTCTTCCCTTTTACTCCACAAGAAAATTGCCATCTCTCTGAAACATGAATCAGCCCTACTTCAGCACTGCCTGCTCCATCAAGTGACTTCAAAGCTCATCCAATCCTATCGCCTGTAGTAAGCAGGGTCATCTACAACTACAAGTTGCTCAGAGACCTAAGGTCCACGTGACCTAGAATGGTTCCAGGGATGGGGCTTCTCCCACCTGTCTGGGCAACCTGGGACAGGGTCTCACCACCCTCAGCAAAAAAAAGAAAAAAACAGTGCTCTTCCTATTAGTATGGATCTCCTTTTAGTCTCAAACCATCATCTCTTGTTCTAGGGCAACAGGGGTCTTCACAGTCCCTACTAAATTGTTTGCCCCCAAATACATACCCCAGGACCTTAAAGCAGGTAAAAACAAAACACTAGACTGAACCACACATAGTTGCACCAGTAAGTAAAGCACCATTTAACAACAGCCTAAAGACCAACCAAAAAGGCCGCAGTCACTCTGCTAAATAAGGAAGGTGACCCAAGCATAGTTCACCCCTCCTTTGAACTGAAAGACGACTATGGATCCCATTGTTTTAGTGGAGTAATAAACTATAAAATTAGCATGTTGCAGAAGAGCTGAGTTTGGTAAAGACAATAAAAGAATTCTGTGCACCACACTTCAGCACAGAAAATGTGACTGGTAAGAATGACAGGAAAGTTTGAAAATGCCTTTGAAACAGGAAGGGAAGAGAAAATGCTTTATTCTACACCACTGTTTCAACCATTTCCAACATTTACCCTTGCAAGACGACTAAGAGACGCCTTTTCTTTTTAGCATAAGTGGCCAGACGGACGCTGTGGTTTTTCTGAGCCTCCAGGACACTGGAAAGGTAACGCTGGAAGTGGGTTGCACTGAAACATTCAGGACTATCCAGAGTTTGCCGATAAACTATCCACCTATGTGACGGAAAATAAAGAAAGAAGTTAGTGTTCTATTACATAATATTTCTGTTGTCTTTTTCTTTTGAACCAATAGACCAAAAATAAATTCTACAGGTCTGAAAGTATCTTTCATAGCACAAGGGAAAAAGGAATTTACTTGGCTTTCTACCATTTCCAGCATGGGCACATTCTTTACATTACTGCCAAGAGGTTTTCTGGGGGGTTTGTTGTTGTTTTTTAATAAAACAATGTTCAACAGCCTCTTCAGAGCAGCACATCATATGAGTACTTCTGAGCTTCTCTAGCGGCACAGTAAACAAAAATTAAATTAATCCAATTCAAAAAGACCCCGGGCACGACAGTATTTTGCTGCCAACATAAAAAGTAATGATGACTTGTGCAGGAAAACCTGCTGAAATGATTTATTACAGAACATTAAAAAGTCACCATACAAATCTGCCCTAAAAACAGACCCACAAAAAACTGCTCTGAATCATCTTGTTAATATCAGGATGTTGAGTTAAAAGTAACTAAAACAATACTCTGAAACATTACTAAGGTTAAATGTGAAGGAATTTGGCTGTAATATTTCAAGGGATAGGAATTTAATTTGTTTTTATTTTTCAGAAGCTCAACACACAGTTCCTACAGTAGAATTATCTTTGTGCCATACAACAGAACGTATCTCCTGCTATTGTGGGAGACAAACCAGGTCAGATGAAAAACAATGCTGGAGTAAGGACTGTTCATATTATTTTCTCTCCAAGAATGATACATTTTAGACTCACTACCACAAGTCAATAAATAGAAGCCCTTCACTTCTTTCCTCCAAGTTCACACTTTCACACTTGCATAAAGTAGGAAATATTTGGCCTTTCTAAGATTATTCTTAACTGTTGCATCAGTGAAAGTTCCAGACAAACATCATAGATCTACAATGGTACTTGTGATGCTCTTAATATAGAACAGTCATTATTTTTCTGGTTTAAATGTCTAAAAACTAGAGGCAAATCTACCTGTAATAAAAGTTATTTAAATGAGATATCTGAAAGAACAGACATAACCTTCAGTATCCTATGTAGAACTAGTGAAGGTGTCTCATAACATTTACCAAATCTATTCTTCTATTGCACCTGTTTACAAATGAGAATCTGTGATATATTAAATAAATACCTAAATTAATAAATAAATTACATGAAACATTGGTAGCTTCATTTCCCTCATTCTGAGAAGCATTTTGGTGATGAGTGTGACTACACAACTGTACAAACCTTCCATGTTCTTTGTTAAAAGTTACAAGGAAATTGCAGAGATCGCTGCAGCGACATCCTGGAAGACCAGTTATAATGGTGATGACCACCTGAAACACAAGTGGGGGGAACATGAAGACCAGAAACGAACTACAACAACTGCACACGCACATAAGGCTTCTATCTTGATAAAACACTAAGACTAAACACGGGATTAAGTGATATTATCTACATTGAGAACTGTAATTGTGTTGACACTACTAGTCAGATGTACAGCATTTTAGAAAGAAAAAAAACCCTTTTCTCTGAGTTTTTGTGTTGTAAATGCCATGAAAGGAAAATTAACAAATACTGCTATCTAAACCCCTACACTGAAATCTTGACTCCATTGTACTAAGGTAAAAGTCAGACAAAACACTGCAAGACACACCAGCGTTGTCTTCTACAGTGAAAAAGCATTTAAATACACAGAGCAGTTCTTAGCCAATAGTTCTCAGGTGGCCAAGAAGACCAGTGGCATCCTGGCCTGGATCAGAAATATCATGGCCAGCAGGAGTAGGAAAGGGAATGTTGCCTTGTACTGGCCACTGGTGAGGCCACACATCAAGTACTGCACTCATTTTTCAGCACCTCAGTACCAGAAAGACCATGAGGGGCTTGAAGTAGGTCAGCAAAGGGCAACCAGGACCACAAAGGCCACCAGGTCTAGAGAAGAAACCACGTGAGGGAGCTGGGGCTGGTTAGTCTGAGGAAAAAAGGCTGGGGGGAACCACAGTGCTGTCTACAACTACCTGAAAGTCAGGAGGTTATAGGGAGGTGGGTGTGGTCTCTTCTCACAAGGAAGAAGTGATAGGACAAGAGGAAATGGCCTCAAGTAACTCCAGGGGAAGTTTAGGGTGGACACAAGGAAAACTTTCTTCAGGGGGTGTGGAACAGGCTGCCCAGGGAGGGGGTTGAACCGCTATCCCTGGACGTTTTTCAAAGTGGTGGACATCTAGAGCTCAGGGCAATNGGTGTGGAACAGGCTGCCCAGGGAGGGGGGTGAATCGCTACCCCTGGACATTTCTCAAAGTGGTGGACATCTAGAGCTCAGGGCAATGGTTTAGCAGTGGCCTTGGGTTAATGGTTGGACTTGATGATCTTCAAGGTCTTCTCCCAACATCAACAATTTTACAACTCGTAAGAAAACATGATGATGCACTTCAGTCTTATCAAACACAAAGAGCAAGAGAATGCAGCAAGGCAGACCCAGAAGTTTATTCCAGCAAACCCTGAAAGTAGACTTAAAAGCATTCATAGAATCATCAAGTCCAACCTTTAGCCCAACTGTCCTAAGGCCACTGCTGAAACGTAGCCCTAAGCTCCAGATCTCCATAACTTTGAACAACATCCTGGGATGGAGATTCAACAAAGCACATCTCAGGAACTGAATCTGACATGACACTGCAATATTCAAAGGTAAGAACCGTATCCCTGTTGCTTTAGCTTTCTTCCTTACAGCAGATTTCAAGCGCTGCAAAGTTACAAGGAAATATTTTCTCTGAAAATGCTATTTAAGGCACTCCTTATGTTTGCCAATTGTTATTACCCCTATAGAGAACTGAGTGTTCTACAGATAATATCAGCAAATGTTAAATATCATGTACTACCTCCCTATGCTATTTAAAGGACTTTTATGTTCCAGAGAACAATTCCGTTAAATTATTCAGCAATTCATAAAAACAAGCTCCTGCTTAGGGCTAACTCTCCCCGGATGTTAGAGAAAAGCATTCCCTTATCTGTGCCTCATTTTCTGCCTCTATTTCATCAAACTGAATGGCCATTAGTACTCGCAGAAGACTGTTTAAATTAAAAAAAAAAGGAAAACAAGGTAGAGCAATTAGAGTATTTGATAAATATTCCATACTAGGAAGTATTGGTGGGTTTCTTTCTTACCTTATCGCTTTCTGCTGTGCCATCAGGGCTGATTTCTGACTGCTGCAGTAAAATAGGAAGATGGGCTCTCATTACTGGCTCATGACTGATGCTGCTGACTGTAAAATGTTGCATAAACCTTTCAAAAAATAAAAAAGTCTTTATGTTCTCGTAATTGAGGCCCAAAGATTTTGTTCAGATAAATAATTGGGAAGCTACTAAGATAAGGCTGTTAAAAGGACAAACGGAGGCTTCCTAGAGAGGAAATAATTCATCTCTGAGTAAAAATATCTTGAACAAAGAGAAAATTATGAACTAAGAAATTTTTAGCTCAGCATTGCATATGCCAGAGTAGCTGTGTGTCAGTACTGACAAAACTGAGCTTTGGAAAATGAAAAAAATACATTCATTTCTCACCTCTCTAATTCTGGAAGGGCAGCAGATATTTTCAGCTCCCTGCATCTTTCCCCAGAAGGAAAAGACAAGGCAGTAAATAGCTTCTGAAGACTGGAATGCCTAAAAACAGAAAAATAATTCACCTGTTAGTTAAAGGAGAAAGCTGAAAGTTAATCTTATTTTAAATGAGGTGGCTACACACTGACTCATACAAAAAAATAAAACAAGTGCTGCACTAACAATTTCTTTTCAAATCACTATCAAAATCTCCCTGGAGTGACAGCACTTTTCTGACTGTATCACAGTTAGTGCAGAGCAACCGGCATGAACTTACAGCATCTTCTGTTCCACCGACAGGAATTCTTCCTGGACAACACTTAAAGCTAATCCTGAGTTGATCTGGTTTTGCCAGAAAGAGAAAACCTGCAATAAAATCAAAACTATGCATAAGCATAATTATTTGGCAAAAATGTCTCTTGACTTTCTTGATGAATTGGCTTCATTCACTTAAAAATAGACACTTTAACTAGCCAAAAAATATGCCACAATACTGGTTTAGCTACAAGAATTCAAAACACAGAACTCTCCACAGATCAGATTTTGAGATTCTCTTCTACTACACTAACTGCTTCAAGATGTAAATTTACTGAATGGTCTAGCTTCTTCCCCCAAAAAAAAAATCTTATAAAAAAAATGTACCCAGCAAAGACAAGAAGGTTGAGGTGAGACCTTAGCGCTGCCTGCAACTACCTGAAATTCAACAGGTTGTGGAAAGGTGGAGATTGGTCTCTTCTCACAAGAGGAACTGATAGGACAAGAAGAAATAGTGTCAAACTGCATCACAGGAAGTTTACATTGACATCAGGAAAAAACTTCTTTGTGCAAAGGGTCAGTCATGAGGCCTCAGAACAGGCTGCCCAGTGAGAGGGTTGAACAGCCATCTCCTGGCATATTTCAACATGGTGGAAATCTGGAACTTCAGGCCAGGGTTTAGTGGTGGGACAGCTGGGTTCACGGTTGGACTTTGATCTTGAAGGTCTTCTCAAAGCAAAATGATTCTATAATTCCCTAATCATTCATATGTATCTCGTAGTATCAGCTCCAGTGATAAAACTTTTATGTATTTATAGTCCAACAGCTGTATAGCAGAAGCTGAAATCCATCCAAGCTTCCTTTGAGCGGTGTTGCAATTTTCATGAGGTAAGATTGCCTCAACCCTTTCTTAGAAATTTAAGAAAAATTCTGCTCCTTAAGAGAAATGGGTGCCCTTCGTTTCTCAAGTGAGCAGCGTCTTGGCTCACAGCCTGCTGCTCAAGCCAAGTCCCATTAATATGAATGGCACTATGAACCTCGAAATGAGATTCAGATGAATCACCCAGTCATTTAAGCATTCACTATTTCCCTTCTTTATTAAGTAAAGGCAACAGCCATTGTCATTTTTCACAATAATTTGCTGTAAGACAAAACAACTTGTGGTGGGGGGAAGGCTGCTTTCTATTAACAAATTGGCCTCCTAAACGCAATGGTACCGAGATAAAAAACACATCACAATAAAATCAAATTCTGACCATAACAAAGATGATACTGCAGGTGGAAAAGGATCCACACAACCCAACAAGTCACCACTTCAAAACTCTACTGCCCTGTCTTTGTGGGATCTGCAAACTAAATTCTAATTCTCCCCACTGAAAATATTGCCAAACTTTCAATCAGGGGGAATTAGTGACACTGGGAACTGGACGAGCAGGTACTGCCATTCTGTTTCAAGGGGACTTGGAACCATTAAAGCACAGCTCCAGTGTCTGAGATATCACAACACATGACTGTAGAAGAGTAAAACTAGTTTTGGGCACCTCAATATAAGAAAGATACCGAGGGGCTGCAGCAGATCACGAGAAGGGCAACAAGGCTGGTGAAGGGTCTAGAGAAGAAAACCTTTTCAGAAGCAACTGAGGGAGCTGGGGCTTGTTAGTCTGAACAAAAGGAGGCTGAGGGGAGACCTCCTTGCTGTCTGCAGCTGCCTGAAAGAAGGCTGGAGAGAGGTGGGGGTTGGTTTCTTCTTGCAAGGAATAAGTGATAGGACAAGAGGAAAGGGCTTCAAGTTGCACCAGGGGAAGTTCAGGACATAAGGAAAAAGAAAAAACCTTTTCCTGGAAAGGGCCATGAGGCCTTAGAACAGGCTGCCCAGGGAGGGGGCTTAATCACCATCCATGGACATGTTTTGAAGTCATAGAGATCTGAAGCACAGGACCATGGTTTAGTGGTGACCCTGGGACAGCTAGATTCATGGCTGGACTCTATGATCTTCAGAGTCTTTCCCAGCCAAAACTATTGTTGGATTCTGTGATATATTAACTCAAGGCAGCAGTGAAAAGTAAAGGCAAACCAAGGGTGCCTCTGAACACTTTCAGAAGAGGCAACTCTTATTACTTCCTTACAAGAAAGGAATACCCTCATCTCAGATACTCCACACACTTTGGATAGCTACAGCAACAAAACAGGTCAAGAGCGAAGTATGACAGTGATTTGAAAAGATTTTTGTAAGCATAAATTAAGGAGGATCTGGTTTCACTTTATTAGGCCTAATAAGCCAGAACTAATAGTTGATCTCAAGGATATTCACTGGTTGAGCAAAAGAAAAAACCACCCATATAAAAGCAGACTTCAAAATAGAGGATGAAAATTCAAAACCAAAAAAAAATACTCCCAACCATTCACACAGTGTAACAGTGAGAGGAATCTAAACACTTCAGACAGAGGGAGGAAAAACTTTACGGTTACATTAATGTGACCAGTGGGGACTAATTACTGAGCTTGAGCTAGGTGGTCTTTTCCAGTCCAGTGCTACAGTCACATAGCAAATGCCTTGTAAAGTCCTAAAATCCCCAGGCTCATTTCCTCAAAAGTGCTATTGTTAGTAGTTTGTTTATTGAAAACCTCTGCATTACAATGTATGAAGCCAACCTACTTTAAGAACACAAAGCCATATGGAATACTTAGAGACTTCAACAAAACTTCCCTAAGGATCAGGATCCCAATGTGTCTAACCATAGAAAAAAAACACAATAGAACCTCAGCCCCTACTGCAGCCAATTACACACCAGAACTTGGTTTAAAATGCAACCACTAGGAAAGTTGCTCTTGGAGCTCCCCACGCCTTGAGAGAACAAAATGAAGGCACACAAGGACTACTAAAACTTAATGATTGATACAATCACTAGAAATGTAGACCCAAGTTCACGTTTCTCACACATGGAACTTCCTAACATCAGGAGCAATAATGCTCTCAAAAAGGTACACATGTCAGGGGAGTCTGGTCCACAACAGTATCCAGTCCACAAGGCAGAGTTTCTGGTAGGCAGAGGTTGCCAGACCCACCTCCTGCTCCAAGCAGAATGGGAGACCTTCTTGCTGCCTACAACTTCCTGAAAAAATGTTGGAGAGGTGGGAGATGGTCTCTTCTCACAAGGAAGTGATAAGAGGAAACTACCTCAAGTTGCATCAGGAGGTTAGGTTGAACATGAGGAAAAACTTCATTCAAAGGGTCATGAGGCCTTAGAACAGGCTGCCCAGGGAGGGAGGTAAATCGCCATCCCTGGATGCGTTTCAAAGTGGTGGAGGTCTGGAGCTTAGGGCCATGGTTTAGCAGTGGCCTTGGAAAAGCTGGGTTTGTGGCTGGACTCGGTGACTGCAAAGTTCTTTTCAGACCTAAATGACTCCATGATTGTATGCTGCTGGCAGTAGAGACCAGCTCAGCTGTGACTTAGTCCAGCCAAGTTTTCACAATGTTCAAAAGGTGGGAAGTTCACTGTCTGGGCAACCCATTCCAGTTACTGCACCCAGCCACTACTACTGTTCAGTGTGTGTCTTCAAAGCTGCTGTTTATGGTTACTGGCGCTTGTCATGTTATGTGTCTGAACTGGAAAAAAAAAAGAGCTTGAACCTTTTCTGCATTATTTGGGTGACAACCTTTAGTGACTCAACTAATGTAACAAATAAGCCTCATCTTCTTTCCAAACTTAATTAGTTAAGACCAACATCAACAAATTCACCCCTGCCTCTCTTCTGAAACACAAAGGTTAATTGCATGTTTTTCCCCCAAGACAAACCCATTTTATTTTTGACTTTACCTGTGAATAAAAAGCTTTGTAAATCTTTGTTTTGGGGAAAAGTGCAATCATCAAAAGGTTGTCCTGGGTATGGAATTCAATTGGTAGATGATTAAGGAAGGAACTTTTGACATCTATAAAGAGAGCAGCAACAACAGTTGTTGAATCCTATGAAAGAAAGAAATGAGACAAGTTACAATTAAGTAACTGAAAAACAATGCTTAGTACATTAAAGAGCAGAGATGAGAACCATTCCAGTCACAACTAGGCACACAAAGACCTGATCTTTTGATAACTGTTTACCAGGGGGAAGCTGAAGCCCTTGTTTGGACTCCTTCAGAAGCACTGAGCTCAGGCTGTCCAATTTTTGTTCTAAAAAACCAATACAGACCCTTCATTTTTAATGGTATTCCCGTAGGGCATTTAAGTGCAATGTTTCAGCATCCTGCAGTGTTTTATGCTCAAGTTTTGTTTTTTCACACTTTTCATACCACTGTATAAGAAAAATTGTCCAATTCAGCAGTGGGAAACAGCCCTGGAAAATGGTAATTCTACTATTCAAGGTTCAAATCAAAAAACTGAGTAGCATGCACCTCCCTTTCAACAGAACTGACAGAATTCTATTTACAGGCTGTGGAGAAGAACCAGCTCAGGTTGGGGGACACTTAGATAAGAACTGGTATCAATTAAGAGCCATCTGCAAGCAGAATTCTCTCACCTGTGCTGTCTGAGGGATTAATTATAAAAGTAATCCTCTCAAAGTCATTGAGGGTACTGAAGAACACAAAAAAATGTTCTCTCCTAAGGGACTACTGCTCTTAAGAGAAAATGGCTTTTGGAATGTGGTGCACAGTCCCTGGACTCATTTCAGATAGTTTACAGATTTCATGAGAAGTGACTAAAAGGCCAAATCAAACACAGTGCAATCTGCATCTCAAGTGTCCAACAGAACTTGCTCCTTCTGCTGGAAAATATTTAGGGTTCCACGAACTGGAAAAAGCTGAAAAGCAGTAGAAATAATTCTCACTGACATTAGGCTAAAAACTCAGTTCAAAGTTTTAAAAGATATTGACTCTGTTGTGAAATTTAAGAACTACTTAATGTTTTCTTCACTTGACTCAAGGCCAAAAGGCAAGACTGTTTCAGGTACTTACAAGCTTCAATACTTGGGTCTTAAAAAGAATCACAGAATCATTCTGGTTAGAAAATACCTTCAAGATCATCAAGTCTGATAATTAACCCAACTATCCCAAGGCCACCACTAAGCCACATCCCTAAGCTCCAGACCTCCACAACTCTGAAACACACCTAGAAATGGCAATTCAACCCCCTCCCTCCAGGTCTACACATTGTTCAATAACTCTGGTGATGGAGACTCCACCACTTCCATAGGCATTCTGCTTCAATGTTTGATACCCTTTCTAGTGAAGAAATTCTTCCTAACATCCAACCTAACCCTCCCCTGGTACAGCTTGCAGCCACTTTCTCTAGTGCTAGCACTTGCCACCAGATAGAAGAGTTTAATCCCTGCCTTGCTCAAGCCTCCTGAATTTTAGGGACTTGTGGAAAGTGAGAAAGTCTTCCCTGAGCCTCCTGCTCTCCAGTAAACCCCTCCAGTTCTCTCAGCTAGTCATCAGAGCACACTCATGCTTCAGGCCTTTCATGAGCCTTGTTGCCCTTCTCTGGCCACACTCCAACATTTCATTGTTGTTCTTGCAGTGAGGGGACCAAAACTCAAGTCTTTGTATCTTGCATTTTAATCCTAACATTACATTATCCTTTCTTTTCCATCAATATTGTTGTTGCAATGACTTTAGGAAAAAGGAAAGCTAACAAATACTGCCTTCTCTTGTCACTTCTTAACGTTTTAAGTTCTCCACCCTTGTATTATGCCCAGTCAGTGAAACAATAAAACCCTCTCTGTCAAGGTTTAGCTTTACACAAAAATCTGGCACCACTTCAACATTTTTTAGCCAGGTCCCATAAATAGCTGGTTTTATGAAAGTGAGTGTCTTGAACCAAACAATAGAAGGAAGGTCAGTGCTAAAATAGCTGTTTAAACTACTGAGGGGCAATCGATATGATGTACAAGAAAAGGCAGCTAAGGTAAGATTCTCTCCACTGCTGTGTTTTCGTCTCAATTGAATCACACACTTTTATTGTATTTTACTGGTTTCCTCCATTCTATGATGGAATCAAAGCAGCACAATGCTCTTGTGGAGGTCACTAAAAACAACCCACTTAATGCTGTAATGAAGAAAATAGAAATGAAAGACTTTTTTTTTTCTTCTTTTAGTGCTTAGGAAACAACCTGTGAAAATAATCTCTCTTCCATTCTGAAGAAGAGATAGACCAGCGTGTTTGTTTGAAGAGGAAAAAAATGCCAACAAAACATTGAGCTGCCACCAATAACCTCCCTCCTTGCTCCCACTAAGCTGTAAGACCAAACCACAAATAGCAGCCAGTTGGCCAAGTGAAGTGATTTAGGCTGATCACAGAACTGGTAAAAGAGTCTAACACTGTCTTTTACTGTAATTACTTAGACTATGGGTAATTACACATAACATGCCTTTCCTTCTCAGCTTGGGAAATACAAACCAGTCACTGACCTCACCCTGTTACCTCAGTAACAGAAGGCAGGCACTGCTCATGACCTCTCTGGAGATAAGTAGAGCACTGCTACCAGCATCTAGCTGAAGGTTAAATTAAACTGATAAAGAGGCAGCATTTTGCCCTCCAATACACCACAAGACCTCATAATGCCTTGAGCTTTTCCCTGTCCATCACTTCAGGCTGCTAGATGTCCACATGCTTGTAAGAGTGTAATTGAAGTTGAAGCCTCCTACTAGTATCCTAGAGAAAAATTAATTAAAAATGGATTACAAGATGCAATACTCACCCCATCATAGAGTGAAACAGAATTCATGTGGTTCTTGGAAATGGAAATGCTGCCATGGTGGGGATCAGAAAAGAGAATACCATCTGAGAAGAAGTATAATTTGCCTAGAATTTGGAAAAAAAAGGAAATTATTAGGTATATCTCAGTGCATCAGCATCATGTGATGAATGACTTTTCTTTCTGAGGAAGAAATCTGTTCCTGCAGAATTCTGACAGACACTGTTTCTGGAAGGTAACAAACTAGTGACAGCCAAGAGAGTCATGGCATGCATTCTACCCATGGGTTTTTTGCTATCTTACATATACTTCAGTTCTTAACAAGCCTGAAAGACCAGAGAAAGCAACTAGAAAATGAGAAACTGCAGAGTCTAGCTGGAGGCCTGTAGCCAGTAGTGTTCGCCCAGGGTCAACGTTGTGCCAATTCTTGCTCCACATGTTTATCAATGAATGGGATGAAACTTCACGTGACCTGAACAGGATGAAGAGCTGGGCTGACAAGAACCAGATGAAGTTTAACAAGAGCAAGTGCAGGTTTCTGCTCCTTGGGAGGAATAACTCCATATTCTAGTACAGGCTGATGTTGACCTGCTCAGATGTTTCATGGGGAAGGACCTGGTGAACAAGTTCCAAATAAGTCAGCAACATGCTCTTTAGGCCAATGGACTCCTGGGGTACATGGACAAAAGGGTGGAGAAGAGGGCAGTTCTCCTATCCCTCTATTCCACTTTTTTGAGGCTGCATCTCTATCTCTGGGTCCAGTTCTGGGCTCCTCAAGTCAAGAGAGACATGAAACTACTGCCCCAGAGAGATTCCAAACCTACCTAGACACCATTATGGGCAACCCTACTCGAACAGGGTGGTTGGACTGGATGATCTCCAGAGGTTCTTTCTAAACCGCCCAGTCTAGGATTCTATGAAAGAACAAGGCTGGAAGGTATAATGCATAAAACCAAAAATTCTTCTAAAGTGCTAGAAACTGAAATAAAAATTATCACATTTTTATTTTCCAGCAGCCATAAGCCACGAACAAATGACTAAGCAGGAACTGTCAGCTAGACCTCTGCTACCAGTGCTGGACCATGGATTAAAAGCAGGATCCAATTCTGTACAGGGAAGCATGTGAGTTAGCAAAAGGGAAAGGTTAAATATTTCCTTTAAAGAAAATTCAAAGAGATTTAAAATACAATAATAATTACATTACTCAGTTACAGTTCACAAAACAAGCAAAGCCAAGCAGCAAAGTAACCAGAGCAATCAGCTAAAGTTGAAGAAAAGGAGGTTGAGGAGAGACCTTACTACTGTCTACAACTACATGAAATTCAGGAGGTCAGAGAGAGGTGAGCATTGGTCTCTCCTCACAAGTAACAAGTGACAGGACAGAAGGAAACTGACTTAAGTTGCACCCAGGGAAGTTCTGGTTGGACATTTGGAAAAGCAACTTCATGGAATTATATAATCATTTACGTAGGAAAATACCTTGAAGAACATTGAGTTCAATCATTAAGCCAACTGTCCCAAGGCCATCACTAAACCATGATCATAAGACCCAGATCTCCACAACTTTGAAACACATCTGGAGTGGCAATTCAAATCCCCCTTCCCAGGCAGCCTGTTCTGAGGCCTGATGACCCTTTCCAGGCAGAAGTATTTCCTTATGGCCAACCTAAACTTCTCCTGGTACAACTTGAGGTCAGTTATCTTCTGTTGTACACCGGGGCTGTGACAATGGAACCTTCTTTGCACAGTGGAATATTACAATTCCACACCCTCAGAACTATCTGTTGGTTCAAGGCAAAGCAAGGGAGAGAAACTATTCCAAAGTGTCTTTACAGGTACTATTGAAATACTCTTTCCTTCAAGAATCTCAGGAGCAAGTACATAAAAGTGGAGGAATGATCTAATAATGTGACTAAGTATCACAGAATGGTTTGGGTTGGAAGGGACCTCAGAGATCATCTAGTTCCAAAGCCCTGCCATGGACAAGAACATCTCTCACCAGACCAAGCTGCCCAGAGCCCCATCCAACCTGGTCTCTCATGTCAGAACCAGAAACTTAACAGAATCTTAATAGAATCAAGGTTGAGCAGCTTCCAGTATTAGGGTGAGCATCAGTGCCAACAAGCACTGAAGGTCTTGAGTTAAAATGACAATGAAAGAAAAATGGAACAGCATGTCAGCTCTATGGGTTGGCTTTGGTATGAGCAAAGTATACAGGGATCTACATAAATTCAGAAGCAAATCATTGCAATCCCATCCTACATCACAGGCAGAGCATCACACTGCCCAGAGAACAGGTAGTTGACTTTGCTTTCTGAGCTGGAGCCCACACCATCTTGTTTGGGCATCCTGTAATGCCCTATCTTTCCAATCTAACATTCATGGAGGTACAGAAAAGGCAGAAAACACTTGGCACATCCTCTATTAAGGACAGGAGCAGTTTGTTCATGCTTTTGAACATTAACCATGGCAAAACACCATCTCCCAGCCCTGCAGAACCTCACTGCCAATGATGTATGTGTCTCAAGTCTACTGCTCTGATAGGAATCCTTCTAAGAGTTTCAAGCAGACAAAAATCATGTCAAAAGACAAGAGCCCTGGTTTAAAAAAAAGTATGACATGGAGTATAACAGGAGAATTGCAAAGGCAATTGGAAATAAAGCTTGAGACAACAGTATAGGTAGGCTCACCTGAGGCATGAATCCCAGAAAGTGCATCTCTTTTTTGTATGAAAAAATAAAAGAAACAGAAAACGTGGATCAACTATCAGCAATGTCTCACCTTCTGTAGGCATGGCCTGTGGATTGCTACAATAAATATACGCTCCATCACCTCCTGTGAGTAAAGTGCCCAGAAAAGATTTGTCCTCCTAAACAGGAAAAACCAAGAGTGGATCAAGGACTACAACCCAAACAAAGATATTTTCAAGAGAAATATGGGGGGGTTGTAAACAACTTTTAAGAGAGTCTTTAGCTCTTTTCTATCAGACAATGTGTCAGGAGTGTAATTTTTAAAATTACTTCCCCCCCTCCCTTTTTGGTTTTGCCAGCAGCTATTAAGTTATGAGTTATTGTCAGAACCACAAGGCATTGCTTTTTTTTCTGGTTTTATGTTGTCAGTCTACAGAGCTAAAAAGTATATTACAGGAAAATAAATCTTTCTATAATGAAGATTCCTGCCAACCACAATTTAAACCACAAATGTGAAACTCATGTGGTTTAAGATGTTCCCAGATCTCAAATTCTTTTCTTTTTCATAGAGTTTCAAGTGTTTTCCTTCAGACATTTTGCACGCTAATTAAGTTAAAAGAAAGTTGCCTGTAGAGCAGCATTGAGTTTGGGAGTGTTTTGGAAACACATGAGCACCATGGGTAATACAGAGTGAGACTTCCATGAAATTGTCGCTTTATTAGAGCTCTTTTGGCTCTTGGGCTTTGCTGTTCTTTGAAATAAAGAAAACCTCAAAACTTTTACACACCATGTATTTCTTCTGTAAGACAAACTTGGAAAAAGACAGGGTAGAACAGGCAAGTCTTTCATCAAAGAAGACCCAAGAGGACAAAAGCCTCTCAGCTTGAATACAGGTTCTTGGAAGTGTTAAGAGTTTTTATCAAAATGTTTCTTTTACCTTCAATATCTGATGTGCCTTTTCAGAAAGTTTCACATCACTGTCTTCAACCTGTAGTCAGAAAGTTTCCATTTATACAGTTAGTAGGTAAAGCAAGTCTTATGGTAAAATCAAAAGCTTGAGGTAAACAAGAACCTTTGGTATCATAGACAGATAAAGTCCCAAATGTTACAAGGATAGCTTTATGTTCTTCAATCCTGTGTTATCATTAGCTCTTGAAACACAATTCACTTCAATAGTTCTTGAAACACATTCAAGGCGATAATCCCCATTAAATTGCTTTATAAATTCAAATCACTACTGTATGGACACACAGCAGCATCATTTTTCACTACTGTTAAGAGACTTTAAGACATACAGATTGCCAATGGGCATAAATGTTGTCCAGGTTCTTAACATCTACTGAATTAAACTTCTAACACAATGTAGTGCATTACAGGTCAGGAATCAGGCCTTTCAGATGTTTACACAATCTAACTGCCCCACAATAACCAGAACTTTACAAATTCCAACTGAAAAACATGGAGGCCTTTGCACAGTGAAAAACTGATGGGGTGAAAATAAAATAATTCAAAACTTCTGTTACAGATTGTACCACCAGCCTGGATAGTATTAAAACACTTAAAAATACTTAACAGTATTAATATACTTAAATATATTTCAGTGTCCCAATTCCATGCTTTTTCCTCACACATCCAAACCCTTCTACCAAGGCTTCATATGTGAACCTGTACGTACAAGAGAAAAAAGCCCCACATTGAGCCTATACTCGTGCACTCACCAGCCAAGAGGCATGTCTCGGGATAGCTGCAGTCAGGATTATGTGGCTGGTCTCCGAGTTAATGCTGCCATCTGCAGGATAGAACAGGGTAGAGAATGAAAAGCAAAACAGTTAACTTGTGCAGATCATAGAACAGTTAAGGACGGAAGGGACCTCAGAGTATACTTCAGACTTATTGACTGTTAAATACATCAATGTTATGATGTGAAATTTCTTTAGCAAAGATGTCAATCCCATTATTACTTTAAAGATCTCTTGGTTTTTAAGTCAAGCTTTAACAACAGAGCAGCTCCCAGTCTTCTTTTGCTGCAAATGTCATGGAGTTGCTAGGGAATACCAAAGGAAACCCAGTTTTATTCTGGTCTTAGTATATCGTTGAATCATAGAGTCACTGAAGTTACAAAAGACCTTTATGATCATCAAATCCAACCATTAACCCAACTGTCTCTAGGCCACCACTAAACTATGGCCTTAAGCTCCAGATCTCTATGAGGAGGAAGTGCTTCACTGTGGTAGTGGTGAGAGCCTGGAATGAGTTGCCCAGGGAGGTGGTTGAGGCCTCATCCCTGGAGGTGTTTAAGGCCGAGGTGGATGAGGCTCTGGCCAGCCTGATCTAGGGTGGGGTGTCCCTACCCATGGCAGGGGGGTTGCAACTGGATGATCCTGTGGTCCCTTCCAACCCTGACTGATTCTGTAACTTCTTTCCAGGGAAGATGATGGGGGCACTGGAGGAGGCTGCCTAGGGGGTTTGTGGAGTCTCCTTTTCTGGAGAAGTTTGAAACCCGCCTGGACCTGGTCAGGGGGATTGGACTAGATGATCTTTCGAGGTCCTTTCTGAGCCCTGGTGATTCTATGACTTTGAAACTCATACAGAGATGGCAATTCAACCTCCTCCCCGGGCAGCCTGTTCCAAGGCCTGACGACTCTTTCCAGGAAAAAGTTTCTTCTCTCAGTTAACCTAATGTTCTCTTGNCTGTTCCAAGGCCTGATGACTCTTTCCAGGAAAAAGTTTCTTCTCTCAGTTAACCTAATGTTCTCTTGATTCAATTTGAGGCCATTTCCTCTTGTTCTATCACTTCTTCCTTGTAAGAAGAGACTAACCCTCACGTCTGTCCAATCTCATTTCAAGTAACTGTAAACAGCAAGGTGGTCTCCTTGTCTCCAGATCAACCAACCCCAGCTCCCTCAGCTGTTCCTCCCAGAGTTAGTTCTTCAGACCCTTCACAAACCTTGCTATTTTCCTCTAGACCCACTCCAGTCCCTCAATGTCTTTCTTGGATGGAAGTGCCCACAACTCAACCCAGTACACAAGGTGTGGCCTCACCATATTTCTTTCCTCCCTACCTGGAGACTTCCAAATCCCATGACTAAAAAGCCAGGGGCCATCTGGACACAAGGGCTCACAAATATTGTTCAGCCAACCTCAGTAACTATTTATCTTTGTTACATGTAAACAATCATGAAAATATGCACAAAATACAGCATATCGTGTGAAAAGGGCAGTACAAAGGTGACAGAAAAGAGCTGGAATTTCCACATAGAACAAAAAACACACAGTAAGACAGAAGAGCCATCCCTGCATGTGTTTCAAACTCATGATGATCTGGAGCTTAGGGCCATGGCTTAGTGGTGGCCCTGGGACAGTTGGGTTAATGGCTGGATTCCCTGAAGATCTTTTCAACCAGAACAATTCTATAATTCCATTAAGTACTTGCAGTAGTAACAACGTCCACTGGAAGCCCCTTTACTCCTTCTCCACACCAAAGCTATCAGAGGGACAACACTGGTACTTGAATTTGCATTGTTTACCTTTTTCTTTGACTTGAATCTGCGATGTCAGAAAGGATTCTGAAAAGACAACCGACCCCAAGCAGCCCCTTCCTGTGAGTGGGTCTGGAATGTCAAATACCATCATAGATGCCTACAGCAATCAAGCAGTGGAGAAGAAGGGAAGAAAAACAGAACTTGAAGCATTTCCATTGACAAAGCAAGATCCATGTGCTTTAAACTTCCTAAAACACTGACTCCATATTATGGTGGAAAGTCTAAGATTTCAGGTCTATATTAAAGTTTTGTTCTAAATTCCACTGCCTGACTTCAGATTCATTAAAGCAATCCTAACTCAGTTTCAGCATCGGAAATCCATCTCATCTCTCCCCTTACATTTCTAGTCACATAAATGTGTGCCTCACAAAAACAAAGTCACTTGAGCTCCATTTCTCAATAACAGACCTAGCTGAGATACGGAATGGCTTACTTACAGTTTTAATCAAACTCAGGCTGTCCTCATTATCTAGCGGAGTAATTCTAGAACAGTAATTACATATTTAAAGGTTAGATCATTCCAAGGAACTTCATAGCTGCCAAAGAAACTATTTAATTTTGAAATCATTGTTTAGGCTATTTCACTCAGTATGCCTAGGAATTAAAAAAGCACAAGCTGTTGATATCAACAGCTAATGGGCTCATGCTGCTTGTACTCATTAAGAGTTAATGTAATTGGTAGTTTTAATTTTTTTAATTCATTTTTAAGATTCCACAGAATTACAGACATGGAATCATTAAACTGTCTCATACATAAACACATTTAGCACATCTTGAATTAAATAATCAACAACAAGAAAAAAATTATTGATTTAAACGAGCTAATTAATACAAAGTATTAAGTTAATTAATCTTATAACAAAGTATAAGACAGCAATACAGACCTTCCATGATTATTCACAGCCTGAATTCGAAAAGTCATCTTGGAGCTGCAGAAAAAAAATATACTGGTGAAAAGTATGTTTTATCTCTCTTCTACTTGTAAAAAAATAAGCAATAATAAATTCAAAGCCAAATAACTGCAGAAGTGATTTTAAAAGTGGGGAAAATAAAATAATTACAATGATTTTAGAAGTCTGAGTTCTCAATTGAAGTGCTGGGATTTGGCACTCATGCTAATTCTATTTAAAATGAACGTATTTTTTTCCCTGAACGGAGCCAATACATTGACACAACACATCGATCAAACACGTACCGTAACACATTTTTAACTTGTGTTAAATGAAGGGTATCTAACACAGACAGTAGCATCTGCTCTGCTGCCTCCTTTGCCTGAAAAAAACAAAAGAAATAGGAGATTAAAACACCTTTTCCCACAACCCCAGGAGCACCCATGAGATCAACATGAGACCACACACTAAACAAGAACACACTGATGCACCAGGCTAAAAATTTGTTCTTTCACGTATTTGATTTTCCTCACTTCACGGTTAGGAAAATTCACAAAAGATGGATGAAACAATTGTGTATTGACAAGATGAGACACTCTGAAATGTCTTTTTAAAAAAAAAACCACACCAGAATTCAGAGAGACTGGTTGGAGGCCACAGTATAAACTTCATTCATGATTATGGAGTTGGGTGAAACACATTTGTAATTTTCATTTTTGAGAGGGTTTGCAAGCAAATCCAAATCAACAGTGAGAGCGGAGGAAATTGGTACTTCATTTACCTTGGATTCAGTGGAAGTTTTAGCATAGCACTCAATGCCAGCAAGCACAGCCTCTACAACAGCAGTATATATTTGCGACAACAGCGTACTGAAGAGAGATACAAACACAACATTTACCAGACAGATAGAGAGTTTTCATCCTCCTCTCTTGTAAAAGAGCAGGTTTTTTTCTCACTTCCTTACATGGAAGTGGTCCTTATTCAACTAAGTGTAGAAATAGATTTATGTTTAACCTTTCAGTTTAAAAAATTAATCAGAGCAAGTAATTGCTTAGATTTTGGGGTATCTTGGGAAAAAAAACCCACCTATAGGCACAAAGGTATCCCCTGCTCTCACCAGTCAAGATAAAAATGAACCATTTCTTGTTGACTTCCACTGCAGTTAAGAATCATACCCCAAATATTCCAAGCAGGACCCCAAATATTCCAAGCAGAATAGTAGGATGGAGAGTGACTAAACTATTCTGGAGCATGTAAAGCAAAAAATAAAAAGAAGAGACCAAACCAGTCACCACCACCTTTGAGTACATTTACAACTCAACTTAGTCCAATTCCTTTCTTAGAAGGGGACAGGAAAAATACTGTATAGCAATAAAATAGAAATAAACAGAGATTAGGTGAAGCCAGAAGTCATTTACAGCTACTGACATTATTTATAGCTCCAGATTATAGAATCATAGAAATACCAAAAGAACAACCCAATTGTGCCCAACTATGAAGCATCAGCCTCTGTCTTCCAGATAAACAGAAACTAAAAGATAAGCAGATCAATAGAACAGGCCCACTGCCCCATAATTCTAACTCCTCTACAACTTTTAGATGTTGGACGGTAAAAGGAGAAGGAAAGAGAAGGTAAAAGCATGGACATCACATGCAAAGAATTCCTGAAGGATGGAAAAAAGCTCCCAAACACGGTCTAGCATGGAAGAACCTCAAAATGAGCCACCACTTGTCTTTGAACTTCATCCCCAACAGGAGAAATATAGTTGAAAATGGGACCTTCCTATTACTTTTTTAGGGTTTTTTTCTACTACATTCACTTAACTTCTGCTTTTGTTAGAGTAAATGTGTATAACTCTTCCTAACTCTGAACACATTCCCCATTTCACTCCCACTCATGTACGTATTTGCAAGAAAACTCCTAGCAAGTGGTTATTGATTTATTAAAGTATGAATTAATACATTACAGTTTCCTTACTCTTCATTTAAAAACATTAACTCTAACAATGCAAAACAAAAATGGTGTTTTCTTTAGAAAACAAAATTAAAGATATGAAGTTCACCCTGGGGACACATAACAGTTAGAGTTTATGCTCTTCAGGCCATCTGCACTCTAGGCCGCAGCTCTGCTTCCTAAACAAAACCAAATTTGGACTGAATGTGGCTTAGGAATTACGTTTCCACTATTTATTTCATTGGAAAATGTTGACAAATATAAAGTACCAGTTACAGCACTCAACTGCAAATGAGAAGTTGCTTTTGCTGCTGTTGTTGAAACTAGATTTGATCCAGTACAGCAACAGAAGAAAAAGATCTTCTCATAAAAAAACCCTGTCTCTATCAGCTGCAGTATAAAAGAAATGGAAATTCTGCTGTTCAGTCTAAGAACTTGAGTTTTACCCTTTTAAGATACCCCTCCGGCACATCTTCAACATTTAAAAGGGGCAGAAGCAAGAGCAGGTTTCTAAAGTGATCCTAACTCGCAAGGAGGGCACAATCGCTAAGGACAGGTCCGGTTTATAAAGATTAAGAGTTCTACCAAAGCAGATGATCAACCATGTTGCTGAAGCTTGACACAATACTCAGAGCAATGGATGACAACGTGGGCAAACAGTGTTTTATTCATGGAAACGTGCAGAATTTTTGCAGAATGCAAAAAATTTAAAATCAGCTATTAGCTTATATCTGTCTTCTAACACTGTCACATTTTTCTGCAAGTTGGAGTGTTCCCTGTTGGTATTTTTAATTGCAATAGTAAATTTTAATAGATTGTTATTTTGCTTAACAAAACGAGTCTCCAAATTAACTTCTATCTGTGGAACATGCTCCCACCTAGTGAGACTTTCCACTTCAGTGTATTTAAGGGACATCTGAAAGTGTTAAGATGAAAAAATATCACTTCAGCAAAATTCAAATGTTGCACAAGGTCTGTCACACTAACAATTCCGTTTCCTCATTGAAACCCTCAATTTGCCTTTGAAATCCTCTCAGGTTCAGTTTGTTCTACATAAAAACAGCTCTGCAAACACCAACTGCTGACTAAAAGCTGCTCTAACCTACTGCCACAAGGTAAAAGGACTTAATGAAAAATAAAATGTTGCCAGCTTACACTCGATCTGCTTGCTTGTGCGTCTCATTGTCGTTTCCTGTATTCAAAACAGCAACAATTAGTTTAAGTGCCTTCAGAAGATCAAGTCCAGCTATTAACCCACCACTGCCAGGTCATCACTTAAGCATGTCCCTAGATTAAATCGTGACCTTAGAGGAGTTGTGTCCCATCTCCCACAGCAAAGTTTTCTCCATCCTTTTAAAAATCTTCAGACTTGCTGATGATTCAAAACTGGGAGGATTGGCTGGAGTGCCAGAGGACAACATGTCAGCCATGAGGCAGCAATGTACTCTTGTGGCCAAGAAAGCCAGCGGGCTCCTGAGGTGCATTCAGTGTGGTCAGTAGGTTCAAGGAGGTTCTCCTTTCCCTCTACTCTTTTCTGGTGAAAAATCTGTATCACTGGGTCCAGTTTGGCACTCTCAAGTTCCAGAAGCACAAGGAACTACCGGACAGTCCAGTTAAGGGTTGTGAGGATTAGGAGGGGACTGGAGTGTCACTGTATGCTGAAAGCACCCTGGAGCAGAACAGGCTGAGAGGGATCTGATCAACGCTGGAAAATAGCTAAAAGGTGGGAAGGGTGGGACAGGCAGGAGGATGGGGCCAGACTCTGCTCAGTGACAGGACAAAGGCAGGAGGCACAAACAGGAACCTAGAAATTTGGAGGCACAAACAAAAAAGAACTTTGTTTGCTGTGAGGATAGCAGAGCCCTGTCCCAGGTTGCTCAGAGAGGTTGTGCAATCTCCTTCTCTGGAGAGATCTCAAACCCACCCAGACACCATCCTGGGCAACCTGCTCTGGGTGACCCAATCTGGAGCAGGGTGGCTGGACTGTGTGATGCCCACAGGTCCCTTGCAACTCCATCGGTCTAGGATTCTGCAAATTATTTTATCAAATGACAATGACCACTTGAATGACTAAATTTTTTGGGATCTGTTCTCCTATGAACCTGTAGGGACTGTAGACTTACATGCTGATCTACCTGCGACAAACCTGCATGTTAAGATAGTCTCTACCTTCACACCATGAACACAAATACAATTCTGGACCTTTGAATCAATCCCTCTCTGAATATCTGACAGATTTCAAGCACTGAACACAGAACTACACAAATACCACTCCATGGCCATAAAGGAATTAAAGCCACCTTTTAATTGCTACAACCTTCAAATAAGCCAAAGAGAATAACTACCTTAAATTACTACTTGGTGTTTTAAACATACTTACCCAGGAAAGGAACATGAGTGGATCCAAAGAAATAGGTCCTTGAGCAGGCCAGAGGTCCCTTTGGAGATACACACTGCACTACCTAGTTATCAGCATTAACAAGACACAAAACAACCTTTCGTAAAGAAATACCAGCACAATAATCAACAGTAAGCTAAGTTTCCCTTCTAACCACCGACATACTACAGGAACTGGTACAACACAGACTTTACTGGATTGTTGGAAAAAGCAACTTACGTTATCAGTGGTCTAGCTCAACTTTTGACTTGACCTGTATAGTTGAATGACTTTGGAAAGGAGATGAGCTCTGACTTCCATAAGCATTAAGCAGTTTTCTATGGCAACTGCTCTTCTCATGAAGAGGAAAGTGTGTCAGGTTCCCGCAACTACACTTGTACTTGGTCTTATTTACTATTTTCGTGAGACCCTATTAAAACAGTAACACCTGTACCTGTAAAAAACCACCTTTTTAAAACAGTGTCAGAATCTGAGGACAAATAGATGGAGCAAGTACATCAGAATAAAGCTGTACTTGCATTCTGAAAGGAATAGTGGTCTAGTGGAAATGCTAAGGGGCTATAAACAAAAGTCAAAAGTCTTTACAGAAATAGGGGTAGAGAGAAAAGCACATGGAAAATGAGATTTCACCAGGGTGCTAAAACCCTTCTCAGGCTTTTCATAAATGCAGGGTGTTCAGAATGTCCACATCCTTCCATCCCTAAGGCAACTTATGCATGAAATGTTGTCACCACAAGTTCATAAACTCATTCCCTCAATCATCCGTTCACTCCATGATGACCTGAACTCAACCACATCCATCTTCTCAGCAGCAGCACAGACTTTGGACTCACACAGCTGATGGACAATCCCAGAGCCCATGGAAATGGGCTATCAGGGAGAACTATGCAAAGCAATCTGCACGCTACCTCTCCTCCTTCGCTGTGAGTTACCTCCTGGATGCGCCAAGCCCAGCCAAGCCAGAGGATGTGAATTCCCTGGGGTCGCTTCCCCAGTTATGTCCGCTGCGCAGCAGCGCAACAAGCCATCGACCTCATCACATGTTTTAAAACTAAGTTTTTACTTGAAAATGGAAACAAGTTAATCTTACAAGTTGATCTTAACATTTTTGAGCACCAGTAAGAGCGTTGTCAGTGTTCCACAAACTGTTTGAGTTGCTGAAATGTGAATACACCGAAGTATCACGTGTCCAGCCACAAAGTCATAATCTAAAAAAAAGCATCTTTTCATTTCTTTTTAGGTAAAGGCTAAACAATTCCAGTTAAAATAGCATTCGTGTGTCAGAGTTGAGCTCATCTTACACTACCAATTGAAAGAATTTCACTTGGTGGCTAGTATAAACAGCTTCATGTTTCCCTCTCCCCATCCCATAAAATAAAAAGGTATTTTAATTCATTCAGCAACCCCAGATTAAGCACATAAAAATCTACAAAATTCCAGGTAACTACATAAAGCCTTACCATGTGCTTGGCCGTGCTTCCACCAAGGCCAGTGTTTCGAACCAGGTGACCCTCTGATGGAAAGTTAAAGTTGGCAGAGTTCAAGTTCTCCTTCGTTGAGTGGCTACCAAAGAGAACAAAGGGCTGCCTGCTAGGGCTAAGGAGAAAAGACGGCCATCAGCACCAAAATACTGGCAAACTCAGAAACATGTGAAATCAAAGCTATCAAGTCTGAACGACCAATGACTTAATTACTCATTAAAAGGGTAGGACAAAAAAATTACTACAGCTACAGAAATCTTCCTATTGAAAGACCAAGTTCCAAAGAAAAACAAAATACTATTTGAATTTAACAAGAGTCATTTCTTCCATACCAGAGCACGTTCCAAAGCAGTTTCATAAATGCTAGTGGAAGTGGGGTTTTTCCCTATGTTTTGAAGTAAATTTTTAAGTAAATTGGCTTGAAAAGATGACTGGATTAAAGTTTACCTTCGTGAAATTCTCTGAAATGCTAATACTGGAAAACTATTTTGGGTTTAATTCTGGCTTTGGGCCTAAGACTCAGCTGGAGAGGTCAAGGTTTTTCTTTTTGTTATTTAAATGCAAACAACATTGAGTGCTGAAAACAATAAAGGACATTGAACTCCACTGTTTAATGCCAAATAAAAAGGAGTCAGCAGAGGCATTCAAGTAGCTAAGCAACATTCATTTAGCTCAAAACATTTGGTTCTGCAACATATGACAAAGAATCTTCCTCTCTCCCTTAAAATTCTATGCTGAAATAACACAAAGCTGAGCTGCACTGCCCAGCTTACATTTGGTAAGATTTGTGGGTTTAACTGGCCTGCTTTAACCATTGGTCTTCATAGTTTAACTGGGTTTGAGTATCATATCAGTAGGACTAATGTTTTCAAGCATAGCTGTCCTGCATCATAAGCCTTTGAGTTACTTCAGATTTAGAAATTCATCAAATGGTTTAAATTGGAAATGACCTTCAAGATGACCAAGTTCAACCACTAACCCAGCTGTTCCAAGGCCACTGCTAAACCCTGTCCCTAAGCTCCAGATCTCCACCACTATGAACTCTGAATCACATCCAGGGATGACAATTCAACACCTTCCCTTGGCAGCCCATTCCAAGGCCTCTTGACCCTTTCAATGAATAAGTTTCTCATGTCTACCTACAGCAATAATCCCATGAAAAGTCAGCTTATCCTTCCCAAAAGTGCCTTTTTAAAATACGCTAAGATGAGATGTCATACTTCTTTTGGGACTATCTCAGTGTAAGTATTATGGCATCGGAATGTAACTGATTAAGGGATTAAGGTACCAATGACACCACAACTTCACAGGGAATAACGCATACTACCTGTTATCTGTGATATGGCTTGAGATCATTCCATGACTGAAATAACTTCTGAAAGGCTGCAAAAATTAAAAAAAAAAAGCCCTGATTAACAAGTAAATGAGCAGAAGTATGACAAAGCAGAATCATAGAATGAGTTGAGTTGTAAGGGACCTTCAAAGACCACCCAGTCCAACCCCTTACAGTGAGCAGGGACATGTGCAACTAGAACAGGTCACTCAGAGCTCCAAGGTCCAACTGGATCTAGAATGGTTCCAGCTATGGGGCTTCTCCCATCTCTGAGCTACCTGGGCCCAAATAAAACACTTCTTCCTTCTCTCTAGTCTGAATCTCCCTCTTTTAGTTCAAAGCCACCAACCCTTTTCCTGTTACAATAGCCCCTGCTATAAAGTCCCTCCCCATCTTTCTTATCAACCCTTTTAACTATTAAAAAGCCAACAGAACCAAATTCCAACTGTGAATATTTTTTACTTGTACAAAAGCAGCATCTAAAGGGTTACTGAAGCAGGTTTACCTCCCCCGCCTGAGACTCTGACAGTTCCAGAATGAATGGAACTTCAGTATCAAAATTAGCAAAAAAGTTGGTCCACTGGTGTTCGAAAATCCTTAAATCCTAGAATAAAAAAATATTGCACGTTATTTAGTGAGACAAGTGTCAGAGCAGAGAAAGGAAGTCACAGACCATACTGAGCAAACCCCCATTACTTAAACATCTTTTAAAATATAAGGATTTTCTGCTGAAGTTTACAAGGGTCCTTTTTGGTGTTTTATGTTTTGGGGTGGGGGGTTGTTGGAAAGAGAAGTGGCAAAAGAGCAAAAAGGGTCCTATACCCTAAGCAAAGACATTGTTAACATCATTTGTAACTCAGACCTCATGTTTCCCTTAAGACTTCTTAAATAAACACTCGACAGCTTTAATTCTCAAGTTCTAAATCTATGTTTCCACAGCACTTTGTGTCTGACAGTAAATAAGTTTATGGTCAGAAAAAATGAGGAATAGAGTAGGGAATTTTGAAGCTCATGATACCCAAGTGGCAGAGATTCTAGCAGAGATTCAGTTTTTTTACCTGCACTGGTAAAAGAGTTGGTAAATGGAAAGAAAACATCAGGAACACCTCAGTAAAGCAGAAAACAAAAGGAAGATGGCTACGGGTTGAGTCTTAAATCTAAATTCACTTTAAAGATCAGAGAATCAATAAAAAGAATAAACATCCATCAGCTTCAAATGTTCTTTAAGATCATGGAAATACATCCTCTTTGAAGAAAATAGTAATTTTCAGAACACATAATTTATATGAAACCAGAGTTGGATGAAAACTCAATTCAATAAATGTATTTTTTTCAGGAAACCCAAACTGAATGTAACAGCAACTTTCAGGTATAAAACTTTAAAGTAGAATCAGCAAGTCTGATCCAGGACAGACTAACAATTTACAAGAACTACTGTTATTTTACCAGTAAAGGATTCTCCTTGATAAGAGACAAGCCAAAAACTGATAAATAAAGAAGAAAATAACTTGTGTTGCTTTCTGCTCGCACACTGATTTTTTCATGGCATGAAAATGAGGCATCACTCCAGCGCTTGTACATCACAAAGCAACTGGGTGGCCACTGTGTGTCACTGTTACCCACTTAAAGCAGCAACAAAACACCCCAAGTATTTTTTTCCTGGAAGAACTCGCTGCATGTTAAAGTGGATTTATTTTTCCCCTATCTTTGCTGCAAAAGGAGGAACTTCATGTATTTTCTAATGGTCCTATGACTACTTAAAAAAACCTTTAGGACAATCTCAGGCAGTTCAGAATTTAAGGAGCCCCAGGCAAGCTGTTTTTATGTCCTGTGACATAGCTGATTCTAGGTATTTTGCCTATCATTACCTCGAAAAGCAAATCCTCCAGTGAAATGGGATCCATCTTGCTGTAAGTCTTCCACAAATCAACACTGACATCCATCAACTGCAAAAGATTTTCAACACATCTGTGAAACACACCATGAAGAACACCATAGGTCCCCGTTGCAGCTGCACTGGAATGGACCAACAGTACACTGCCTAGTTTAACCATCCTCGACTCTGGATTCAGGAATGTTGTTACACTACTCAGTTTTGAGGCAAGACAGGCAGGAATTCCTAGACATCGCTTCCATTCACCTACCAGTAAATTATCTGGGTTACTCTTATTACAGAAGTCAGAGTTGCTCAAGATGCTGCAAGAGCAACTGCCTTAAAGCATAAAAACATAAAATCATACAATCATTTAGTTGGAAGAGACCTTTAAGATCGAGTGCAACAATTAACCTAACTAGAAGGCACAGCAGAAGGAAAGTCAGTCTGATGAGCCCTTTAAAATGCAGAACTGCTTTTTAAATGGTTGTCAGGGATCCCAAATGTCCATCCTCCCACAGAATGATTTTTCCACCCTCTGTGATGGAGAGCTGCTGCCAAGCAGATAACTGCACAAACAGTGACGTTAGAAGTAGAGAATGCCACTTCCCACTTGAAGTGCCTCTATGATTTGATGGAGGAAGCATGCAAGAACTCAGGCTGGAACTGGCTGAACTGGCCAGAGCTAGTACACTCACTCAAAAAATGTTGGGTTTGTTACATTCCAGGTATCAGTGTAAGGAGTGCAGAGTTCAGGGAGAAGCCCACTTGAGCCCATATGGATTGTTTTGAGCAAGCTCATACAGTGCAGCATGTAACGAGACCCAAACAATGGTTTAATTCCTTGGGGTGTTTCTTTTTTCTACTTGTCAGAAGCTAAAGAATATTCTGGCTGGAAAAATAGAGAAGTGACAAGAAAAACAGGACATCTGCTCTTCTGTGGCAATGAGCCAAGAAAATGAAATAAAAGAAGTTTTCAAGAAGTAGATAAATACAAAGCTGTCTGCTGAAGAAACTCTTAGACTGTCATTAATAAATAATCAAATCCAATGACACAAGTTGGTCAGAGCAGAACACAAGATCACTATTAAAACTATGAAGACGCAAGAATATATATCTGTAAAGGAGAATCTTCTTGTGTCAAAACCAACCAACAACCCAAGAAATAGTCACATCTGATTTCCTGAGTTCACCTCAATGCTTCTGTCACTATCCAGCTTCTCTTTAGCAGTTCCTAAAGACCTGTGCCCAGCAGGCAGGGTTTAAGTTGTTTCTGTTATTGCTAGACGAGGTTCTAAAAGATAAGGAAAAAGGTTCTAAGTCACCAGAAGGGAGCTGAGAGGGACTGTATCAGTTTATCCAGGACTGAGTGCCCATAACAGTTTCTCAGCAAGACTCAGGTGTCGCCATTCTTGCACACTCAAAACCTTTTCAAGATCTAGAGAAACTTAATCAAGCTGGGAAGTTCACTTGTGAGTTGAGTCATGACTGGACGAACTCAAAAGGTACTTTCCAACTGAAACAATTCCATGATTCAGTTTATGAAAATGAAGAGTGCAGCTACTTACTTCGTATTTCATTGTGAAGAAGCCATCTCCACCGATTCCTTCCAGCGCAAATGCCTGCACAATCGGCCACTTCTCAACAATGAACATATCAAATATCTGCAGGTGACCTGAAATGTTGCACAAAAATGTTGTCTTACAACTGCTGGTTGTTTAACTTCATGTAAGATCTTACAGTTGCTCTGAGAGAGAACCTCACCTTCATACAACTTAAAATCTGGAATTAAAAATGGGTTTGGTGAAAGTCGGGGAAAAAGTGAAAGTGGGTGAAAAGTGGGACTTTAAACCACCCAAAGCGGTGTGACTCTTGCCCTTAAGCTACATAACCTTCTTTAGGCACTTTTTAACAGAATCACCATCCTTCCCCATGCCCTAACCCAATTAAGCGCTGCTCAGACAGTATATCATCCCTTCGTCAAGACAGACAATGAAGAATTAGGAATTAAAGAGAAACAACCTAAATCAGAATTAGCTTTGTTTGAACTTACTTGGCTACAAACTAAAAAAAAAAACCCAATGTAATGGATTTTTTTCACCTACAATTCCAAATCCCCCCCACACTCATGCCACACAGCTTCAGTGTTATCGACCACTGGGAATTCTGCTAAGAGGATTTTACCAAAATAAGGTGAAGGAAACTCCCCTGACAAAATGTTTATTCTTTCCTCCCATAAAGGGGGATTTCTCCAGAGATGCCATCCAAAGGCAGAACTTCAGTAGCTGCAGAAGACACTTCTCTGAATGCAAAGCAGTTCTCTGGCTCACGCTGTGAGCATTTACTCACATTTTTCACAAAGAACCTCAGTTTGTGAGGAAAAAGATGCTTAAAGGGAACTATTGACATATTGGTCTTTATTTCTGAGCAAGGGCAAGGCAATAGTCACTCCAAGGTTTTCCCTACAAGGTTATATATAAAAAAAAAAAAGAGACCAAGAGAACCTACCTTGGCAGCTGTAGGGAATTCCAATGCGGCTGCAATCCCGAACCATGTCCACAAAGCTGGAAATTTTGAATTCCTCCGCAGCTTCCTCATCTTCATACTGAAAGAAGCAATTTAAAATAAAATCTAATCAGGAATGCATCTTTTACAGAAGAAATTGTTCCCCACGTACAACCTAAACCTTCCCTGGCTCAATTTGAAGCTGTTTCCTTTCATCCTGTCACTTGTTTGTGGGAGACTGACCCATACCTCACTACAACCTCCTGAAGTTCAGGGAGAGACAAGAGGTCTCCCTGAGCCTCCCTTTCTCTAGTTTACACACACAACCCCCCTCTCATCCCCCAGCTACTTCTCAAAGCACTTGTGCTCCACCTCCATTGGCCTTCTCTGAAGACACTCCAGCCCCTCAGCATCAGGGGGACAGTGCCCTGCCACTAATGAATCCAGAACCGATCCCAAGATTTAAGGTGGGGCCTCACTGGTGCCCAGTACAAGGGAATGATCCCTCTCTCAGTCCTGCTGGCCACATCAGTGCTGATTCAAGCCAGGATGCAGTTGGCTTTCTTGGCCACACACTGGCTCATCTCCAGCCTCTGACAAGCAAACCCTCCAGGTCCTTTGCCAAATGTCAGCTTTTGACATATCCTAGACTCCACACATTTAAAAAAGATTTTGCAACTGTCAACCAAGGAGGGGTTAAATATTCAAAATGAAATTTAAAAATAAACCAGTTTAACAACACTAGACTGGGAAATCTGCTGACAAAGCGTGCTGCAGATCCCAGAACAAGGAATTGCTCTGTGAGGGAGAGGTACATGTAGGAAAAGGAGAAGGAAAGGAGACAGCACCATGTAACCAGCCCCTTTCGGTACCTCAAGGGCCTCTTGACCGCTGCAGGAAGATCAGAAGGCAGTGGTGCATTTTGTGTTTTGTGCATTTTTATTTTTATTTTTTACATGCAATGCTCTGAACTTACAATCAAGGTACATCACTCAACTGTAACTTGTTCTACACAGCTTTTGTCAACTGTGGAGCTAATTTATTTTGAGAACAAGTTCTTTTAAGCTGAGCCTGAATTTAAGATGCAGCCCAAGTTCCTCCATGGTACAGTATTTTTATTTCAATCCCAGGAAGCCAGATCAAAAGTTTCAGTTCAAAGCCAAGTCCCAAACAACTGCCAGTTGCTTGAGACTTCAGAAATGCCAGCAGAATACAAATTTGGGTTTTGGCAGGGTGCTAAAGACTTACTCATGATCTGCTCTTCCAGGTATAAACACATCCAGTTCCTTAAACAGTAAAAAACCTTACATGCTATCTATCAAATCTACCAAATTTCAGTTTGTCTTATAAGGGCCAGTTTAAATACAGATCTTCAATAATACAGGTTTTTCTTCCACCAACTAGGCTATTCACTTAAATTCCTTGTTAAAAGCAAGTAGAAAGGAAGAGAGGGAAGATGGAGCTCTAGTTTTTGCTGGATTCATCAAGAATTTATCAAACCCTTGAGCTTTTTTGATTTCATTGTTATGCAAAAGTTATTTCTGTCACTGAAAAACAAAACAAACAAAAAAATCGACTTAAGAGTCTGCTGTAAACAGGATGCAGAATGTCGGTTTTGTTTCTCTTTTACAAAGCAATTCACAAAAACAGCAATTCTTACACATTAGAAGAAATACGATTGGATGGGCAAAACTCCACTCACTCACATAAAACAGAAATGGAGTAAACAAGGTGTCTGCAGCTGCAGAAATCAAACCTTTCCCTTTTGTTTCCAATAGAGTTTCCCAGTAGGGTACATGATTTACCTTTACTGTTACACTATCCCTTTGAGCTAGGACTGTGATTCAGCTTAACTACTCACCATGATAAATCATAGAAAAGTCCATAAGCAGATGCAGCTTAAAATTCAACAGCTGAGGCTGCAGCTGCACTAGCAACAGGGTGTTAAGAACTGCTCTTGTCCTAAATGCATTTTATCACCATCAGGTATGCTGCAAGGCCCTTTCAGTAAGGATTCTGGCAACAGAACAACCTTATGGAGTTCAAACTCCTGCAGTGAGCAGGGATATTCTGCAACCAGAGCAGGTTGCTCAGAGCCTCAATGTCCAACGTGACCTGGAATAGTTCCAAGGATGGGACATGAACTTCATCACTGTAAATGACCTCATGCCATCTCATCGCTAATAGGAGGTTGGACATGAGGATCTCCAGAGGTCCCTTCTCACCTGAAGTACTTCATAATTCTGTGATCTGCAATATAAAACAGCCACATACAACCACAGCTGATCTATCATAAGCTCCATCACTTTCAAGCTGTAAATTCAAGGGAAAAAGTGTTTCTCTCTCTCTCATCTTCCACCAGCTTCACTCTGACATCATCAGCTCCCTACTCTCTCCCTTCAGATTTCACTGTAATTGATTCAGAAAAGAACCAAACAGGGAGGGCAGCTACCCGTGACAGCGCTGAAGAAGCATTTCCATTCACAGCCGGAATAAAACAGCTGGACCAACAGTATTTTCACTTGTTCCTCCTTTAAGTACGTCACTAGGTCAAGTGTTGTTTTTCTAAGGATCCCCTGAATTTTAAACGCAAGATGAAACTCACATCACACACATGGTCCAATGAAAGTGAGATTAAAAGCTCTTGAAGGAAGATATAAACATTAAAGTGACAGTACATCATAAACAAGGATTTTGAATGGCTTATTATTTGAATGGCATTCTCAAACTAGCAGCAAATGACACATTAAAAGGGTCTGCCAAACACAGCAGGTGCTGGAAATCACAAGTGTTGACTGTGGCATTTGATTCAGATTCTGTGCTTCTCACAAGCTGCATGTTTCTCCTCATTAAAAATTACTGACTCCTGTCAAAACAATAGTAATTAGTGACAGAAGGGTGCAATTTGTCTTCATGCTCCATCAAATGTGAAATATTAAGAATATATTCTCCTCGCACACATTAGCAGAATGATTAATGCCCAGATACAGATCTATGTGCAAATCAGTCCCCTGCTGAGTATGATAAAGAGTAAAAGATTTCCAGAAGAAATGTTAAAATCAAAAAAAGTTCCACTTAGAAAAGTAGTTCATTAGCAATTCTCACCTGCATACTTCCTGCACTTACCTCATTTTCAGTTAGACAGTGAAAATGCAGGTTCCTCCAGTGGGCCACATAGGGCAGAAGTTGATTGTAATTCACAGGGTTACAGTACAGATGGACACTGTCAGGTTTGATTAATATGATGATATCTGCAACAAGCAGAATAAACATTATTGCAGCATCAAGACTCTGCACACAGGAGGATAATACAGGCAAAAACCATAGAAAAGCCTTTTCCTATAATTGTACCTCATTAAAAGAAAATTCATTAACTATTTGGCTGCACAATTGTTCCCTCCTTCTTTAAAAGAAGAGCAGTTAGCAGACACAAACAGTTCCAACTGCAACAGAGCTTCTTAGTGTTCCAAACAATTGTAAGTTTATTCTTAAAGTCTTGCACAGAGCTTGCATCAGCCTGTCCTTTGAAGAGACAAGAGTGTCAGCAATGAGTCCTCAAAGAGTGCTTGCAAAACTGAGCTGGAGCTGCTCTTGCCTGATATGAGATCAGCGGGCTGCTCCAACTAAAAATAAACACTGCAAGCCTCCGGGACAGATTCAAAGTTTCACACAAACAAGAAACTATGATCACAGAGCCAGGCCATCTCTCAAGTATGACAAAATATCATCGAACTCTTCAGGTTGGAACACTCCAAGACCATGAAGTCCAACCATTAACCCAAGTGTCCCAAGGCCACCCCTAAACCATAGCCCTAAGCTCCAGATCACCAATTTGAAACATGTCCACGGATGGCGATTCAAGCTCCTCCCTGGGCAGCCTGTTGCAAGGCTTCATGACCTTTTCCACAAAGGTGCTTTTTCTCATGACCAACCTGAACTTCCCCTGGTGGCCTCTTTTACTATCATTTGTTCCTTGCGAGAAGGAACCAACCCCCACTTCTCTCCAACCTCCTTTCAGGTAGTTGTAGACAGCAAGGTCTCCCCTCAGCCTCCTTCTCTCTGGACTAACCAGCCCCAGCTCCCTCAGCTGCTCCTCACAAGGTTTGGTCTCCAGACCCTTCCCAACCTTGCAACCAAGCTGTGGGGATTTTTGAAAAGTTTGCATCTGGGTAAACCTGGTCTGGTGAGAAGTGTCCCTGCCCATGGCAGGGTGGTTGGAACTGGATGACCAGAGGTCCCTTCCAACCTAACCCATTATATAATTCTGTACAACTTTTCCTGGCTCACCTTCCCACCAGAAAGACTGAAAAATAGTTTAAAATGTTGAGCAAGTTACTCACCATCAAGAACTTCTTCAGGAAACCCCGTCCTTTCAAAGTCGTTGTTGCTCTGGTTGTACAAGCCAAAAAGCAGATAATTGGCCAGTTCCCTGCAGCCTTCATTGTACCGACTGTCTATTCCTGCAAAAGCAAACCAATACGTGAAAGGGTTTGTGTCCTAACATTGTACATCTAACAGTCTGCTTTCTTCGCCAATGAGAAAACACAGGAGCATTAACTCAACCCCTCACATGGTCAGTGGAACATACTGGGTAAGAGGAATTCTTGTGAGTTCCTTGCCACATGCTGTCATTTCTACTCTTGACCTAAATCCACCACAGTCATTGCTTAAAAAAAAACATAAACACAATTAAGTCCAGTTATCTGCAGCACACTGAGTCAATGAAAGTTCAATTTTATCAAGTCTTTCAAGCTCCAACATCTGTTTGCATGCTGCAGGCATTCTAACGAATATCTTCTTGACTGAGGCTTCCTAACAAACTAATCCTATGACCTAAATCTCCTGCTTTACAATACATGATTAAACATTATCTTAGCAGTATTATAGCGCAATCCCTGAGTCACAGTGCCAGTGCGTGCTTCCAAATCACAGAAAGACATCCTGACAAAACATATGGCACATGAACAACTTCCAGAGAGAACCTGTGCTGGTCCTTAGGAAGATAAAATCAGAGATCTGGAGCATAAAGAGATGGAACATAAATGCAAGAAGAAATGAAAGCAGGCAATAGATACAGAAAATGTTTTAACTTCTCTAAGAGACAGTTATAGTTGTTATAATTTGACTTACAACAAAAATTCAGCCATTATTAATACCTCTAGTTTTCTTCACAAGTAAAACTGTGCATGAACTAGAGTCCTCAATGTCCCCACTCGACAGAGGTCACCAGTCTTGACTACTACAGAGTTCCTCATAAACACAGTCATGTTTTCCTGCCAAGTTATATTAGGGTACAGCTGGATGGCTGCCAGTAGAGCAAGATTTGTTACCATCATTCAGATAAGAGATTAGGACACTGATAATGGAATAGCACAGCCCAGATGTCTGGGCCTCAGGACTTGCTTTGGAAAGCAAACTACTGAATCATCTGAATGTACCAGAAATTGGAACAAACCTTAGGTTCTCCCAGCTATCAGCCCAGAAAGGTTGCAGAATTTCCAGCTCTGGAGATATTGACTGAAGTCCAACAGAAGCATACAGGTATCCAGGTCATCAGCTGCAGAGAATGCTGGAGCCTGGCACTGCTAACAGAGTGTGACAGAGATAACACCTGTGTCTGGTGTGACCAGGTAAATGATCTGATCAGCCTGGTGGCCGAGCTAAAAGATGATGTTGAAAGCCTGAGGACGATAAGGAAGTGTGGGAAAGAGACTGGTGGAGTCAGGTCCTACCATGGAGGCTCCATTAGAAAGAGAATCCTCTCCTCCCTTGCCACCAGGTAAGAGGAGAGGACCTCAGAGATGTGGGGGAATGGAAACAGGTTTCTGCTTGGAGAGGCAGTCAAATCACCTCCTCTCCTCCCTTCCCTCCCCAGTTATCCTTGCACAACAGGTATAGGTCTCTGGAGACTGAGGGACAAACAAATGATGATGAAGATGAAGGCACATCAGGGAGTCCCCCAAGGTGAGTTGGTCTGCCCCACACATTAGAGACTAGCTCTAACAAGAAAAAAAAAAGAAAGGTAATCACTGTTGGTGACTCTCTTCTGAGAAGAACTGAGCACCCCACAAACCAACCTGATCCACACCATAAGGAAGTCTGATACCATTCTGGGGCCAGGGCCAGAGACACTGATAGGGAACATTCTGGTCTGGTACAGTGATGAGACTACTATTCACTATTGGTTTTCCAGGCTGGTAACAATGATGTTATGGAGAGAAATCTAAAAAAATTAAGAGACTTCAGGGCCCTAGGGAGGTTGCTCAAGGGCTTTGGAGCCCAGATGCTTTTTTCTTCAATTCCTAAAGTGTCAGGGATAAACACAGAAAAGAAGGAAGACCCACCTGATTAACCTGTGCCTGAAAGGATGATGACACCAACAGAAATTGGGATTTTTGAACACAGGGAACTTTACAGGGCATGGCGTCTGCAGGTGACAGATGGAATTCATCTCTCTCAAAAGGGAAAAAGAATCTTTGCATCGGAGCTAGCTGGGCTGANCTTTGCATCTGAGCTGGCTGGGCTGACTGAAAAGGGTTTAAACTAGGTTTGAAGGGGGAAGAGGATAAAACTGGGCTCACTAGAGTCAAGCCTAATGGTGACAGGCCTTGCTGGGAATTAAGTCTTTAGGCCAGCTCAAGTACATCTACACTAATGCACACAGCATGGGCAGGAAACAGGAGGAACTGGAAACCACTGAGCATCATGACAGCTGTTTTTATTATGGAAACGTGGTGGAATGACTCTGAGTGGAAGGCTACAGTAGATGGCTACCAGCTCTACAAATGGAACAGACAAGATAGAAAGAGCAATGGGGTGGCTCTCTGCATTAGAGAGTGTTTTGACTTCATGGACATCAACGAGGATGACAGTCCAGTGGAATGTTTAAGGGTAAATTTGAGGGAGGCAAATGAGGTGGGTATCCTCCTGTTGGGAGTCTGTTATAGACCACTAGACTAGGATGAGGAGGTTGGTGAGTTGCTCTGTAGATATCTAGCTGAAGCTGCAAAATCACAAGCCCTTGTTCTTGTGGGAGACCTTAACTCAGACATCTGCTGGAAATACAACACAGCAGACACAGCCCAGGTGGTTTCTGAAACACAAACTTAGGCAGGAGTGTCACTCTGATTGAGGACAGGGAGGCACTGCAGAGGGATTTGGACAGGCTGGAGCAACAGGCTGAGCTCAATGGGATGAGGTTTAATAAAGCCAAGTGCCGGGTCATGCACTTCAGTCACAACAGCCCCCAGCAGCACTACAGGCCTGGGGAAGAGCAGCTAGAGAGCTGCCTGGTAGAAAAAGACCTGCAGGTGTTGGCTGACCCCTTCACATGAGCCAGCAGTGTGCCCAGAAGGTGGCCAACAGCATCCTGGCCTGTATCAGGAACAGTATAACCATTAGGAGGAAGGAGGTAATCAAGCCCCTGTACTCTGCACTCGTGCGACTGCACCTTTAGTACTGGGTGCTGCAAATTTGAGGTGCTGGAGTAGGTCCAGAGAAGGGCAATGAGGCAGAGGAGGGGTCTGGAAAACAGGCTTTATGAGGAATGGCTGTGGGAACTGAGATCATTTAGTCTTGAGAAAAGGAGGGTGAGAAGAGACCTTATACCCCTCTACAACTACCTAAAAGAAGGTGGTAGTGAGGCTGATCTCTTCTCCCATATTACTAAGGATAGGATGAGAGCAAATGGCCTCAAGTTGCATCAGGGGAAGTTTAAATTTGGTATGAGGAAGAAGTTCTTTACTGAGAGAGTGGTTGAGCACTGGAACACGCTGCCCAGGGTGATGGTAGAGTTGCCACCCCTATAGGTGTTTAAAAAACAAGTAGATAGAGCACCAGAGACCATGGTCTAGGGGTTAGGGAGATGTTTGGATGAGGGCTGGACTTTATGATCTTGGAGGTCCTTTCCATGATGATTCTATGAGGTAATCCTGCTCTAGCCAGGGATTGGACTAGATTATCTTCAGAGGTACTTTCCAACCCCCACCAATCTGTTATTCTGTCATTCTGTGAACTATAACCCTTTTTCTAAGTCATGTTTTGGCTTTAAAGTGTTAAGCAGATGCCACATTTGCATCCAACTACTGAATCTCCCTTCATAGTAAACATCCTTGTCCACGCAGTAACTGGCCTTTTAATGATTCACATCTTTTCCTGGATGTCAGATACCTGGTGTAAGGCTACAGGAGACACGAATCCAATCACGTAAGACAGGGCTGAAGCTATGGACTTCTCCCTGCTCACAGTTTCATAATTATTGTATTCCTCTGGTTCCTTAAAAAGCCTCTGAATCCTCATTCCTCTGCTGTCTAGCTGCTGGCACTGACCTCCCTTTCATGTGCTCACCAGTCAATTTGTAACTTGGATCAAGGCATGATTAGACTCAGTTAAAGAATGCTCAGACCCAGTCACTTATTTCAACCCCATCCCCCCACTTCACCCCCGCTTCCTGCTGCAATGTCCCACCCTTACTGTGCCAGTATTCTGTCATATAAGCAGTCTGCCTTGGATCTGCGAACTTAGAGAGTGAGGAGAGGGAGAACACAGTGTCTTTTATTTTGTTTCCAGTCTCATGGCAACAGGCCGCCCAATATAATCTAGAATTCAATGGGACTCAAGACATGGATATTGGTGTCAAAGCCTTCATCTCTAGGGGGGGGATTTTAGTTACTACCACAAGTGGGTATTCCCTTCTTCAAGGGAGCAACTGTCACACTGTTGTAGGCACTCCATTTAAACAGCAGTCCCCTTGATATGGGCCTGACACAGAAAATGTGTTCATCTAAAGAACACCAAGGTGGGGAATATTCAGGGACAGAATCATAGAAACATTTAGGTTGCAAAAGACCTTCAAGTGCAACCATGAACGCAACTGTCCCAAGGCCACTGCTCAACCATGACTCTAAGCTCCACATCTCCACAACTTTGACATCCAGGGATGGCGATTCAACCTCCTCCCTCTGCAGCCTGTTCCAAGGCCTCATGACCCTTTCTTTTAAGAAGTTTTTCCTCATGGCTAACCTGAACTTCTAACTTCCCTTGGTGCAAATTGGTATCACAAAGTCAACAAAAAAAAAAGGAACCAATTATTATAGAAGTCGGGAAGATCAGAAGAACAATGAAAAACTGTCCTTGTTTAACAAAAAAAATAAAAAGGGTTCTCAAAATCACTTGAAGAGTCTGAGATTTATCTTTGTGCACCAACTCTTTTCCAGACTTGTTGGTTTTTAAAGCTAAACACTAAAAACCTGCTTTTTCAGTTAATATCAGAAGGAAAGGGAAGGGAAAACAAGTAGATGTTAACAAGAGGGGCAGCCTAGCAATTTAACTCTTACAATAAGTCACAGGTGACTTTACTATTAGCAGGGAAAAAATTAGCTACCATAAAAAATGACTTAACTCAGCAGAATAATTAGGGTTTGCTTTGCTCTTAGTATCCAGTATAGACAGGAGTTACCTACTGAGGCTTTAGTACTATTCTACAGAAACTTTAGGAGTTAAATGGAGACAGATATATTTAGAGGAAAATAAACAGGAAAGGGAACAGAGATAAGATACCTCCAGAAAGTTATTAGGAGGCCTCCAGAGAACAATGGGGAAAGCTATTAATTAGGAAACCCCCAGGCCTGTCTCCTGCAGAGCAGCTCCCAGCCTGTCCTCAAGTCATCACAAGGGTGTAGCTAGGTAATGACTCAATCCAACAGCTCCTGCTGCCCCAAGAGCCAGTCCTGCTCCTTCTCCCACAGACCTCTGGCCGTGATGATTCTTGTTTCTGGTGCAAAATCAACAAGGAAAAAAAAACCCGTAAGTCAGCCATCTCCCACTGTGAATTCACTGTTGCTGAGCTGACATGGTCTACAGGTAAAAAGTCCTCCTTGTCCTAGCCAGGCACTTCTGACACGCCCTTATATCAAAACAAAGAATGGCTGTTCCATAACACATTAAGCTCCAGGGACACCAGGGAGTTGCCTGGAAGGTGAGGCTGGAAACAAAGAGCAGATCACCTTTAAGCATCTACTCCAAACCAACCAGCAGTTGTGGAACCGCCATCAGAAAGGGTACCAAAAAAAAGTATCACTGAAATAGCCTCTGTGCATAAAGAAATAACCAGTACAATGTACTAACTGCTGGTGTGGTCCCATTCATAACCTAAGAGCAACAGCTCTGTATACTGTAGAATCGCAGACTGGTTTGGGTTGAAAGGAACCCTTAGAGCTCTCCCAGTCCAGACTGAGAGCAGTGAGCAGGGACATTTGTAAAGTAGAGCAGGTTGCTCAGAGCCCCAGAGTCCAACCTGACCTGAGATGGTTCCAGGGATGGGGCTGCTCCCACCTCTCCAGGCAACCTGGGACAAGGTCTAACCTCACTCAGCATAAAAAAAATTGTAGTCTGAATCTTAATTTAAAACCATCATTGCCTGTTTGTTTTCTACTTTTTATGTCCATCCAATCTTAAAAAACGTAATACACAAGCAGAACAGAGCCAAAATAAACTTAGATTTCCAGGCAGATCACTGAATTGCATAGTCTCTTTGGTTAGAAGAGATATTTAAGATAAATAAGTCTGACCTTCAACTCACTGCTGCCAAGTGACCCCAAGGCCACATCCCTAAACACCAGGTCTATATAGATCCCCCAGGAAGGACAAAAATAAATATCAAAGCCTATAAAAAATTCAGCTTATTTTGATCTACAATCAAAACAGCTATATGGGGCTGTTCAGACTGTGGAAAAGGAGGCTGAGGGGAGACCTTATTGACACAAGTTAACCATGACCTGAAAAAGTGTGTAATGAATAAAAGATGCAACAAACACCAGTGATAATAACAAAGAAATCGCTTAGACTGTAAGTAAAATGTAAATAATAATGTAACAAAATACACTGATACAGATACTCCAAACTTTTCTCCTGTCAGTCATGACGCCTTTCCTCTCTGGTAATGAGCAAATGGACAAATGCTACTGCTCAAGCCCTTTAGAATAAAATCAATGGTACTATTTTTAAAATATCAGCTGTAACTATATTTAAAAATTCTCTCTTTGGAATCTCATAACGGCTGTTTTTAATTCTGGTATAAATATTAATCTACTTTAAGAGCAGCTACAGAGGTTTATATTGTTTTATCTCACAGCCCATGTCCAATTATATTCAAGGTGAGGGAAATGCATCAAACCTACAACACTGAAGTCAATCACAGCATGTACTGACCGTAAAAAACCCCACAGTTACAAGTATCCGCTTTCTATGAGTCGATGGGACTCAAAAGGGAAGATTAGAGGTTTCTGTTCACCTGGAGAGAGATTTAGTGCATGCATAGTAGTGACATGCCTACTTAATCATAAGTTATGTAAGAAATTCCACAGGCTACACCAGGCAGGTCAGATTAGACAACAACAGTCCCATTGTGGGTGCTGGAAAGAAATCAGTGTGCCATTCGGATCCAGAAACTAACCACCCTTCCTATATTTCCACAGTAGAAATGCTTCTTTATTAAGAGAGGAATGGTCTTATGTAGGGACTGAAATCCTTCACGTTACATTGGGGATTACATAGAGCAATTCCTAAAGCCGAGAGTGGCTGTTCTTTGCTCAAGACTTACCTTAAATTCAGTGTTAGCAAGTCAAGAAACAGCCTGAAAAAAAACTATCAGAAAATTTTCTTGATGACAGCCAAGAATAAGTCAACAGTAAGATGGCACAACTTGACAGATTCTGGGCAATTAGACTAAGAGCAAAGGTAAAACCCAAGTATTTTATCCTGGATTAAGCTTCATTGGGAGGTTGAAATTTCTGTTTACAGCTAGCAACCTTCTATCTGTAAAGTTACTCCTTGGCCAAAGACTTGACAATGTCATACCCTAGAGAATGTGGGATAGGAAGAGTCATGTTATAGTCAGCACAGACTGAAATAAAACCCTAAAACAGGCTGTTGTCTCAGTAGCTTAATGCAAGCCTCTTACTACACCTAGGATAAAAGAAGTGTCCCAGGGATGATCGGGGAAGGGATCCTCCCACTTTGCTCTTATGAGCCAACACCTGGAGTCCTGCAAGTTTGGGACTCTCTGATATAAGGAGGACATGGAACTGTAGGCATGAGTCCAGAGGAGGCCACAGGGATGATCAGAGGGCTGGAGCACCTTTGCTACGAGGACAGGCTGAAGCAATTGAGGCTGTTCAGCCTAGAGGAGAAAAGGCTCTGAGGGAACCTTATCACAGTAGTAGTTAAATACAGACAAATCTAGTTGGGCCCTACACACTACTAGAAACTACTATAGCAGCAACCAGAACCTGAAGGAGCTACAGTAAAGCTGGAGGGATAGGACAAGGGGGATGGGTTCAAGCTAATAGTGGGGAGATTTAGATGAGATTCGAGAAGGAAATTCACCCCTGTGAGTGTGCTGAGGCACTGCAACAGCCTGCCCAGGGAGGTTGTGGCCACTCCATCCCTCCAACTGTTCAAACCCAGGCTGGATGGCGCAATCAGCAACACTGTATCATGAGAGGTGTCTCTGCCCATGGCACAGGGGTAGAACTGGATGATTCTGTGGTCCCTGACTGATTCTGTAACTCCTTCCCAGTGAGAGTGACCCAGCACTGGAGGGAGCTGCCCTTGGGAGGGTTTGTGGAGTCTCCTTCTCTGGTGACATTTGAAACCCACCTGGACTTGGTCTGGGTACTCCTGTTGTGGCAGGAGGATTAGACTGGATGATCTTTCCAGGTCGCTTCCAGTCTGTAATGTTCTGTTCTGTGACTTGGTCTAGGTGATCCTGCTGTGGCAGGGGGGTTAGACTAGATGATCTTTCGAGGTTCCTTCCGATCCCTGATGATTCTGTGATCTGAGGTCCCTTATAGCCTAAACCATTCAGTGATTGTCTAGGGCTGCATTAGATTTGTCTGTATTTAACTGTAACATAATTTAAACAGACATTCCTGAATGCTTTTCTCTAAGGAATTTTAATCTTCATTCCTGAATGTTTCCTTTAATATCCGATTACATAATAAGTCACAAGAGCAAGTGTTGCATACAGAAACGATATTAAAGCAGCACAGAACAACCCATTTCTTTCTTACACTACACTTGCAGCTATATTTCTGATCTCTCTCGTCTCCCAACCCTAGAGAAAATACAGCCCTGAAAACACATTGTGTTTAAGTGCCACCAGTCAACTCGTAACCACATTCCAGCTTTCTCATGCGTCTCTTTAAATGCATTTTGAATTACTTCTCCTGAGGCAACACCTCCCTCCCTCTAATTCAGGTTTTACTAATCCTGTCAGGTTTCTGATTATTCCTCCCTCACCATCTGATATGAGCTCAAGCCAGTTCCCAGCCACCACCACCCTCCAGAGCTTTGCATATCACAATCTTTAATGCTGGTGCTCCTGGGCTCTTCTCTGCTCTCATGACCTCAGCACCTTTTACTCCCTTCCACTTTCCTGTCTCCACAGGCAAACCAGCTGCAACACAAGTCCCTTCAGCCTAAAGCTTTTACATCAAGACCGAGTCAGAAAGCCAAACATCTGAATGTTTACAGAAAATAGATAGGGGCTGAATTCCCTCATTCTTTCCTTCAATTTGGACATTAACAAAGACTATCTTCCCTCCAGCCACCAGATTTTTTTAACACAAGCAAGAGTGCTGGAATTACTTTAACCAGTGTGCCTGAAGTTAGAGTCAAAGAATTATTTAGGTTGGAAAAGACCTTTACGATCACTGAGTCCAACCATGATCCCAGCTGTCCCAAAGCCACTGCTAAACCATGGCTCTAAGCTCTAGATCCCCATGAGTTTGAAACACGTCCCAGGATGGTGATTCAACCCCCTCCTTGGGCAGCCTCTTCCAAGGCCTCCTGACTCTTTCCAGAAATAAGTTATTTTTAATGTCTAACCTAAAACAGGCCTAAGAATTGTTTAGGGGGGGTGGAGGCTATAACAATGAGATGGCTGTTCATTCACTGAGAAACAGGGCTGGAAGGAAGGTTATGTTCATCTTTTGAAAATGCATGGTACAGCGAAAACAAAACAAAAGAAACAAAGTAAAACTAACCTAGAATGCAAAGGATTCCATCAGGCTGAGATTTGCTGCTCTGCGTCAGAATACTCTGAATGTTGCGGAGGCGACTGCAGCTGAAAAACAAGAGAGATACTTTCTCCTGATTTGTGCTTAAGGTCAGCATTTTGAATTGCTCGGATTTGTTAGTCTGATGCATTCATTTTGCTTTTTTCCATTATATAAATCAACTTGGGTGTCTTCTGTTTGAACCACATTTAGACATACCAATCCCCAGGTTACTCATTTTTGCCCATTAAAAGACAAAGCCCTAAGCAAAGAATAGAACCCATAACTAGCCCTTCTAACCAAGTGTCCTGTTCATCAGTACCTTCCAGCAAAAATACCTGACCAAGTTTCCTCTTGTCAACCCAGCAACACCATTCAAACAAAGCTACACAAAACAGAAAGCTGACAAGGGACTGGACAGCAGCAGCTCCTATACTGCATGAGCAGTTTGCAGATGAGTTTCAGCACCTCCAGCACCATCACACATACTAGATTCAGTGTAATTACATTTTTCTTATTATTTAAGTTTCAGGTTCTTCTGTGCATCTGGAATTACTCTATAATTTTATTTAGTCCATAATAGAAAAAGTACAGAGCAAATACTCTCATTCAACGTAACAAAATACAAATTCCAGGTGAGTTAAGCAATTTTTCTGCTAGAACAATTAAGCTGAACTTGCACCAATGGGTTTCCAGTCAAAAGTAAAGCATAGCTTTAATCTACAAATCTTACCTGTAGACAACTCAGTGCAGTCATAAAAGAAGGAAGTTTTCTCCCTCCACACCCATATAAACACATAAATAATTTTCAAAAGACATCACCTCCCCCATGACTTTTGAATTAAAGCTGTGATTTTCTATCCTCTAAAATTAGGGAAAACTTTAAAATTATTGCATAGCCTTTCATATTGATAATGAAACAATACCAAGTCTTGCCTAGAGTTTCATAATTAAAATACATTATTACAATAAACTTTGATTTTGTTGCCCAAAATACTTCTTTAAGCCAAGAAAGTAAAAAATCAGCTGCCACAGTCAGGCAGAGAGCAACATCCTTTGTGCTCGCAGAAAATATTTAGTGAGGTTGATACAGACAGGAGGCAGGAAATTTCACTGTTGATATCACTGAAAGGGTTTTCTTGTTTATAGCCTTGTTTACAGAACTATGAGCTGTTGAGCTCTAGGAAAAGAAATGCCTCTAACAGAGAGGCTTCACCTCAGTTCAATTTATCATCAGCCCAGACAAACAGGAAAGCAAGATCAAGCACTGCTGTTCTCATAGTTACTTCAGCCAAGCAAAAGCAAAAGGGATTTTTTTTCACTTTTACCAGTTTTCACTATCACAGAATTAACAGGGAAGGTTTCTGAAATCTAACCTCAGTGTGACTCAAACAGCAATGAAGGACAGAGTAGAATTCGAAGGTACCTTCACAAGCAACACAGCTTAAAGCACTCCAGCTTTAATTTATCCTGGCTCCAGGTTGTCTACTGGACTTCTGGATCCCTCAATTATTCTTTCTGCCTGAAACCTTCTGATTCTACTGCAGGCTGTTCAGTATCACAGGATCTCTTTGATTAGAAGAAACCTTCAAGACTATCAAGTCCACTCTTCAACTGACCTGCCAGATCACCACTAACCTATGTCCCTAAACCCCAGATCCACACATTGTTTGATACCTCCAACAATACTGACTGTGCCACTGCCCTGGGCAACCTGCTCCAATGTCTGATAACCCTTTCATTCTTCCTAATATCCAGCCTAACACCCCCCA
>VZRI01011779.1:310510-320644 GCA_013397515.1 Upupa epops
TGTTGAGTGCAAGATGGTTTCCCCTGAGCCTCCTTCTCACTAGTTAACCCACCCCCAGTTAACTCAGCCACTTCTCAAAGTTCTCATGCTCCAACCCCTTCCCCAATTCCATTGACTTCTCTAGAGACACTCCAGCCCCTCAATGTCCTTCTGGCAGTGAGGGGCTCAAAACTGAACACAATATTCAAGGTAAACCACAATTCACTGTATGAACAGGTATTTCAATCCAGTCTTGGGTACAGAAACAGGAATTAGAGCCACTAATGACACCCCCTCAACTACGAGCAGATATTGAGGCTATGAAGTCCATGAAAGAAACATTGACGTTCATGCTGCACGTTTTACCAACTTCTTAATATTTGTTCTGCAAAGCATAATGTAAAACTGGATCTCCCAGATCTGCAAACTTAAGGATTTGTAGCTTATTCTGTAAGATTTTTGTCCCATCTCCCGCTCCAAGAATACAAAATCACTCCTCAAAGTATCTGCTTAGGAGAGCCTGTGTCCTGAGATGATCTCAAGGACACTCTGAAAGGCCAGTGAGAAAGCAGCACTGCCAAGGACTTCCACCGGGCACAGGCACCAGCTTCCAGACTAGCTTTTATTAAAAAAAAATTACCTTATCTGAGGACATCTCTCAGGTAAAAAAAGAAACAGTCATGGCTAAAACATACCATGAAGCTTCTGACCTGAAGGCACAAGAGGCAGATTTTCATACAACCTTTCTGAGAAACAAGGTACAACCCCCCCTCAACTCTTCCTCTCAAGGCAAATTTAAGGGAATCCCTTGCCAAGGATGAGTTTATTCAGACTGTAAAATAGTTTTAAAACATCTTAGGAATTTTAAATGCAGCGAGAATACACAGTTACATCTTACGTGCAAGCTTTTCCCTTCTGTACTGAGACCAAAAGGGTTCAAACTCAGTTTCAGAAAGAACAAGTAGAGAAACTCCCTGTAAGGAACACCTGGGGATACTCTCAGTTATCTAATAAAATTATATGATATGAGGTAAATTATTCCTAATACCTTTACATTTTTAAGGGTACACTAACAGCTTCACTGAAAGGGAGACCTAACCTTGTAACAGTTATCATTTATAAGTAGTGTTGTAAGAGAAAAGCAAGGAAAAATCAACAATAATTTGGTCTTCCTAAGCACTGTTAGAGTGTTTTCTGACTGCCCAAACAAACTGCAGCCAGGCAAAGGGGAAGAGGAATTAGAATCCAGAATCGTAGAATACACTGGTTTTGAAGGGACCTCCAAAGGTCATCTACTCATCTAGATTTATGTGAGCAAAGTGCTTCTATCTTTGGTTCTTTCTATCCCTCATAAAGGTTTGATTTAAGGTTTACAACTTTACTCTCCTGGAATTATTTTCAGCATTTTTCACAGAAACAGTAAGTTTCAGTACATAAAAATAGTGAAATTATCCAAGTAGGAAACTCCTGTCAAATGAAAGTGAATGCCAGTGCTAGATGCTAGAACTTGCCTCAGAAGATGCCCATGGCACAAAAGGAGAAAAGCACAGAGCACGTTATTTCCTAATTAACTCTATGCCCATAAAGACGTTTATCCCGCTCTTTAGCGCTAAATCCCTTTCAGCAGAGCTATTTTATTTGCCTCTGCTGCAGAATCGGTTTCTATGAAGGACACAGCTCCACATAGGAAATATTTGTGTCAAGAATCCAAGCATGGATAAACCACAATGTTCAAAGGCCAACATTAGAAACAGCCAGCTCCTGTGTCTGAAGAAAGTTATTCAGAAATACTGGAGAGAATGATTAGAATTCTTGCTCCATGCTTTTAAACAATACAGGCTAAACTGTTTTGTTTAAGAAATGCCTTTAAAAAGGCATTTTCTTGCACTTTGCATTGAGCAGCCAGTTGAGAAAAAACAATCAAGTCATCCCTGGGAAAAAAATTCCACAACTTTTCCTGACCGAAAGTGCTGACTTTTTACTCCTTCCCATTTTACCACATCGACACAATTTCAAACAGAAGCAGTGACCTCCACAAAACCAGGAATAATCTTCAGGGCTTCAGGACAACTCTCCTGCAAGATGTGGCTCGGGTGGCTTTGGATCCATCCACACGTGTAACCACAACTCAGTTTTACAGCAGCCTGATGCTTCAAAACCAATATTAAGTGTGTTACAAAACACTTACCAGAAGCCCTTCTAAAGGAAGCCCCAGACTTTTGGAATTCTGTGAGACACAGGCATCTGAGCCAAGGGCAACAAGGCTGGGGGCAGATCTGGAGAACAAGTCTTGTGAGGAGTGGCCAAGCAACCTTGGACTGGTTAGTCTGAAGAAAAGAAGGCTGAGGGGGGACCTTCTCACTGTCTACAACTACCTGCAAGGAGGTTGGAGACAGGTGGGGTTGGTCTCTTCCCACAAACAAGTGGTGACAAGACAAGAGGAAATGGCCTCAAGTCGCACCAGGGGAGATTTAGGTTGGACATTACAAAAAAATTCTGCCTGGAAAGGTCGTGAAGCCTTGGAACAGTCTGCCCAGAGAGGGGGTTGAACTGCCATCCCTGGAAGTGTCTCAAAGTTGGGGAGACCTGAGAATGTTTTCCAGCATGTGCTTTCAGAACAGATATGATCCCTACAGAATCTTTAGCCACTTTAAGAGCCTGTTGTGTCTCAAGGGACAGTCTCAATCCTTTTCTTACTGCCTTTGTATCTACCCTAACCATCCTCAAGCCATGTGTCACATCAGATCAGCTTATGGAATCAAACAAACTCTATCCCAGGGATCAGAAATAAAATACTAACAGTTTCAAGGCTCAGCGAGCCGCTCTGACTGCTGATGAAGGTGGGTCAGAAGGCAAAGCCACAGCTTGGGGTGGCATCTGGCAATAGGATGGGCTTGGGCCAATTAAGAGGCTCCATGATGTTTGGCTAATCTTGGACTAGATCCAAAAGAAAAAAATTAAGGGGAAGATAATTGACAATCATTAACTTCTATGAAAGAGTGCTCATCTGTTCACATCTCCATCCTAATTATGCAAAGCACTTGCAGCACAACAACCTGGCTTGTCACACTGCAGTAAGATCAGGTGCTGCCAGCCATGGATGTTGGCAAATAATATTAACAAGAAAACAAGTGAGCAAATGATTTTTTTAAATAACACCACACATTATTTTATATGTCTTATTTTCGCTGTGTTTCTACAATTTAATGCATCTTGTGAATTTTTTCAGACCCTTGAGGTGTCACTCAGCAGAGCTAACACAGCTATGACACTAGCTTCAATACCCAATGGATCCCAGAGGGATCCCTGCAGGCTGCTTCACCCTACGGCTGGGCCAGCCATGGTGATCGAGCAGGATGTGACTTCACCATGTTCTGTTTTGCTTCATCTTGGCAGATGCTCTGCTCCTCCCCCACAAAAGCCAGGCAGCTGGAAAAACCCGCAAGTGGTAAAGCTCTGAGAGATGGGCAGCAAGCACAAGGGAAAGAAACGCGAGACAACCCTGGAGAGGTTGCACAAATCCGGACAGTAACGAGGTTCATCTTCAAGGAATGGCTTGGATAGATCTGTTCTGCTGACATGAGACAGTCACTGTTTTCAACGTCAAGGGCTCGATTTCAAAAAACTAATAAATAAAGCAGATACAACTGTTTATTATTTTTTTTAAAAGCCACTTCTCATTAACGTGCTGCTACACCAAAAAAAAAATAAAGTCATGTTTATGTTTCAGGGCTCTTTTGTTGACCTTACAATTTTGACAGAAATGTTAGTACTGTCTGCTAAGAGAGTATGCAATTCTCTACAATCTGCCACCATCAGCACCTTAACACACAGCATCATCCAGTTATCCTGGTTGGAAAAGACATTCAAGTTCACTGAACCCCACTATTAATCCAACTGTCCCAAGGCCACCACTAAACCATGGCCCTAAGGTCCAGATCTACACCATTTTGAAACACATCCAGGGATGGCAATTGACTCCCCTCCCCAGCAGCCTCTTCCAAGGCTTCATGACCCTTTCCAGGAAGAAGCTTTTCCTCATGGCCAACCTGCACTTCCCTTGCGAAAGCAGAAACCAGCAGTCAGACTGAGGCACATACTCTCATAATCTAATAAATCTCTAAAGCAGTTTATTTGAAATTTGCTCTCTAGCTTGAGGAATAACATTTTATGTCTTTTTCTTAGCTCCCTAAAATAACTGGCTCACTGCCAGGCACTCACAGAAGCCAACAGCAACCACCTGTCTTAAAATATATTTAAAATATATTATTCTAGAAATTTTCAACATTTCTCTGCAATGAACATGGGGAACCTAACTGAAAAAGAGACTGAGGGGAGTGCTTCTTGATGGCTACAACTACCTGGAAAGGTGATTAGACAGAGGTGGGGACTGGTCTCTTCTCCCAAGCAGCAAGTGACAGAACAAGTTGCACCAGGAGAAGTTTAGGTAGGACATTAGGAAAATCTTCATTGAAAGGGTCATCAGGCCTTGGAACAGGTTTCCCAGAGAGGGGGTTGAACTGCCATCACTGGACATTTTTCAAAGGGGTGGAGATCTGGAGCTTAGGGACAGTGTGTAGCAGAAGCCTTGGAACAACAGGGTTAATGGTTGGACTCGATCTCCAAGGTCTTTTTCACCCTAAATGATTCTTTGAAATACAAGATAAACAACAGTTTGCATGCTTAACAGCCTTAAGTAGAACATACTGGACATCAAGGAAGATGTTTCAACTCCATGAGCACCTTACAGCACCAATTCATTGCTTCTTGACTTTAAACATACACTAATATTCAATTCTGTAAGTCAGGAACCCCAAAGCACATCAGAATGAGGATGTATCTTGCCCTTCTAAACTACCTGATGCTATTTACAAGCCACAAGTGCATTCAGGATCTTTGGCACTTGATCACATCCCAACAGCAGTCCATTTATTAAGAATGCACAGTGATATTCACACTGGTATGTTCTACAACCACACTGGACAGTGCAGCTCTTTCACATACTGGTTTACTGGAAGCAAGTCACAGATCAAACCTCAACAGGGCTTGAAAATGGAGTTCTTCCATGGCTTGCCCATCACCTCCACACAGGCATGTCCCAGTCAGACCCAGAACCTTACTCACTCTGTTTAATAGACTGATTTACACACACCAGCTCTTTATTTTCACGACCTTAAACTGCAGCATGATGTGGAAGACAACAACTACTCCTCTCAATAAAACATCAACACCTGAGAAAATTACAATATTGGAAGTAATAAGAAAACACAGCAGCTCAAGATTCATCATTCTGCTGTCAATCTCTGCTCAGACAGACAAGTTCTGGGAACTTCAAGAGAAATCTGAAGTTAAGCTTCTGCACTTTAAGGCTAAATTTGCTTTCAGAGCTCATTATTAGACCAGAACTACAGCAGCCACAAAGCCAGGTGCTGTGCTGTCAATTCAAGTTGAATCACAGAATAATTTGGGTTGGAAAAGAACTTGAGGATTATCTAGTTCCAATCCCCATGCCACAGGCAGGAACAACTTCAACTGGTTCAGGCTGTCTGGAGCCCCATCCAACCTGGCCTTGAACACTGCCAGGGACAGGGCATCCACAACTTCTCTGGGTGACCTGGGATGGTGTTTCATGACCCTCACAGTGAAGAGCTTCTTCCCGATACCTAATCCAAAGCTCCCTTCTTTCAGTTTCAAGCCATCATCCCTTGCCCTGTCACTACAAGTCCTTGTAAAACATCCTTCCCATCTTTCTCATCAGCCCCTTTAAGCAGTGAAAGGCCACCTAAGGTCTCCTCGGAGCTTCTCTTCTCCATGTGAAGGCCCCAACTCCCAGAGCAGAGACGTCCAGCCTTTGATCCTTCATGATCTTTCACAAACAATCACAAAGGGGTGATGTCAATTGAAGCTTCACCAACAGCTGAATAAAAACTGCTCTGCTCTTCTCCCTTGGCAACTTTTCCCAAGCATTTCCTCTACATTTCTACTTCTATGAACCACACAGTCCCACATGTCTCTTAACTCTGCCCTCAGTTCAGGGCTCAACAGGCCTTTGGCTTGTGCTCTACTTCTCTGGAGAGGTTCCAAACCCACCTGGAAATCACCTTGAGCAACCAGCTCTGGGTGACCCTACTCAAGAGAGGGGTTGGACTGGATGATGTCCACAGGTCCCTTCCAACCTCACCACTTTGGCATTCAGTGACAACATAACCCACATAGTAGATGAGGCAAAGGCTGCAGATGTTGTCTGCCTAAGCCATCTCACCTCCTTAACATGGTACAAACCCAGTCATATTACACAGAATCACTAAGGTTGGAACGGACCACAGAGATCATCTACTCCAATCTACATTGGACAGCTTTAAGACCCAGATTGACAGGCTGCTGGGACATCTAATTTAAACCACAGTTTTAGCTTGATAGACTGGACTTGATGATCCTTGAGGTTCCATCCAACCAAGTATTCTATGAATCTATGAAATGTCCCTGCTATGGACAGACTTGCTTGCTCAAGACCTCAACTGCCCAATCAATGATCAGTTGACCTTAATCAAACCTCTTCGGTTGGAAGACACCTTCAAAATTAAGTCCCACCATCCACCCAGCACTGCCAGGCCACTACTAAATCATGTCCCTCAGCACCACATCTACAAATCCTTTAAATCCTTCCCAGGGATGGAGAGTCCACATCTGCCCTGGGCAGCCTGTTCCAAGGCCCAACAAAGCTTTCAGTAAAGAAATTCTTCCCAACAACCAGCCTAAACTTTCCCTGGCACAGCTTGCAGGGAAACTTCCTCTAGTCTGATATTCAAGGGGTTTGGGTTTGCTTCTCTTTTTCTCCTTCCTGTTCTGTGGAGCTGACTCATCTCTCTCACTGCATCGCTAAAACACAACACATTCCTTAAAAAACCCTTAGTGAAACAGCACTATTACCAAGCCCTGAACCTCGGCACAGTGACATGCAGAATACAGGGATACAAACTGCTAAACCTTTCATCACACATCAGGAATCTTCCTAGTGGTTGGAAAACCGCAACAGCTCTTTTCACCCCATATTCCCAAGCACCCCATTAACTGCTCCTCTTTAAACTGTAGGAAAAACCCCCACGTACCTAACTACTATGTGATTAAAGCCATGGTGGTTTAGGGATAGTAATGTCAGATGTAAAGGCAGAAGCAACATAAAAATGAACCCAAGAACTCCGTTTGCAGTTCACCACGTGACAAAAGCTAGTCAGGATTATGTCACCAACATGGGTGATTCATGAGGATCTGCTTCCTCTTTTACATGAGGATAAAGCAAAATTAGGTGGCTCCAGAGCCCTAACAGAACAAATGTACACTGATTTTCAACAGCAAAACAGTATTAAATCGTTACAATGGTATTTAAAAGAATTCAATAGAAACTCTGGATTCACAAGGAAAACACTTATTCACCACTTAAAATGGACACATAGAGCATGATATCACCGTCTAAAAAGTCATCCCCTTCTTTGGGCAACACTCAACTTTTAGCTCAGAAATACTCTGTCCTTTTCATTTATAAACCCTTTTATTTATAAATCCTTCACTTCCATTTACAAACCCTTTCTTCTGTTACTACAATGCCAAGGGTAAACACTAGCTTCTGACCCTTCATACAGCACAGTAGAACTCCACAGCAGATGGATAAAAAACCTTCCAATTATCATTTCGGACTGTTTCTCTATTCTTTATATAGTCTAAAGAATTTTTTCCATTCCTGTTTGGGACTTGGGGGCGGGGAGGAGGGTTAATGGATTGGTTTGTTTTAAGTTATTTTTATGAACTGCCTGGTATCCCTTGAGCGCTTGGGAAATTTATTGCAAACACTGGCCTCCCCGTCTCCATCTGGCCTGGAGGGAAAAAAAAGCCCCCACAACCAACCAACCAACCAACTGCACAGGAACAAATGGAGAGGAGGGGGGAAAAAAAAGAAATTAACGGGTGACATGCCTCCTACAAATTACAGATGCTGTCCGGCTCTCCCAGTGGAGCTCAAAAGCTTGCAGATGTTCGCAGAGAGCCTGGATGTTCTCATGACAACTCTCAAACAAGAGCTCAGATTACAAAAATCGCTAGAAAAAGCGCGAGGCTTGAGAGGAAACCATTTTCTCCTTCAGCTGCCTTTTTTTTTTCCTATCTTGGCATTGTTACTAGCTGTGAATTTGTAGATGCTCTGCAGCTATAAACAGATGCTTGGCTCATTCTAAACAAGGAAGATTAATTTATTCTGTGAAAACTGTATTTGAAGAGGACATTTTTCCTTCCCTCCATGCCAGCAGGGAGGGAGAAGAACTACCACAGCACAGCCATGTTCTTCTATTTCAAACAAACAGAAGGACCTCCATTTCTCCCTCTCACAGTGCCAGAATTTCTCATTTCTGCCAGCCATTGCCCAAAGAGCTAAAATGCTTTTCCTTCCTCCTGAAAAAAAACCCCTCTTTTTTAAAAAAAAAGTGAGAGCTCCAGCAATATACAACCACCTTAACATCCAGGTAGCCTGGTTGGCTGTTTCTCTGTGGTTCACCGGCCCATGCATTACACTAGTTACTCCATTATCTGCCTTCACACTGGTAAACACTTCCATGCATTGTGCTGTACCCATTAAAAGCATCAAGCACTTCAGTTTCAGAGCTGTTCTTTGTGATAGCCAGACATTTCAGATAATGCATTGCAGCCTCACACACACACACCACGCACACATACACACACATGCACCTTAAGTCTTAAAAAGGAAGTAGAGCTCCCATAACCTAAGGGATATCTGAGCTGACACCAGAGCTCCTATGGAGCTGATACTATCACCTAACAGGTCCCCACACCCCATCTCTTGTCAGGCTCCACCATTCATATTTCTGCACCTCATGGAATGCTGCTGCCTTCAGACCTTGGTAACAGGCTGCTCAGAAAGGAGATGCCATCCCCGGATGTACTTCAAAATCATGGAGGAGTTCAGTTAATGTTTGGACTTGATGAACTTGAAGGTCTTTTCCAACCTAAATGGTTCTGTGATCCAAGCAGTTCTCCACAAGCCACCCAGCACATACTCAACATCATCATTTTGTGCCTAATCTCTCAACCCAAATCTCTATTCTCCCTACCCAGAATCCATTTTCCTACCTCTCAAGCCCTTTCTCCTTATTCCCAAGGCAACCTCACAATCATTCCCCTCCCAAACCAGACCCAGGCTCATCCCCCACAGTGACACTCCCTAAGCCCACCTTCTCCAGACCAGTCTCTCTCAGAGGTCGGTAAAACTGGTCAACGGAGACAAGAATATCCCTTTGTCCTGATCCACCACAGGCTCTCACATACCATCCTCCAGTGAGATTTAGGATCCCAGGCCCTGCCTGCTATGTTGTCAAGGCCATGACAGAACCATAGAATGGTTTAGGTTGGAAAAGATCTTCAAGACCCAACTGTCCAATGGCCACTGCTAAACTGCTGCCCTAAGGTTCAGATCTCCATGACTTTGAAACACATCCAACAGTCTCCCAACAGTCACCTGCAAAATCAGCTTGTCCTCATGATTCCCCATAGCCTCAGCTCCTCAAATGTTGCTCTTAATATTCCAGCCACCTCCCCAAAAGCCCAGTACTAACTCCTAAAGGATCCCAAACCCCTTTGTGATATCCCACAAGGGGCTCTGCATGCTACAAAGCCTCTCCTTATGCCCCTCCCACCTCCAAACACCTTAGCCTTCTGAGGGACCCCAGTGACAGGACAAGAGGGATGGCTTCAAGCTAAAAGAAGGGAGATTCAGATTTCTCAGGAAGAAGTTGCTCCCTGTGAGGGTATTGAGACACTGGAACAGGTTGCCCAGGAAGGTTGTGGCTACTCCATCATCAGTGACAGTGTTCAAGGGCAGGCTGGATGGTGCTCTGGGCAACCTGGTCTGGTGAGAGGTCCTGCTGCCCACGGCAGGGGATGGAACCGGATGATCCCTGAGGTCCCTTNTCACCATCATGCCATGCCATCTCCCTGAACAGCCGCTCCTCCCGCTCCTCCTCAACACCTCAACCCGTCCAGCACTCCTCCCCCCGCCCCTCCACCCCAATACCCTTCATTCTCCTCAGCGCAGCCCCCCGATACCTGACGGAGGGGCGGGGGCGCCGCAGGGCGGGGCGGCGGCCCAAC
>VZRI01011779.1:320702-382827 GCA_013397515.1 Upupa epops
AGGAACAGCAGCAGCAAGAGGATGAGGAGGACGGAGAAGTAGGAGGAGACGGGCGGGGTGGAGAAGGAGGCGGCGGCTGCCGGCGCTGCGGGACTTGCGTTCGCCCCGCCCCGCGTGTACCACTACAGAGAGGGGGGGAGTCAGGGAAGCATAAGGGAGTAGGGGGCGTGCGCTGTTGGGGCCGCGCAAGCTTGAGCTTCATCCCAGTTCGCCTGACGGAGCGGCTCCTGCCTGCGGGAACGGCGCGAGGTGCGGCCGGATCCCTCCCCCACCCCTCCGCCATGATTGGAATCGTCCAACTCCTGCGCCAACCTCCCCGCCCCGCCCTGAGCAGCGACTGTTAACGCTGCCAGCCGCAGCCCCCTCTCCGGTGTGAGCAGCCTGTCCCCCTGCAACGCCTACTCCAGTCAGCTGTGTCGTAGGCTCGTCCACGTCCCTTCTCCTCCCTGGCGTCCAAACTGCCCCATGAAACCCTAGGGATGGTGTGACAAGCATTTCACCCCACCCCACAATGAGGCCCTGTGGGGCGGTGTGACAGAGGCCCCGCGGGAGGTTGTCACAGAGACCCCGACCTCCAGTCCCGAGCCCTAAGGGTGATGTGACAGGGACACCCCCCAGAATATCACGCAGTGGTTTGACAGGGATCCCTTGGTCCCCCATGAGGAGTGATGTGTCCTGGCCTCCTCCCGAAAGCACCCTACAGCAGCAGCTGCCGCCTCAACACTGAACACCTCAGTGTAAATCCTTCTGGAATGACCATCCCCTATCACTAGCACCCATGAACCCTGTCTGGTTACCCCTACCCAACATAACCTCCCTAATTCCCTCCCAACCAGCACCACCCAGTCTGCAGTGGATGTGGACCGGTACCACCAACACAACAGTCATCACGCACACTTTATTCAATTTATCTAATTAAAATTTATTTATTTAATGTGCTCCAAAGTGGTGTTGGGTTTTTTACCCCCAAAAAATACCTAAATTGGACTTTGCTTGCTGCTGCAGAGCAGAGAAGACCAGAAAAATATATTGGGCCATGACCCAGCTGCCCCAGGGCAACTGGGCTGCATTTTAGCTGGCCTCATCAATCAAGCTCAGATGTGTTCAATGTACAGATGCCCTGAAGCCATGGGTTACACCACCCAGCTCCTGGCACTGGCCCCATCCTGAGCTCTTCATAATTGTTCTCCCTCCAGAAAGCCCCTATAACATGTCCCTTTTGTTTGTCACATGCTGAATGGGACAGCCTCCTGCAGAGCTCTTGCTGGTTGTCCTCATTCTAGTCAGTGCTCATGTAAGGAAGCTGACGTCTTACCAGCACATCCTGGCTGTCCTTTTCTTAGAAGCAGCACTATCCTTAAAGTTTGGGTGCTGTGTTTGCCTCTTCCATCTTTTCCTTGACATGCACCCAAGATCCCGGTGGCCATGATACCTCGCTCTGGGAGTGTACATGTGCCTGCCCAGGGGCTTGCACAGCTCCAAAGCCCCAGACTATGGAGAGAGAGGGTAAAGGGATCTTTCCCCTTTCCTTTGGTGCAATTTTGCCCCTAACTCTCACCTTTAAGCCAACAAGGGAGGACACCTTTCACCACTGGTGTGTTGAACTAGGCTGTTACCTGCAGCTTATTTTTCCCTTGGGTGCAGGATGATGTAAAAGCAGCCTGGAGAACATCCAGCAAAGAGGTCAGACTTCCTGGAGAAGGAGTGATGGGGAAAGGAAAGGGGTTTCTGGCAGCACTGCTGGGAAAGGACACAACATCAACTATTGTTCCTGTTCCTCAGCTTCCTGATTTCCCCGTCCCACCATTGTTCCATGTTTTGGAGGCTGGAAAAGCTGAACGAAATACTTAACAATTGCTAAAGAAAGGAAGAGGAAAGCAGGGGAAAGGGGGAAAGCTCATGGTGATGTTCCTTAGTGGGTAGTCCTGACCTATGTCTTGTCCAACAGTAAACCACCCAATCTGGGTTAAATCTCTGTTTCCTTGATGTGATGGGTCTTTCTTGCTGTGCTTTCAGCTTGGGTACCTCAGTGTTGGCATCTGCCTATGGAAACAGCTGCCTTCGCAGTCTCTCCAGTGAATACCGGTTTATTTTTAGTAAATCCCTGCTGCACTGATGGAGAACATGTTGGAGACACAGAAGCCAAAAATAGCTGTTGTTTCCCCCAAACTGTGCACCTGGAGGTCCTGCATTTCTCATCCATGAGGAATTTCTAACCTTCTCACCTGTGCTGACCAACTGGAGGACTTTCCAGAATGGTGGAACCCCACTTTACCAACAGCAAGATCTGTCTCCATCCATTGTGTTCAACCAGGCAGGGACAATCCCAGAAATAAAACTGGAGGTTGCAGCTCCAGCTCTGTCTCTCACTATGGTGCCAGGCACGGCTGAGATGCAGCTGGTAACGGGTGGCAGTGACAGCACCATAGCCACAGATAAAGACTAATAGAAAAGCTTTATGGCTCACACAAATTCCACTGTCAGCTTCCAGCTTCCTTTGAGACAAGGAGTCATCTTTTAGGGCTTTCAATTACTACTTTCTTATCTGTGTGTAACATGAATAAGAGAATGAGCCACATTCCCACCACAGCACTTTTCAGGAGATAATTCAGACCTCTTTGAGAGAGATGAAGCACGTTGTGGCAAACAACCAAGGTAGAACCTTGCTGTGTTTCATAAGAATTCGGTTTTCTTCCTCCTCCCTGTTCGGATTTGTGGGTTTCTGTTGCATTTAAGGGATTCCATATATGTTTCATCAGGCAGGGTCCTGAGTGCAACAGATCTTTGTATCAAGAACAGACTTTCTGCCTACAGAGCTCCCCATGAAAAATTTATGGATAGGACCCGACAGGGATAACACAAGACTGTAACAGAAGCTTTCCACCTTTTACCTTGAGATGCAAAGATAAATAATAAATTATGGTGGCCATAAAAAACAACCCTCCTACTCCATGTATACAAGTTCTTCATGCTAAGGGATTTTAGTCCTTCTCAATTGCTATTTTGGGAGGAGAGATATCAAGATTTCCTCAACTCTTCAGTTATTGTTTTGTTCTCACTGCAAAAGGTAGCCCTGGAGTCAAAGAGGATGAAAAGGCAAGTTAGTTCTCTGTCAAGCTGATGTCTGCATGTTTATACCACCCTGAATCTGGCACCATGCACCCATGAAACACAGGGTGGAGATGCAGGAGATGAAGGAGACGTGATACGCCAAGATCCTGCAAGCACAGGAAATGTAGTGCAAAAATAGTATCACTGACCTGGAATTACCCAGACTTCTTCTCTTGCAGGACTTTTGTAGGAGTTTTGCTAGGAGAGAGAAAAGGCTCAGGACAACTATAAACTGGAAGGAGTTTCTTAGATGTTCTGTTTGCAGTAGCCTACTGGGAATTTCCTGCTGGTGCTGGTCATTGCTCAAGTCCCCTTTGATTTCTTCAACAGTGGTTGGAGTGGGGAGGTGTTTGCTGCCAGAGGGGAGGACAAGTGTCTCTGAGAATAATTTAATACTGCGGTTTCTTAATTCCAGCATGCTCTGAGGCATCTTCAGATGTGGTAGGACACTCCATGTTAGTGTGTCCTTCCCACTCCATGGCATAAAATTCAGATCTCATCTACCTGCTCACCCCGTGACCCTGGATGTTAAAGGCCGCATTTTCTAGCAGTGTTTTGCAACGCCAGATTTACCAGTGTGAGGTTTACTTCTAATGAAAGGCAGGAAATAATTTTCTGTGGTGATGTGCTGGCTTCTCTTCTCTAACACCCTCTATGCTCTCCAAAGGCACTACAAAGGGGGAACCATCTGGATATGTCTTAGATTATAGGATCATAGGGAGATTCAGGTTGGAGGGGACCTCAAGAGGTCTATACTCCAATCTTTTGCTCAAAGCAGGGTCAAAGCCAGGAGATCAGACCAGGTTCTTCAGGGCTGTGTTCAGTCTGCTCTTGAAAACTTCCAAGGATGGAGATGTTTCAACCCCCTGGGTGCCATACCCCAAACAACAAACATTTCCCTTGAACCTGCTCCTTTGCAAGTGCTTGCCCACAGCCATCATGACCCACCCTCAGCACTACAGCTGTCCTCCTGTTGGGTGGCCACAAGTTCCTGGAGGCAACAAGCCCTACACTCATGTTTTTTCCTTCCCTTTACTCCAATCATTTCAGCTGCTGGTGAAGGGAGGAAGCCGTGACCTACCACACTTGCTGTGTGGCCTCCCCTGCATCTTGTTATCTTCAGGAATGGCTTCCCATCTCTCCCATCCCACTTTTTCTGGGACTGACCTCCCTCCCCTCATTGTGCTTCACTCTTCCAGAAGCATCCTCTCAACACTGCCTAGGGACACACTCCTTACAGCACAATTTAAACCAACAGTATCTGATTTTATAGCTCTCCAGCTCACTCTCAAGTCTCTGCCTGTTGGCCACCACCATCAATTTGGGGAGAGGCTGCTACTTCAGGCAATGCAACATCTTAAAAGGCTGCATGCATAAGCTAATAGCATCTGTGAGCCTCTTCATGTTTTGTAGAGCCCACTAACCCCTGTTCCTCATCCCACATCTCCACAGCTTTGAAATCCCTCCCACATACGGGGACTCCACCACTGTCCTGGGCAACCTAGGCTGGGCCTGGACAATGCTTCTGGGGAAGAAATTGTTCCTCGGGGGCCACCTCAACCTCCTCCCCTGGGGCAACTTGAGGCTGTTTTCCCTTATTATGTTGCTTGTTCCTTGGGAGTAGAGATTGACCCCCATCTCACTCTGACCTCCTGACTTTCAGGGAGTTGTAGAGAGCAAGGTCTTCCCTAAGCCTCCTTTTCTCCAGTTAAACCCTTCCAGTTCTCTTAGCTGCTCCTCAGAGCACTTGTGCTCCAGGCTATTCCCCAGCTCTACTGCCCTTCTCTGGACCCACTCCAGCCCATCAATTCATCTTATTCTGAAACTCTGTGATGGCAAAATGCAGCTCTGACCAGGTTCCCTGCAGTTTCCTAGATCTCTGAGGCAGTACCTTGTCAACCACTTCACCACACACTCTGCTTGTTGGATCCAGGGGAAGGAAATAGCAATGAGATCATTTGGAAAGCTGTTTGTTCTGATTTGGCTTGCTCAGCGGAAAGCTCAGAGCGCACACTCAGCAGCGATCACCTTTATCCTCTCTGAAAACTTACATTAATTTTCTCTCATCCATTAAAACAAATGTGATGATCATTAAAACCACCAGCTCTCCATCCTCCTCCTCCATCCTGCCTCTGTGGAGGGAAGAAGGCTGAGATCATTGATGCAGCCCTATTTGGTGGAGAGTCAATGAGAACTGCTGGGGAGACGTGAGTGGGACAAAACCAGCAGCCAAAGTACTGCTCTAGACTCAGCTCCTGGGTTTTGTTTAGTGATGGATGGGGGCGAACACACTGTCCTCCTCAGAGGTATACTCACGGGTTTGATGTCCAGCACGGATCCCAGTGGTCAACTGGGAGCACACTAAGATATGCTCAGGAAGCATCTCCACACGGCAGCTTTCAGGGCTCACGAGGCACCACGTCTGTCTGTTACCAAAACAAATTGGAGAAATATGGTTCATTTTCTGGCTCGCTCTAACCGGGTCAGCTTTGAGGTTGTTAACAAAAGGATCCTTTGCAAATAAAACTTGTGATTACAGAAATTTGTAAGGGAAAGCACAAGGGAAAGTGATGCCCTTCAAGTGTACAGCATTTTCATATCTGCAAGCATGAGAAACAAAACCACCCATTTATGAACCAACAAGCAGAGCCTATGGCTGGGGAGGAAAATTGCTGAGAGCTTCCCTGCTCCCAATGACTCTTGTGAAATACGCAGCTTGGGAATGCACACAGGCACAACCAGCCATAAATCTTGGTTTACTAATAAACTCTTCTCTCCCTATCTGTAGGATAGTTCCAGCTGGAAAGTGAAACGCTACAGCCTGTTGCTTAACATGCTGGGGAAATGTCTGCTGAAAATCAGAGCTGGCAGGCAAAACTCAGAGGAACTCTGTGCTGACACCAGCCAGCAGTCTTTGTTGAATTTCACAAGCTAAAGAATCTTAAGAGACTTAAGGGAAAGCATCTAGAAGTAAGACCCAGCCATGAGGAGCTTATGGGGAAGACACAGCATTGATATTATGCACAGCTGGCTTCTGAAGCTCCCTTTAAGCTCTGCTGTGGCCTTGTATCTTAGGAAATACTGATCCAAAAACCCGCTTTCTGGCAGCACACTACTGCCGATCTGAATGCTGAACATTGGAGCGCTCAGGGTTTGCTGGAGCCAAGTTCTTTGTGACTCAAGAAACTTGAGGTCTTGCATCACCCCCATTCAGCAGCTCCCAGCAGTTTTCTTCCCAGTTTACTGCAGGGAGAGCCACTGGTCCATGCTGAAACACTTGGATGGAGAATTATTTCAGGTTATTTCACCTTTACCAAACTCACAATGGCATCACACACACCATGGGCAAAGTTTAGAGACCAAACCCATGTCTTTCAGCTCTGTTTTCTCATCCATGAGCACGGGCAGGAATTGTGTCGCTGCAACTTGGAGCACAAAGGCCTTTGTGGGCTCTTTATCCCTTGCACTAAACCAGCACCAGGTTCCACAAGATCATAATTTACAACTTTCTATCTCGCCCAGGGCTGTCCCAGCCTTTGTGACAGTGATTTGAACAGGAATGGTTTTCTCAGCAGGTGGCTGTACAGTGTGAGATGCAGTGGAGCAGTGTCACAGTGGGGGATTCCCATATGCCTTGATTTATCGATTATCACTGGTACTGATAATACTAATACAGAGATTAAAATACCTGGTGCACAGACAGACAAAACTTCCCAGAGCTTAGGCAGCTGATGAGTGGCATTGCTGGGAAACGGTGCTGCCAGTTCTTTAACCCCACAGTGACATCTTTTTGTTTCACCTCAAAGACAGAACCCATCCCATCACCCACCCACGATCTGAGAGAGGCATTTAAATCCCAGAGAGCACAAACACTTGTTGCTGTCACCTAAGGTCACTCAGTTTGACAGGCGGCGTGCAAAGCTGGCGGCTGGTTTTGCGGTTCCCCAAGAAACGCAGCGCCGAGCCAGCTGGGCAGTCTCTTCCCAAGGGCTTTTCCCACCGCCTGGGTTCACAGCCGCCAGCTTTCCTTGGGGCAGGGCCATTGTCAGCCCTTTCCTGGAAGCTGTATGTGACACCCAGCAGAGCAGCTGGGTTATTTATGTAGCTCTGCTTGTCAGCTGTGAGTACAATGGACAGAATGGTCTCTGGTAGCTGCTCATACAGGGATGGGGGACACAAAAGCAAACCTGAAACCTCAGCTCTCCTTTAAGTGAAGACTCTGCATGCCTCTGGATTCCAGGAGAGAAAAAACCCCAAATCCCTCTTAACTCACATGCTTTTCTTCCCAGCCTCTTCAATGGGAGACCACAGAGAGTCAACTGTGGATACTATAATCTTCTCTCATGTAATGCTTTGGGTCCTGCAAATATATTAAATGAAAACACAAAATTAATCTACAAATGTTTTTACCCCACACTCCCAAGAGGCTGTATCTGAGGTGTAACATGCCAGCACGTGTGTGTCTGCCACCTACAAGTCCCCCGAAACACAAAATCATAGAATCACAGGCTGGTACTGGGTTGGAAGGGACCTTTAAAGGTCATCTAGACCAACCCCCTATAATCAGCAGAGACATCAGCTAGGACAGGCTGCTATCATCCCAATAGAAAAAACTAGAACTGTTGTAGCCATGTTCAGAGGAGGCCACAGGGATGATCAGAGGGCTGGAGCACCTCTGCTGTGTAAACAGGCTCAGGGAGTTTGGGCTGAAGAAAAGAATGATCTGAGGAGACCATAAAGCAGCTTCCAGTACATGAAGGGGCTACAGGAAAGCTGGAGGGGGACTGTTTAGAAGGCACTGTAGTGACAGGACAAGGAGGCTGGGTTCAAGCTAAAACAGGGGAAATTTAGGTGAGATCTTAGAAGAAATTCCTAAGTGTTCAAGGCCGGCTTACATGGGATGCAGAGCAACCTGATCTGGTGAGAGGTTGCCATCCCATGGCAGGGGTTTGGAAATGGATGATCTCCCAGGTTCCTTCCACCCCCTAACATTCTATGATTCTATGATGAGGCTCAGCCAGGCTAGGATCTCCATTTTAAAGACAGCAGCTGGAGACCAGAGAGGTGATTTGAGCCAGATCCATGGCAAATTCCTGAAAAATGAATGAGCTCACACAAACCCATGTCCAGCTCCCAGTCTCTCCTTGTGTGACCCCCCAGTGCGTTGCTGTGAGCCGCAAGCGTGTGGCACAGGCTGCAGGGACCATATGGGGACAGAAAAGCAACCCTAAGTGTCAATAACTGGGAAAATAAATTCGCGGTAGGTGTCTCGACTCCCTTGTCCCATTTTATATCTGGAACTAATTTTGTCGTCAGTCGGATGAGTGACGAGATAATTGCTGCAGCTGGGCTATTCAACCCCTTCCAAAGGAACCTTTTTTTCATTAATTCAGGCAGCGATTACACACTCGGAGCCAAATTTCTTCTGCATGTAACCCCATTAAGGCAGCGCCTTTACCCCCGGGGATGGGCTAAGCCCTCACTGGTTAAATAGCGCGGTTGCCTTTCTTTGTTCCATGGGAGACAAAGGAAAAAGCCCTTTTCCTCCGAAATAGATAAAAAAATCAGGAATTCCAATGACTTTCTGCACAACACAGGGCACTTAAGATGCAATCACAGACAATTAGAATTGATCTATTCTTGTCCCAGAGTCGGGAAAATGGCCAAATTATTGTCTTTAAAATACCTCTGCAATATTCTCTGTTTTCTGGAGGAAGGAGGAGCGTGCTGCTTGTCTGGCATGGCGGAGATGCTGTGTTTGCGTGACAGATCTGGAGACAATGATCAGAAACGATTTCTCCACCAGCTGGGACAGATTTTGAGCCGAGGAATGTATTATGCAGAGGAGGGGGCTGCATGAAAGGGAGAAGAGAGCTATAAAGGGACGGCAGGGGAAGCTGCCTGGGATAATCGCTGCAATAGCATCTGCAGAAATGTTGTCAAAGCCCTTTGTGTTGATGTTTCTTCCACACAGGCAGCGGGATGCTCCTCCGTGGTGTTCTGGCAATATAATAAAATCATAGAAGGTCTGAGGTCTGGCGATACAAAATTAGGTTTCACTGCTGCTTCTTTTCCTGACTGTGAAATAATAATGTGAGGAAATAGGACTGTGGAGTGAATAGGAGATCTGCAGAATGCAAGTGAGGTTGGTGTAAATCCAATCCCTATTTAACCAGCACAATAATATCCACTGTTTACTGGCTCCAAGGAAGCTAAAATTAGGGTCTAAACTAGTGTCCTCCACTGACCACACAGGAACAAGATTGCTCCTTTGTCAAAAGATGGGCGTGAGGAATTGCCAGTCTTTGACCTTGACTTTGACCTTGTCTGCCTCCTTCCTTGTGTTACCCTGAGCTTTTCCTCTAGTGCTTTACCTTGCTTGATCTTTAAAAAGGGAACAATAGGAAATGAGCTGTCAAGCTAAATGGCAATTTATAGCTGTCACCCACATCGGAAACAAAGAAGTTGGGCTTTTCCACCCCAGCCTCCTGGCAACACTAATTCCAAGCACAGCCTCTCAGCAAAGTGCTCTCTTGCTCATTAAATGAAAGCAAACCACTGATCTCATTAGCCTACCTTCTCTCAAAGCAGAGCCCTTTGGTGGCCGCAGGCTGACAGCTTTGAGATGCTCCAAAGGCAAACGAATTCTTGCAAAGGCCAAATATCCTATTTTTGGCTAAAAGGGGTGTTTTGACAATCAGACGGCTTGCTGAGGGTAGGTTTTATAATCACAGAGCTGTGTATAGCCCAGTGGGTGAGGACAGACAACATTCACCTCATGCTGATATTCACTGCTGAGGAACCTGCCTTCTCTCCACTGGGACTTTATGTTTCTTCTCAGTGTAAATCACATTTTCCCCCCTCCCATTAAAACCATGACAGTATACTGGACATCTGTGTTGCAGTTCTGGCTCACTGCAAACCCCAACAGCTCAAAACTTACTCTGAAACCAAAAGCCTACTAAATATATCTTCAGCTAAGAGTTCAGGAAAGAGGGCAATTCATGAAACTCGTTCATTTTTTAACACATACCTTTTCCTTAACTCTACAGCATCCCCAAAGGCAGCAGGAGTGACCTCTGTGTCTCTTTGTGGCAACTAGAATTAAGCAGGCTTTACTTAGAATCATTGAACAATGTGAGTTGGAAAAGACCTTAAACATAATCTTCAGCCCACCTTGATGAAACCAACTTTCTTCATGGAGGAGAAGACACAGTGTTCATGTCTCTAAGACAGCTTTAGGATGTGCTAATTAAAGCAAGTGAGGATACTTGGTGTAAAAACATTTACTGCCTTAGAATCTCCTTTGTGGTTTTTTTAAACCTGTAGCTTTACCTTTGGAAGAAGCTTCCTTTACCAGATAACTTTTCTGCCATGGGTTTAAGAGATGAACCAGAAATATAAAACAAATGGTTTCATAAAACTGTATAATGTTTTGGGCTGAAGGGACCTTTGAACCTCCTTAAATCCAACCCCCTGCAACTAGAGCAGGTTGCTCAGAGCCTCAAGGTCCAACCTGACCTGGAATGTTTCCAGGGATGGAGCTTGTCTCACTTCTCTGGGCAACTTGGGACAGAGTCTCACCAACTTCAGAGTAAAAAATGTCCTTCTTCTCTCTAGTCTTCCTAGTTTCATATTGGAAGATCTCACTGTTATTGCTTATCTCAGGCATAGGGGTGGGCTGAAGGCTTGGGTCTTCACTCCTAACATCCTGTTTCAGGGGAAAAGTCACAAAACCACCACTTAGCCTGTCATAAACTGTAAAGAACACTCATCAGCCTTTGGATGCAGATGGGTTAAAAACTATCCAAGGGCACGTGGCTACTGTGGCAATTGCATCTAAATTTTCCTTATCCCTGAAAAATAAGAATATATAACATGTATTTTCATAGAATTAAGTTCTGGAAGCATCTCCTGGCCACAGAGAGGGGATTTCAGCAGTGAGAGATGAGGACAGCCAGGTGGCACCATGGGGCTTTCAAGACGATGCGTAGAGGCTTCGGAAGCAGATCACACTGGGCTTGGTTCTTTCTCCATTTAACAGGAGGCAAAATTTATTTCCTTTCTGAATTTATAACTGCATTGCTCTGCTCAAGCACAGATCTAAATGTCAAGCACAAAACCCACATCACTAGGGGATAAGCCTTTTAAATATCAGAAGTTTTGAAGTTGGTGGCTGGCCATTTCTTGACCACATGTGAGTTGAAAAAGATTCAACCAAAGCAGAGGAAAGGTCACATGACAAATCAGCAAGATGAGGCTTGAGTGCTCATTGCAAAACCCTCACTTGAGCTATCTTCTCCCTAGATGGGCTACAAAACACTTTTGGAATTAGCATTACTATTAATTCAAATAGATGATGCTGTTATTAACTTCAGTAAGACCTCAGAATTACTTACTGACCTGAGAAAACTTTGCTTCCATAGGAAATTGGCTGTGCCAGGAAGGTTTTTACCTTCCCCCTTTCAAAGTTGTGTAGATCTGGAGCTTACGGCCATGTTTTAGTGGTGGATTTGGGTCAGTTGTGTTATTGGTTGAACTCCATGATCCTGAAGAGCTTTTCCAACCTAAACAATTCCATAATCTGAATTTATAAAGATCCTTTCTCTATACATGTAAAGGTGGGGGGAAGCTTCTGCTTTCTACTAGCATCTGAAATGAGGGCTGCCCCAAGATCACTATCAAATATCATAAAATACTCGAGGCTGGATGTGTGGGGGGTCATGATTTGATGTTTCCATATCTCCAGCAGCTTCGTGCCTCTCACCTTTGCTGCAGTAGTGCCAGAACTGCCTGTGCAGGCATTGTGCTGCTCCAGCTCATTGCTTGGCAGGCACCAGGAGGCAGCAAATACACAATAAAGGTGCAAAGCCAGAGACAAAACAGATCCTGACAGTTGCATAGCTGGGGATGTAACAAAATGTACCAGCATGTTCCTGCTGTTAATTGCAGCACCTTCTTCCTTCTGGGCCTGCAGTTTTGCTGGCTCGTGCCGTCCCTTGCCTTCATCTCCAGGCAAAATCTGACATTGCTCATACCCACAGCACAACATCCTGAAAGGAGCCCTTTGCCATGGGGCTGAGAACTCTGCAGGAAAGCAGCTGCCCTCCTGGCTTCTGCATGGGCATGGAGCTTGCTTCTGGGGTCGAAAATACAGTTGCTGGGGTGTCAGTGCCTCTGTGCCTTAAAATTTGGTGACATGTGCGGTCTGCAGTTTAATCCTAGGAGTGCAAGAACAGCTGTGCTCCAGGGGAGATCCCATTAGCTGGGGCTTGTCTCTGCAGTGGGCACCCGCCAAGTGCCCTTCTGCCAGATCCTCCCTGAGTGGGTGCTGGGCAAGTGACTGAAGAGCTCTTTCTGGTCAGAGCAGACAAGTATTGTTGCAATCCTCAAAAATACCAGAGTGGGCAATCACAGATGAGAAGGCCCCAAATCAACTAAAGGGATCAGAAGTCTGTGCAGAAGAATCACCAGGGCCAGAAAAAATGGGTTCAGTGGGGCCCTGGGGCAAAATCAACCTTCTGTGACAGTTACACCTTCAAAGCAACACGTGGTCATTTCTGCAGAACAGTGACAGCAAGTTCTAACAGCTAAGTGTGATCATGTCAGTTGGACATCTAGGAACATGGCACTGCATGGACCTGACCTGCTGCCTGACATGTTGCTAGGTAGCAACAGCATGTCTCTGTTGTGGCAAAGAAACAAGTGGCTCGAGCTCCCTAAATTTGTAGGCAGACATCACTGTAAGTCCAGCTTGCCTTTCAAGCAATTTCTATGTCTCACTGGGATCTGCGTGCTGGGCTGGAAACCTTCATGGCATTTGTGATGGGAGTCTCCAGTTGTATGAAGAAAAGGCATTTCCAGCCAAGATGGGCAGTCATAGAACCTCAAGGAGAAGCTACCAGTACAGTTTCTACACAGTCGTCCATGGGACTGCGCTCTTCATGTGATTCTTAGATCAACAGGTCCACATAAATCAATGGTGATGCAAAACACATTGACCTGGTGGGGTTGTTTTTCCCACAGGAGGTCCTGGGGCCCCTCTCTGAAACACATGCAGCACACAGACATCTGACAGCACTGGGTATTTGAAGTTCATAGTGCTGCAGGGGTTGCTCTGAGCAGAGAATGAAGCTGGTTCTCCATCTCTCTCTCTCTCTCTAGGGATGGACCTTAACAGCTATTGACTTGGTAAAGCACAAAATGAAGCGAGAAGCAGTGCTGTGGCATATTGGTTATTCCTCTAGTTACTGTTTGGTTTCACTGTGGACCTCTGCCTACTGCAAATAGGATTGAAATAATATTTGCTCGCTCCCATAAGCTTCCTGCAAGTGCAAAAGCCCTGAGGGCCCAATCCCAGGTTTTTTCCTGATATATATTATCAGGAAATATAATTTATATTAGGAAAAGAAAATCTCCTCCTCTCCATGAAAATTACTATCCTTCTAGCCAAAAGCTGAGCACAGCTCTAGGGATCCTATCAGGATGGCTGAGTCTGTGGCCAGGGTTAAGAAGGATGGAAATGCACAAACTCGTTAGGATTCTGCCCAAACTCTCCTGCCTTGTAATTCAGCTTGTCGACACAGGATAATACAAGTTCCGCTCACTTGATGAATATCTTAGATCATCTACAGACTAAACAGATGCTGTGCTGAATAAATGCACCTATAACTTACTCATGTTAGTGTGCTGAATGACATTTCTGAGTGCAGCTAGGGAGAAAGAAAGTGGAGGCACTGTGAGAAGCTGCATGAAGAGGACTGGCCTGATACTGATGCAGGACATAACATCTAGGAAAAATAAAAGTTATTATGCATCTGAGCTTCCAGGCCCATAACTTTCTTAAGTATTTCAGCCCTATTTGTAATGCATGAGACCCTGCTGGAATAAATCACTCCAGGAAGGCAGAACCCAAAATGAAAGGTGCGGCAAAGAATGATCTGTATTTATGAGACCTTTTTCTGCTATTGCCCAAGTCCCTGCGATGCACTAGGTTGGTCTTCCCAACACAAATGTGGAAGGGGAGCTGTGACCCCCAGAGCTGGCTCAAAGTTGTTTGAAACACACAGCACATTTATTTGAGCTTCCATTACTCATGGATTCCTTTGGACATTTTATACCCAAATGTTTTGCAGCGTGAGCCCTCAGTGACCTGCTGTAGCTGGGTGGGAGCTGTACTTTCATTGCTAGTCCAGTTGAAGGCTAAAGTCGTCTGTATGGAGCCATACCTCTGCAGGAGCTTTGTGGGGATTGAAAATCCAATTTGAAGTCATTCAACCACCATTAAGGCTTTAATGTTTGCAAAACTCAGGGTGCAAAAGAAAAAATAAAGAAAAAGTTACAGGAAGACCTCATCAGCTTCTCCACTGGGGGGACAGGATAAACAAATCCAACAAGGTACAGTAATCAGGTTTGTGTTTGACAAGCCACAGCCTGTCAAAAAGACTCAGCAACTCGCTCTTGGCAATGATGTCCTACAGTTCACTGGGGATCAGAGAAACTTTTCTCTGTCCTGGAATCACAAGCAGCAGCACAGAGGAGGTGGGAATGCATTTGGCTCCAGGACAGAATGTTTCATGCTGTAGGACTGGATGTGCATTTCAGTTTTGAGGAGTAAATATTCAGCTGCAGGAGCAAAGCAGAGAAATCAGGGCTGATAATGCCAAGCAACCACTGGGAACACTATGAGCTGGGCCAGAAGAGACTTGACCCAGGGGAGTCAGCTTGGGCTAGCCAACCGGCAATAAGTGGTTGGGCTAGCTCCCATAGTGATCCTACTTTGAAGTTAAAGATTGTATTTCTGCAGAGCAAAATCTGGATTCTGGGGAGAGTTCATGAGCAGATGCCAAGTTGAGTGGCTTCTAATTGTCCAAGGGAGAGGAAGGGAGACATTGTTTCTGGTTGGGAATGAGAACTCCGAAAGAAAAGTTCTCCCTTTCCCAAAAATCATACATATTGCAGCCAGCCCAGTTACATTCAGTCAGCCTGGATTTTGGCTCCGAATGGACCTTCTTGCATTGAAATGGCTCTTCTGCTGCTGAACGACAGGTAGAAGATAAAACCTGCCTATTGTATCTCTCCTTCTCTCCGACACATTGGTCTGGACCTCTGATCTGAGCTATCCCAGTGACTCCAGCACATCCATCTCTAGACCTAATCAAGAGGGACACCATTCCCTTGAAGCATGAAAAGCACCTCTTCACTTGGGAATGAATTTCTCACTGGTTGTACCACACAACAGAACGCCAATGTACAGACAATGTTCTCCCCTTTGTTTCATTTATACAGTTTGAAAATTATTTATTACAGCTATTCCTGCAGAGAACCATGCAAATGCTTTTTCCATGCTCTCACCTATCCAGACAGGAGGAACAGCCTGGCTGTGCCTCATTCCATAGCATCCTACGGACCAAGACATAAGCATGGAACCACAGAATCCTCATATGGCATGAGTTGGAAGAGACATTCAACACTCATCCAGTCCAACCAATCCACAGTGAGCAGGAGCAGGGTGCTCTGAGCCCCAAGGTGCAACCTGAGCTGGGATGGTTCCAGGAAACAAATAATGCTGGTTTGGGGTTCAAATCAACCAAGGGCTTGTGTATTAAGGTTTATTTCTTCTTCTTCAGGGACATCTTTCTGGAGAGATTTGCTGGTTCCCAGCCATAAACTACTTTCTTACAATGATGGTTCCACAGAAAGCCTTGAGTTGATTGCAAAGGTTAGGATAATATGGAGCAGCTCTGCCTTGGGTAGACAAATTCAGACCTTCTGAGGTTCAGATCTACTCCTGTTTCTGCTAACTGCACTAACTAAGACTTTGCCAGGAAGCACGAGCACACAAACAGCAAATGATCCATCACTGCATGGCTGGAATATTCAGTTTGGTTTTGGATACCTGAGGGCAGAAAGCAACGACACCCTCAGCGCAATGCAAAGTCCACTGATCCCATCTTACACAGCTGTGAGCCAGGTCCCTGCCCCAGCCTGCAGATCTTTTTAGCTTTGTCATGGTGGTTAATGAAGACAACCATCCTGGCTAGGTTGCCTGTTTCATACTCCTCAGGCATCTCTGATTCCTATCACAACACCTGGGTGCTTCACAAATCCTCATGTACTCTTTGATGTTTGCTGGTAGGCTTGTGCAGAAATCTTCAACTTCTGTTGGCAATGCCTGGATCCTGCAGAAAGGCTCAGTCTCCTCTGTACCTACAGAGAAGGGATTGCCGTAACCTTTTCCTTCTCTGGCCACAGTTTTTTTGTACTTGACTTTTGTCATCTGTCTATGCATTTCCCTTCTTGTTGGCTGCCAGGATCAGTAACACCAGCTGCACAGTTTTCATAACTGTCAAAATGAACATGGGTTTCCTCTAGGAAGACAAAAGTTATTAAACTAATAATAGCCTGCCAGGAACTCATGATGCAGTGAATCAGCACTTAAACTCTGATGTCTCTAGCTTTTCTACACCCTGGCCTCATAGGGCTTGGAAGCTGAAAGAAACAAGTATCACATAATTGTCTGCTCATGCTTGGATTTTTGTTATACCCACACACTGACTCCGTTTGACATTTTACAAGCATTTCTCTTGAAGGCACCAGTTTGGGATAACCACAGAACACAAGGGGGGCAGTCAGTGAATTATACACTGTGCAGAAAAAGGGTGATGGGTGTAAGATACTCCTGGAGACATTCTGATTGGAGTCCAGAAGAAAATTCTTCATCATTAGAACAATTAAGCACTGGAATAATCTCCCAAGGGAAGTGGTCGATTGCCCTACATGGGACAGTTATAACAACCAGCTTGACAGGCTGCTGGGATGTCTAATTTAAACTGTATTTTTAGCTTCATAGTTTGAACTAGATGATCCCTGAGGTCCCTTCCAACCTGGTATTCTGTGGATCTATGAATCCATATATCTGTCTATCCATCCAAATATAAATGATGCTTGAATGGGATTTCAAGGCCTGTCTCTCTCTTTACTAGAGCCAGCTCACCCCAGCCGGGTAAATCCTGTGGAAAGGCAATGGGAGCTGAGCCAGCCCTGAATTGCAAGGTCAGTAACAATCTCCCATGCAGCTGCTCTGCAAATCGAGACATGCATGATCCTATAAATCATGACCCTGATTAGGGTCAGAGGCTTCACTTAATGCCCAGGAGTGCTCAGATCACTGGATTCCTGTGGGAATGAATCCAACGCCTGTCTCCACAGCAAATTGCAAATTACTGGGCTCTGCAAAGTCCTTGTCTCAGAGGAGTCCAGCACAGGACAAAATAAATCCTGATCTTTCAAAGATTGTGCTCTCACCTGATCCAGATGTCTGTCCCTACAGGGGGAAGAAAAAGACTTGCATTGCCAGATTTAATCTCTTCTAATAGCTGCACTTGGAAGCAGCTCAGCAATATAACAGGCAGTTCCTGGTGGAGACAGATTAGCAGCCAGAGTGCAGGTGAAGGGGCTAAGCCATGCAAAGAAAAGTAATTTATCCACATTTCTGAGGCCAAATAACTACACAGAGCCATAGACTATAATAGCTTCCACTCTAGCACCAGCCACCCAAGAGTTTCAGCATGCTTGGCACACCCCAAGTCACCAACATGTGGTCCCTTCATCTGTCAAATAAAAACCTCTTGGTTCATTTGAAGCCAAGGCGGGGAGGGGGGGGGGGGGGGAGATTACGGGACTGAGTCAAACTGTGAACATCACACTCCTGAAGGCAGAGGGTGGGCTCCAGGCACAACCCAGCAGGGCATGGACAACCAGAAATGTTGATAGTCTGGCAGAAAAGGGAACATGCAGCGGGACTGGATTTATTTGCACAACCAGGGAGCAGACAGAGCTGATGCAGGTTGTTTTGTGGTTATCCTCATTCACAGAGTTATCCTCAGGCCAGGCCTCATAGGTTAAAAGGAACCAGAAATGTGCTGCCTGTTTAGTTCCATCAATTTCTTTCTTCACCACTCTACCAGGAATATGTCCCTACCCATGGCAGGGGATAGTAACCGGATGATCTTTAAGTTCCCTGCCAACCTAAACCATCCTATGAAGAGATGCAGTTCTTGACATTTCATGGTGGGCAGGTTACATCCTGCAGCCTAATCTCACTAGCTTCTCTGGGTCCATGGAGCATGAATGTGAACGTGACCAGCTCAGAGCTCTGCTGTGTTTGCCAGCCACACAAACGAGTGAAAAATCAATCCATAAAGGTAGCAGTGAATTTGCTGCAGTTCAGTGCAGACTGACACAAACAGCCTTTTCATTAGGCGGAGAGGTAATGAAATTGCTTGGTCATGGAAGCACGTACATACACTGACATATACACAAGTCCTCTGGGAAGGTCTACCCAGGGCCACTCATGAAAAACATGGGGTGTCCTACAGATCTATTCTAGAGGGAGCTAATCATTTTGCAGGAAGGAAGATCCACAGGGGCCCAGCATGGAGTTTAACCCCTTCCAGTGCTTCCTAGGCACAATCACTGATGTTTTGAGCTCTACGGTGAGACAAAGGTGGAGATTTGCAGAGGAATGGAGAGCAGTAGCAGCTTAAACCAGACAGGGCTTTAAACTAGATTCAAAGGGGGGCGGGTTTGAAGTTGGTGAGTGCGTGCCAGTGGGACAGAGCTCAGGTCTCAATGAAAAACAGGGAGTGTCTTGCTGTCCTAGGGTGAAATCAGAGCACTCAGCTTGCTCCCTGAAGTGCCTGTACATCAGTGCACGCAGCATGGGGAATAAGCAGGAGGAGTTAGAAGTCTGTCAGGTGATTATGATCTGGTGGCAATTACAGAGACCTGGTGGGACAGCTCTCATGACTGGAATGTGGTCATGGACGGCTGTGTCCTTTTCAGGAGAGACAGATCAGCAAGGCGAGGTGGTGGAGTTGCTATTTATGTGAGACAGAACTGGAATGTATTCTGTTCTGACCAGGGGTGGACAAAGAGTGAGTTGAGAGTTTGTGGGCGCAGATTAAGGGTCAGACTTATTTGGGTGATATTGTTGTGGATGTCTATTACAGGCCACTATATCAGGATGATGATGATGCCTTCTACAGGCAGCTGACAGCAGTCCAAAAGTTACAGACCCTTGCTGTCATTCACTGGAAGACTTACTAAGCCAGATAGCCACAGTCCAGGAGGTTCCTCCAGTGCACTGATGACAGATTCCTGGTGCAAGTGGTGAAGGAGCCCACTAGGAGAGGGGCACACCTGGATCATCTTCTCACTAACAAGGAGGGTCTGGCTGAAGCAGTGAAGGTTGAGGGCAGCCTTGGTTGCAGTGACCATAGGATGATGCNGAATGCCAGGCACTTTACAGTGTCATCTGGTGCTAGGACAAGGGGCAGTGGGTGCAAGCTGGAACAAAGGAGGTTCCATATCAATATCAGAAGAAACTTCTTCCCAGTGAGAGTACTGAAGCACTGGAACAGGCTGCCCAGGGGGGTTGTGGAGTCTCCTTCTCTGGAGACATTCAAGACCCGCCTGGATGTGTTCCTGTGCAACTTGGTCTAGGTGATCCTGCTGTGGCAGGGGGATTGGACTAGTGATCTTTCGAGGTCCTTTCTAATCCCTAATGATTCTATGATTAATCCACAGCATCAGGAACTGCCTTGCTTGCATTTCACCCTCTCTCATCAGGCTTTCATTATTTTTATATTGTATTATACTTTAGGATCTTTGCAGCCTCGTGAGAAATCTGTATCCCGGCACATCTGAGCTGTAACCTACTTGGTCCCATCTTGCCATCTGTCTTCACCAGTCTCTCCTGACAACACCCATCTGGCAGCAGTGTAATCTGTCAGCTGGTGGGGACAGCTCCGCTCCATTCCTTCTAACCAATGCCCAGCAGCTTTTGCATTGATGTATAAGACAGTGCAGTTACATGTCAACTCTAAAAGGAAGGGTGAAATTCCCTGCAACTCAGTAGGCCAATCCCACAAGTCCAGCTTTCAGACTTAGAATTGCAGAATAATTTAGGTCGAGCAATGGGGAGGATCACTTCTCACCAGACCAGGTTGCCCAGAGCCCTATGTAACCTGGCCTTGAACACCGCAAGGCATGGAATGGCCACAATCTCCCTGAGCAACCTGTTCCAGTGCCTCAGCACCCTCACAGGGAGGAATTTCTTCCTAGGGTCTTATCTAAGTCTCCCCTCTTTTTGATTGAACCCATCTCCCTTGTCCTATCACTAGAGTCCCACACCAGGTCCTGCTGGCACACAGATTGTCTCATAGTGATGCACAGCCCTTGCACCTGGTGGTGGGGGAGACTGTTGAACCCAAGCAGAGATTCCTGATGTTTTTGCAATGGACAGTAGGTTCATTTCCTAATTAAGGTTACACATGGAATAAATGGACTCACGGATGGATTTTGCCTGGCAGCTGATAAGATAGAACAGAGGCAGTGATAGGGATGCTACTCTTAATTTAACCTGCTACATAAGGAGTTACTACACATGACGACATTATCCAGTCCAAACCCCCACAGTGAGCAGGGACACCTGCAACCAGAGCAGGTTGCTCAGCGCCCCAAGGTCCAACCTGACCTGGCATGGTTCCAGGGATGGGACATGTACTTCAACACTGCCAGTGGGATCTAACTGGGAAGGGAGAACAGATGAGGGAGGGATTTTTGGACAACCTGCCTCTTTGCCAAAATCACCACAGAAGAAATAAAATCAATTAAACAGTGATGCTACACCTGGAGTCTGGTGTGTAGTTCTGGGCTCCTAAGTTCAAGAGGGACAAGAAATTACTGGAAAGCATCTCTGTGCCTAGGAAAGGCCAAGATTCTGCAACTGCTCGGCGAAAGCAGAGCAGGCAGACAGGGATCTGATCAATGCTGAGCAATAGCTGAAGAGTGGGAGCAGAACAGGGTCAGGCTCTGCTCAGTGGTGTCCAGTGACAGGACAAGGGGCAATGGGCACAGACTGGAACCCAGAAAGTTCCACCTGAACTTCCATGAGGAGAATCTTGTTTGCTGTGAGGGTGGCAGAGCCCTGGCCCAGGCTGCCCAGAGAGTTTGTGGAGTCTCCTGCTCTACAGAGATCCCAAACCTACCTAGACCCATCCTGAAAAACTCGCTCTGGGTGACCCTGCTGGAGCAATGAGATTGAACTGGATGATCCCCACCAGTCTGGGATTCTGTGACATCTCTCTGCAAGGCTGAATATGTTTTTAAAACATTCTTTAGATAGGAGAAAAATCATATATTGTTTGGGTTGACTCATGGCAGGACCATCTGGGATCTAAGCATACCTCCCTGAACCACCACACACTTCACCAGTGCCCACGGCTTTGTGAGTTGCGCTGGTAACTTTGGAGACAGGTTGTTCCCATGAGGCTAAAAGCACTGGTAAACTGGGACAGCAGCTGAGCAGCCTGCACCTATGACTGAGAGTGAGAAACATCCTAAAAAGCACAGCCCCAGCAAGGGAGAAAGACAGGGAAAGGAGAAGGAAAAATGGGCTTTTCAGGCTCAGAAAGCAAACAGAGGTAGGCAGCACAATGCTTTCTCATAGGATGCTTCAAAATGTCTTGCATGCACCACCTACTCTCCTGCAGGTTGATTCCTTACCAATTTAAAGGTAAAACTGCTCCCTGACACTGTTTTTCCCCGTTTTGCTCCCTCCCATCCCTCCAAGCCCCTGCACAATTTTGCTGGATGTGCAGCATCTGTTCACGGAGGTCCAAGGAGGTTTGAGCGAGTGGGAAGCACCTGGGCAGATTTAGTAAGGACCAGCTATTTATCATTCTCTTGGCTTTTATGAAACGCAGACAAATCCGCCCTCCAGCCAGGTTTATTTGTGGCCTTTTATGTTGCTTTTTTGGAAGGAGTTGCTGTGTGTCTTTTTGCAGGAACAAGAACAATCTTAAAGGAGCATTAAATAATGAATTGCCCTAAATAACAGCCCTGATGATCTACACGACTAGAAATCCTGTCATCTTTGGTTAGAATAACAATAACGCACGGTTTATTCATAGATATTTTAAGCTGGACTCAGCAAAACATCTGGAAGTTTTAAGCTACTGTTTAAATAAACTGCTGGGCATCTTTTAGGGTGATAGTTTTAGAGACTTCCTGTGTTGGTAAATAACCCACAGACACAAAATAATATTACTTAAATAAACTACTTAATCTTTCATCTCCTGGTTTTTTTTATGTCTCTTCGCTACCTGGTGTTTGCAAAAGGAAAACTGGGGAGGGGGTTTGTTCTTTTTCTTTATTCTCCCATTAATAATGGAGGATAAAACATAAGGGGAAAATAATTCAAGGACCAGCTGGGTACAGAGGCCCTGATGCCAGTGTGGAATCTGGGTCGATTTATGCATACTGGAATTTTCAAGACATAGATTAATTGGCTGGATAATGATTCATAGAAAGCAAGGAGGGCTGGAGGTGTCACGTTTCCAGTACTCTGCATGTGAGCACTGAGGGCTATGCTGCTCCCTTTGCTCAGGTGCTTTCTGTGTTTGTCTCACCAGCTTTGGAGAAATGAATAACAAAGAATTGCAGAATGTATGGGATTGGAAGGGACCTCCAAAGGCCTTCCAGTCCAACCCCCCACAACAAGCAGGGACATCTCTAACTAGAACAGACTGCCCAGAGCCTGACCTTGAATGTCTCCAGGGATGGGACCTCCACCCCCTATGTAGGCAACATGTTCCAGTGATCCAGCACCCTCAGATTAAAGAACTTTGTCCTAATGTCTAGCCTAATTCTACTGTTTTCTAGCTTAAAACCACAACCCCTCACCCTATAGTCATTAGGGCTGGAAAATACCTCTAAGATCATCAACTCCAACTGTCAACCCAACACCACCATGCCCACTAAACCCCATGAGGGATTTTCACATCACTTGTTTCTCTCCAAGGCCCTTAGATTTGGGAGCTCTGGTGCCTTCCACAACAATTTCCCTTCCCAATGGTGGAAAATAAATGCTGCTTGTGATTCTAATAAGAAAACATCACAGGTAAACCAGCAAAGGAGCTGTGATACGAAAGTCAATTAGGAGGTTTTTTTCTTATTTACAGGCTCCAAAAAATTGTGTCTGGTTGAGAATGTGTAAACGAGGATCCATCACAGCGCTGTTATCATTAACTTGTGATGTTGAGAAGCAGTTCTGATGATGACAGCAGCAAGATAAGTGGAACATAATGATGTGTCCTATAAATACTCCTCAGGAAGCCCTGCTCCCCAACCTCCATGGGAACTGTAGCTCTCTCCTCAGAGATCTGTGCTGTAAGCGTGCATCAAACTGAAGAAGCGGGGGGGGGGGTTGGTCTGGCTGGTGAACACCTTCCAATACCTGAAAGGGGCCTGTCAGAAGGCTGGGGAAGAACTGTTCACAAGGGCAGGGAACAACTGGACAAGGGAACATGGTTTTAAGCTGAAAAAGGGTAAATATAGGCTGGACAGGAGGACAAAATTCTTTAATCTGAGGGTGGTGGATACCTGGAACAGGTTGCTTAGAAAGATGATGGAGACCTCATCCCTGGAGATGTTCACAGTCATGTGTATGGAGATCTGGGCAATCTCGTCTAGTTAGAGATGCCCCTGCTTGTTGTAGGGTCCTTGGAGTAGGTGGCTTATGATTCTATGACATTGTTTTGTGGTCCAGCAGATGCCAACTGTGGCCATCATCCAAGGCAGATTTGGATGGAAGGCGGACTTGGATGAGTAGAGCATGAAAGCAAGTATGGGGTGAAGTCTACAGTCCCCGTCTTCTTTTCCCCATCCTGAGTATATCACGGGGTACCCTTGCGGATAATCTAGTGGCTTTAATGGCAAACAAGTGTAACAACTTCCCAAAGTGATGTGGCTAATCAGGAGTCTCTGGGCTTCCAAGTCAGTGTCTGTGATCTTCAGTTAATGCAAGCGAAAATGCGGTCCCTTGGTTTTACCTGAGTCTCTGATTAAAGTGAAGCTCTGTATTTGTTTTCTGTTTCCTGGAGGATGCTGGAGGAAAGGGGTGAGAAGACTGGTCCCAGCAGAGCTCATCAATAAGCCTGTAGCTGAGCCCTCTGAGGACCTCCAAGAAGGAAGGTAGGAAGGCACACTCAGGGCATGGACACTTCTGCTGCTGCAGTGCCTGTAGATACCATTGCTTAGGCATCCCTTAGCTGAACATTTCCAGTCTTCATTGCATTGTCTCCAATATTTTTGTTCCTCATTGCATAGCAGGGAGCAACATCTTCAGTTCCTTTCTTTGACCTTTAAATACCAGAGATTGCCAGTCTTCTCCCCTGCCCCATTTCTGAGGTGCCTCCCCACAACTGACCGTCAGAATGAAACATCTCTGATCTTCTTCCGCATGCAATCAAGCCTCCAATAGATAATAAAATCAGCCCATCTTTTTAATTTCCTTTGGAGACAGCTCCACAGATTCTGTTTTCTCTGAGAGATCAATAACCAAATGCCTGTGTGATTATTGCAGCTTCCAGGAGCCTTCAGCTGGAGGTCACCTCCAGGCTTGTTATAAATAAATCATGTCATGTTATTATTTATATAGTGTCAACACTGTGATGAGTGAAACATAAGGCAAATTCACTGTGGCAGCCAACTTCCAAGCTGTTTTCTTCCTGCAAATCTGTGATCCAGCTAAGCAGCGCACTCACTCTCCATGCAATTGCTCAGCTCATCCAAGACATGAGATTTAAGCCCCTTGCAGTTGGTAGGTTATCACTGTTGATTCCCAGTCCATCCCAGATTCACCCCTTGTGTCTCTTCTCCCACGTGAATAAGCTGGGAGCACCTTTGCAATCTTGTTTTCCCCTCTTCAGGCATCCAGCCTGGGTCTTGATATCTACAGCTGTGGCATCAACTGATGTTCAGTTTGCCTGGATGGCAAAACCTCAGCCATGAGAATGAGTCAGTGATGGGAACGATGGTCAGAACCAGCTTGCGACAGAAAGAGGTTTTCCATTGCTCATCAGTCTGCTAAGAAATGAAGGCTGCAGGCAGCTTCTTGCATCTAGCACTGCAGGGGAAGGACCAAAACCCATAAGCTGCGAGAGCCAAGGTTCAGAAGAGCATTTTGCTCCCACTGCATCACAGATGTCAGAGCAAATAGAGGTTCCAACCAGGCAGAGCCTCACCTGGCCAATTAGTCAGAGGCGTCTGAGGATCTGTTTCCACCGAACAAGTTATTTCTCCTGCTCAGATGGTCTCCTGTGGGAGATAACAGCAGTGGATTGGTTATTTTAATTGCTTCTTTTACCCTGTGTAAATATTATCCAAAAAATGACCTTTAGCATTCACCAGCATGGTACAAAATCCTTCCCTCCCCCAAAAACCTGTTTCACCGAGTCCTATATTTACCTTACAGTTAAATCACCCAGGAGATATTTTCACTCTGGAGCTCACAAGTGATTTAAAGGTATCAAACCAGAATGTTTCAACAGTTGGGAGCGGAGCATTTTCATTTTGTTCATTTCAGAAGGCCTTTTTATTTTAGTGTCTTATGCACTGAAAAAGAACCTGGTCAAAATAGAAACTGAACATCCTGATTGACCAGAAGGTTTGTGGGATTGTCAGTGGTATTCTGAAGGAAATGTTGTGATGTTTTCTCTGACGCAAAGCAAAAACCTAATTTAGAAATGTGGAAGCTTTTTGTGCTGAAATTGGGCCCTCCCAGTAACCCACCAGTGGTTAGTTATCTCCATACTGGGATTGAGTGAAAAATGACGGTGGAACACCGTCCAGCCATTTAGGGCAGGAAGCAAAAAACCAGTTCATCTAACTGTGGCAGTGTTGGACTGGGAAACGTGCTGGAAAATTTCATTTCTCTCCAGCTTTTGGAGTCAATACAGAGATCTGTCAGTGCTGTCAAATCACTGAGTTTCAGCTTCACCTAGAACCAATATCCTTCAATATCTTGGTCCCTGCTGGAGAGGGTACGGCTGTGAGAATGAGGAGGTGGCTGGAGCATCTCTGTGCTAAGGAAAGGCTGAGAGAGAGTCCGGGGGCTGTTCAGCTGGAGCAGAGCAGGTTGAGAGGGATCTGATCAGTGCTGAGCAATAGCTAAAGGGTGGGGACAGGAGGATGGGGCCAGACTCTGCTCAGTGCTGCCCAGTGACAGGACAAGGGGCAAGGGGCAAAGACTGGAACCTGTGAATTTGCATCTGAACTTCCACGAGGAAAACTTTTCTGTGAGGGTGGCAGAGCCCTGGCCCAGGCTGCCCAGAGGGGTTGTGGAGTCTCCTGCTCTGGAGAGATCCCAAACCCACCTGGACCCATCCTGGGAACCTGCCCTGGGTGACCCTGGTGAAGCAGAGTGGTTGGACTGGGTGATCCCTAGAGGTCCCTGCCAACCCCACCAGTGTGGAGTTATGTAAAATATCCCCTAACACAATGACAAAGAGATGGATCTGCAAAATGTCTGGTATAACAGATGGGGTTAATGTGGCGACTATTTTCCTCTCATCTTCTCTCCACTGACATGTTACTAGGGCTGCTGGTAGCCATGGGGTGGTTTCTATAAGACCAAGCTGGAAAGAAAAAACAAGTCTTCAGTTCCAATTCTACAGCCTTCACTTTTTCTCTCTTTTTTTTTACCAATCTAGATGCTACCTGCATTGCAGTTCAGCAAATTAATCTTGTGGATGCTCACACACACGCAGAGTCGGTATTGGTACAGGCTGCACATGAAAGCTAAACCACCCTGCAGATGGCCTGAGTCACTGCTGGTAGGAAGGGACGGTCTGGGGTGGGGGGAGATACAGTCAGGAAGATCAATATGCTTGAGTCGGTGTATCAAAGGCACTGGAGCAAATCCCATCAATAAGATATAAATCAACCCACAAAACACCTTAACCTCCCTCTCTCCTCAAACATTTGATCAGTGAAAATAGAAGTACATGAAGGTCATGGGAACAGAAGCAGATGTAGAAGGTGGTTGGCTTCTCTGTGTTAACAGGAAAGAGGGGAAGCAGAGAAAGCAGCAATGGAGGAAGGTAACGGCTGTCAAAGGGACTTTGGATAAAAGAACCTCATTGGCATCTTTGATAAGGAAAATCCACGCTTAAATCACAGAATCAAAGAATCATTTAAATTGGACAAGAGCTTCAAGATCATGAAGTCCAACCATGGACCCAGTTGTTCCAAGGCCATCCCTAAACCATGGCCCTAAGCTCCAGATCTCCATGACTCTGAAACACATCCAGGAATGGTGATTCAACCCCCAAGGCCTGAGGACCCCTTCCATTAAGAATTTTTTCTTCATGGCCAACCTAAACCTTCCTTGGTGCAACTTGAGTCCATGTCCTCTTGTCCTATCACTTGTTTCTTATGAGAAAAGACCAAGCCCCACCTCTCTTCACTCTCTTTTCAGGTAGTTGTAGACAGCAAGGTCTCCCCTCAGCCTCCTTTTCTCCAGGTTAAGCAGCCGCAGCTCTCTCAGCTGCTCCTCACAAGGTTTGTTCTCCAGACCCTTCACCAAGCTTGTTGCCCTTTCTTTGGACTCAAATAGACTACAGATGCAAGCAGGCACCTTCACCACTTGTGCTTCAGCCCTGAATCTCCTCTTCATCAGGGATACTTCTAAAATGTGGGGTGGGCAAATGGGTGACAAATCTGGGGGTTGTGAACTGTAAGGGGTGCAGAGGGGAAAAAAAGCAAGCCATCTGTTTTCTGGGCTAGAAGAGAATAAGTTAATGGTTGAACTTGATCTTAAATGTCTTTTCCATCCTAAACAGTTCTAATGATTCTATATTCTGAACCTCCTCATGTCAATTGCCCAAAACACAACAGCTGGGATGGAATCTACCTGTCGGGTCTGCCCTGCCTATGAAGATGATTACAGCCATTACCAATTAAAATTCAATTACTTTCCATCATGGATGCTGCTCTGCTGCTGCTTGACATGCAAAAAGACACCAGAGTGTTTGAACCTCATTGAGTCTTCAACAGTCTTCACCTTCATTCTTCTTGTAGGAAGGTTTTCTTCACTGAAAGGGTCATTAGACATTAGAACAGGCTGTCCAGGGAAGTGGTGGATTCACCATCCTTGGAAGGATTTCAGTGGGGGGTTTAGTGGTGACTTGGAAGGACTGTATTGAAGGTTTGACCTGGAAACCCTGAAGATCTCTTTCCAACCAAAAGATATCCTGTGATTCTGTGCTACAGGGAGGATTTTAGCCTTGGCCATGACTGTGTCTGGGTTACTTTTAATGTGAAGAAGAACCCTTGTATGTCACAAGTAATATTCATGTCAACTGAGCGTGGAAGAGTAATGATCTGAGGAGTGGCAGGTGGTGAAGCAGGAGTTCCTGAAAGATTTGGTTCTGAAAGATGAGGAAGAACTATCAAAAGCAGTAAACAAAGAAGCAAAAAGCTGATGAGCTGGGTGACGTATTTGGGTGAAAACCACGGCAACAATCCCTGTCTGTATGTCAGTGGCATCAGACGTTCTCTGGGTGAGAAAAAAGGTATGGAAATGGAATATGAGCCATGCAGTTGCATACTTTATCTCCTGTTTTCAGTCTTGTTAATTCAACAAGAAAGAAAAAACAATGAGAATTCAACAACAGCCTCCTTTGTCTCACTGTGCTAAATATTTTGCCTTCCCAAATCAATGAAAAGGAAATTCTTTCTCCTTCAGCCCTCCACCAGCTATTTTGCCTCCTGTGCAACAAAAGGCTCTGAATACATTAACATACAGATGTACCTGATCACTGCCCCACTTAGAGACAAGGAGCTTTCTCTGGAGTAGGCTGCATGGTGTGGCTGGAGCAATTAGCACTTCACCAGTCTGGGAGACAGTCAAATTGGTCTGGGACATAGAAAAAAAATAAGAAGAAAAGAAAGGAGATTTATGTCTTTGATTTAACTCAGTGGTGGCTCTCAAATCACACAGATTAAAGGTTTCTTCTGGTTTCAGCTTTATCTTCCCCATCTCTCTAACACTGAGAGTGAGCAGATGACATGAGAGAAATTCAAGACACAAACTTCTTGTTCTGCAGCTGTTTTTTTCCTCCAATGTGATGCTTGGAAACATGGCATTTAAAATACTTCTAATAGCTTTTAAAAATTATTTTCGATAGGATATGTAGTAAAACAGGAGCATCTCAGGTTTGGTTGTGTATTATATGAAGATGCCTTGTATCCATGTCAGCTTGCTCTTTTCCCAGCTGGACTGTTGTGGTAGAACAGTGGTGACACCACTATCACAGATACTACCTTAAGAGGTATTGATGCTGTGACTGCTTGGACACTGCTCCAGCAGCTGGGCCCAAGGTTGAAACCAGCAGCCCATGAAGCAGATTTTATGAAGATCTAATGGCCTCATATGCAAGAGAATGGGCTTGGGCTGCAGAGGCAAGCAGGCAGGAACACAAACATCTTTGGCATCATCCCCTTGTGCATCCTGTCTGCCATTGAACAACAACAGATGAGGAGAAGGCTGAGGTTCTCAGCAACTTTTTTTTCTCAGTCTTCACTGGCAACCTCTCTCTCAACTGGAGCTGGGGCTGTTCAGCCTGGAGAAGAGAAGGCTTGGAGGGACCTGAAAATAGCCTTCCAGTATCTGAAAGGGGCCACAAGAAGGCTAGAGAGGGACTGTCTACAAAGGCCTGTAGTGATAGGATGAGGGGCAATGGGCAATGGTTTCATGTTAGAGAAGGGCAGATTTAAATTGGATGTCAGGAAGAAGTTCTTCAGTGTGAGGGTGGTTGAACACTGGAATAGGTTGCCCATGGAGGTAGCTGAGACTCTATCCCTGGAGATATTCAAGGTGAGGTTCAACAACGCTCTGGGGAACCTGATCTAGTTGAAGATGTCCCTGCTTACTGCAGGGGGGTTGGACTTTTGGAGGCCCCTTTCAACCCAGGAGATTCTATGATTTTATGAAATGGAATAGGGCTTTTTGCAAACCCACTGCCTTTTTGCAGCCCTTTGTGTGTGCAGGATGCATGGTTGGTTTAGTGTAGGGACAAGGCTCCTGCAAGGGTTCATCCGTCATGCTCATCCCTAGCACAAGCACCAGCCCAGGCTGTATAAAGGCAGAACAGATGAAGCTCCCTCCCTTCCCCTGTTTGGGGGAATTTGTCAGCCTGGGTGGGATGCTACCAGCAGTATCTGTCACTGACTCACTGTTTATATCGCCTAAAAGCCAATAAAGCTGCTACATGGAGGGAAAAGCCATCCCACACACTGCTGGTGCCATGTAGCTCCTCAGGCACGTCCAGAGCCACAGCTGACAGGCCAATCCCTGCTAGAGGGAAGCTATAAAAACCCTGTCCTGATCCCTGTTCCTGTTCCATCTCTTCTCCTCCTTGGGCTGAGAGGGTTTCTTCCATGGCCAGGGGTCCCAAGATGCTCCAGCATCCTCCTCACTTCCTTGGCTAATGTGTTTCAGCTTGTAGCCTGCACTGGGGGTTTTCAAGGGAGGAAAAACAATAAAACAAGTAAAAGCAGTATTTTATCCTTCCTATAGCAGCACAGATGATGTCAAAGGAGTTCGCAGAACTTGACAAAATGAGGGAGGTTTCAAGAAAAACTGAGCAGCAGCAGCAACCTCCGTTTAAATGAAAAGGCTTCAGAGACACTGCAGCATCAGACTAGTTAATCAGATCCATTAAATGACTGCAAGATGCACTAGTAGCATGGCTCGGTGAAAGGAAGAGGAAGAGCAGAGGGACTTGAAATTGTGTGTGTCCTTTCTAGAAAGATGCTGAATTTAATTTCTCATGGCTTGGTTCAGCCAGGCAGGTTTTAGACCAGCTCAGAGGCCATCAGAAATTCTCACTGTACAGACACAGCAGCCTGTCTGTTTGCCCAGGATTTCTGCAATACACAAACTCCTTGGGCAAACCTTTCATCAGGATTTAATGGGGATCTGAATGCAGACTGGAGACATATCACCCTGGCCTTTTCCTTCTCTTGTGGAAACAAGCAAGGCAGTGTGTCATAACTAAGTTAATTTTACTACACAAAGAGGACATTTACTCTTAACTGTCCCTGTTGATACCTTGCACTGTCTAGTAATGAAATATTTAATGCAAAGATCTTTATGCCATCCCTCAAGTTGCCAAGACCATAAGGATATGAATGAGGATATTAATTGCAGAAGAAGAAAGCAAAGCCCTGGGGAGGTCATGGAAGCATCTCCAGAGCAGCCCAGGAGCAGCAACAGTAAAACATTTGTGATAAGCAAGCTATTGCCATGGAAATGAGGTGGCCCATGGCAATGGGGAGTAGTTTAGTGGTGACCTGGCAGTGCTGTGGTACTTGGATTTGATAGCCTTGAAGGTCTCTTCCAACCAAAGATACTCTGTGATTGTGTGATTCTGTTTCCTAGTTTGGCTTTACTGTCAAACACTGAACTTGCTGTGGAGGGAGGATATACTGAGACTAGTGATTTAGCTATTTTACTTCCCTCAAGATCCCTCTACTTCACAGGATGAGGCTCCAAGGCAGTCTTTCCTGCTTCTGAAGATAAAGCAGCCAAGGAAGAGCTGGCTTCTCAATCTTGCTTTGCCCCCAGCCCTTAGAACATCGAGGCAACACTTAGTCAGGTTGATCTGTAGGTACAAAGCCTCCGATTTGCTTTTCCTAGAAGTTTCTGCCCATGGAAGGAATGTCATTGCGTTTTCTTCCCATTGACCTAATCATCTGGTTTTCCTTTCAGTCAGCTGAGCTTGTCAGTCACTTGTAGCCAATTATGGCAAGTCACAGCAACCCAAGCCCAGCTTCAAACCCTGACCAGACCCTCCTCCCAGTGACTTTAACCTCCCTTCATTAAGGGGAGTTCATTAATTGATCTTTGCCTCTGCCACTGTCAAGAGTGCTTGGGAACAAAAATAAAACCCCAATCTCTTTTTTCCCCCTGAGGTATTCTGTCTAGTTTCATGAATTATTCAAATAATTGCTGGCCAGCTCAGTTTTAAGTAGTTGTTATTCTTGGTGGGCCAGAGCTTTGACAGATAAAAGAATAGTTCTTTTTGGCTTTAGTCACAGATTTTGAGGCCGAAAGGGATCCTTGTGTTTGTATAATTGGACCCCCAGAATAATTTGAGCCATGGGATGCGGTGGAATGAATTTGCATTTCAAGCATGGAGGTTTCAGAATGGAAGATCCTACGAATCACCATAGTGAATCAACCTAAAGCTTCCCTTAGCCCTGGATCCCAGATGTCCCTGTCTAAAAGCAGACTATTATAGCAAGCACAGAACAGCTATTCCCTGGACATGCAGATTTCCATGGCTCAGAGGATGCCAGTGACAAACTGGATGCTTAACTGAGTTGGCCGATAGCTTTCTGAGCCCATTGAAACTGTTGGTTTTCACATCAACCTACAGGAACCAGACACAATGGTTAATCCTCTTCTGGGCTGATTTTGAACCAGCCAACCTACGATCTCATCAGATGACCCCAAACTGTCACTGCATGATGACACAGAAGGATTCACCTTCTTTATGTGCCTCTTCTAAGGAGCAGAGACTTCAGGACAAAAACGCCACTCTTGATCGTGATCTTGGATAAGTCATCCCACCTGTGTTAAGATAGAGCTGGTGGAGACGTTTCTCATTTCATCAGAAAACCTGGACCTATCAATACAATAATGAGACCTCACGTGGTCTCCACATCTTGTGGACAGTCCTTCTCTGCTGCCCCCTGAGTAGGCACCAACATGTACATGGACTCCCAAACATCTATGCTATTGGTGACTAGAGAGGTCCCCGATGCACTTTATGTGTGCTCTTCTAGTCCAGGACACCTCTTCACCTCAACTCTGAAACCCCCCAAACCACTGATCCTCCAACAAAATCCTGTCTGCAAATCTATGCTTGCTAGTAGGCCACTTCTACTTTGCTCTTTTCTTAGCCTAGTGTCTTCCTCTTCCATTTCTCCATCATTCTAGAAAAGCTTGTCTGGCCTTTAATGGTCAATCCACAGATTTATGGCTGTAAGTGAATGGGATCACACAGAAGAAACCAAATGGCTACTGCAGAAATTTACTGTAAGGCACTGACATGGTGGGGGCTACAGCTGTTCTTGCAAGGAGTAAGCAACAGGACCAAAGGAAACATCATGAAATTGTACTGGGGGGATTTAGGTTGGCCATGAGGAACTATTTCTTCACTGAAAGGATTGTTCAGGCCTGGACCAGGCTGCCCAGGGGCTGAAAAAGCCGCAGAGATGTGAGGTGAGGAACAGGGGTTAGTGGTAAACTTGCATTGCTGGGTAAATGGTTTGACTCAATGATCATAGAAGTCTGTTCCAACCAAATAAATTCCATTTCTGTGACACCCAAAGGACTAAGCATGATAGACATCCATTGTTCTCAATGCCACGGGGTCTGGGGATCTGTAGCAAAGGAGAGTACTGCAGTGGTGCACTGAGCAGCACTTTAGGCTGTACTTCAGGAAAGCACTTCATGCTTAATTTTAAAGACATGCTTTTTCCTTCCCTTGAGCAGCTCTCCTTTCCCTGGTGAGAGCGGAGCCAAGCACCATCTTTGATTTCCAGGGTATTTGCCTGGAATTTTTCATGAGCCCTGAACACAGTAAAAGTGCTTTTAATTTCTTACCACCAAACAAGTTTCTTTAGTTAATAAAATATGACTCCACCTAGAAGGGATTGAGGCATCCTTTGATTTCCTTGAGTAGGAATCGAGCTGCCTTGAATCGTCCTTGAAGAGGAGCAGTGGAAGGGGATGGAATAACTTTATAGAGCTACTGGCAATAAATTATTAAAACCTTTATGAATACAACGTATTACCTGTCCCAGTGCCTTCAGGCATTTTCTGTTCCTTTTGTGCTTTCAAAGTGATTAATCTTGCAATTGCTCATCACTTTCAGAGCCAGTCTTACAAGTCTGGAGAACATGTGAAAATCGAAGCAATCACAGGCAGCAAGCAGTGGATGAGCTCACACATGGTCATGGCTTTGCAGGATGGGACCAACCTCATTGGGTGTTTTCTGGGGTTGTGCCTGTTAGAAATTGCAAGTTCCCCATGCTGGGACTCTCCTATCTTTCTTGGAGAGTTGCTCCTGCCTCTTAGAAAACGTGTCTTCCTCATCTGCTTGATCCTCCTTCTTCTATTAATCACAACACTCCTAGCAATCTCTTCTGTGCAACCCCCAAGTCCTGTTGGTAGACCTTGTCTACTTCCCAAATGTCAAGCAGAAAATTGTGCTGATTTTATTTATTTCTTGTCACAAGCCAAACAATCAAAAACTTCATTTATTTCTGTGCTTGTCATGAAACCACATGAGCCCCAAAAGATGGCATGCAAAAAGCTCAGCCCTTCACTGTGCCTGTGCTCATCTACCTTCCAGAGGGTGAGATTGACCAGCCAGGGTGCTGCTCTAGAGCTCTGTCTAGGGAAACCCCAGGCTTCTAGGCAAAGGTGCTGTCATTGGGCAGTTTTGTGTGATCAATGAAAGAGAAGGAAGAAGGGTACTTTAATCCCCTCTTTTCTGGGAGAATGTCCTACACTTTCTGGTAGAGCTGTTCCCAGCATCACCTTGGTGAATACTTCAGTGCTTCATACTCCATTGAATGACAATCAGGATAGACCATAAGAGAGCCCTGACCCATGTCAAGATACCAGCCAATCTTGTTGTTACATCAAGGGAGAAGTGGTTTATACCTAAGCACTGCTGTGTGGATTGCAGAGACCCTGAGACCATCCCTTTAGATTGTAATGTGTGGCTGAAGGCATCTTTTGCCACAGGGGTAGTCTCAGTGACAATCACTGCTGACTTTACCCTCTTCACCAGTTGCTGCAGCAACCTCTCTGCCTAGATGCTGCAGGCATTTCACCGGCCAAAAATAATTTGGCTTTGATTTTTAAATAGTCTGAGATCCCGATTTTGGTGAAACTATGCTTGCTGAGAACACTTCTGGCTATAGTTCAGCCTGTGGAGGCTGGGCTTCTCCTAACACCCTTGCGGTGGGTTGCAAACACCTCGTTCCAGCAACTCGGGTAGGGCTTCTCACCACGGGGAGGTATGAGCTGTTAACCAAATCCTTTGGAGAGCTGAAGATCAGCTCACAGACTCACAGAATGCATTGAGTTAGAAACGATCTCCAAGAGTCATCTAGTCCAAGCCCCATGCAACAAGCAAGGACATCACTCACTGGAACAGTCTGCCCAGAGCCCCATCAATCCTGACCTTGAATGTCTCCAGGGATAGGCCTCCACCACCTCTTTAGGCAACCTGTTCCAGTGATCCACCACCCTCAGATTAAACAACTTTTTCTTGATATCCAGCCTAAATCTGCCCTTTTGCAGCTTAAACCCATGATTCCTCATCCTACCATTCCAAACCCTTGTGAACAGTTCTTGTTCAGCCTTCTGATATGTTCCTTTCAGGTACTGGGGGGTCACTATAAGATCCAACCTGATGGGTGAAGCATGAGGTGATTATATCAAGCTCTGAAAGGAAGGGGATGAGATGTGAAACAGGAGCACATTCTGTGGAATTCCTGGCAACTGGGATGTGATTCGACAGCTCTTTAGGAAAAAGGCTGCAAAGCAAAGCTGCACAGATTAGTGTCCAGGAAGGAGCAGAGATGGTGGCGGTGGCAGAGCCAGCGTCCTAGTGCTCTCCTTGCTGGGACAGCAAGGGTTGGAGACCGTGGGGTTTTCGGAGCAGCCAGGAGATGGAGCCAACATACAAGACACCAGGGATGGAGTCTGATCCCGGTGAATGGATACCAGCAGCCTGGTGTGGGGGTGCTCTCTTGAGAGGTGAGTGGCCCTGGGTGTCTTCATATAGAGAGGTTTGCAGATGGTCCATCTTCTAAAGGTCTACCAGGTACAAGCAAAGAGCCACCAATGGCCTCTTCTTGTTGACAGTCTCGACACCTGTGGCCATCACACACATCTCATCATAGAATCATAGAATCATTAGGGATTGGAAGGGATCTCAAAAGATCATCTAGTCCAATCCCCCTGCCACAACAGGATCACCTAGACCAAGGTGCACAGGAACAGATCCAGGTGGGTCTTTAACTTCTCCAGAGAAGGAGACTCCACACCCCTCCTGGGCAGCCTGTTCCAATGCTCCATTACCTTCACTGGGAAGAAGTTTCTTCTGATAGTGATATGGAACCTCCTCTGTTCCAGCTTGCACCCATTGCCCCTTGTCCTATCACTAGATGACCCTGAGGAGAGCCTGGCTCCATCCTCCTGACACCCACCCCTCACACATTTATAGACATTAATGAGGTCACCCCTCAGCCTCCTCTTCTCCAAGCTAAAGAGACCCAGCCCCCTCTTCAAGAATGAACCAAACTAGTCCTCTCACATGGTGTCACAGGCACATATCACATGATGAATGGGCACAGCCAAGCAAAAGCACACATGCATCTCTCCTGTTGAAATACAGGCTCCCCCGATGCGTGGCCACATCCCACTGGTCTAGTGATAATAGGGCTGGCATCGGGTAAGCACTGTCATGAAACCAAGGGAAGCAGGAGGAAGTGTGCTCTTCCCCAGAGTCCCTCTGGGGTTTGTGGCTTCATCCTGCAGGGTTTGTGGTCTGGCACAGCTGGAAGGTTCCTCACTACTGTCATCTCCATTTAATACATGTGGGGTTGGCATTTGCCTGATTTTAATTCTTGGCAGCTAAACGGAAAGTATTGCCCTACCTCTGCCTTGAGTCTGTGCAAAATCATCGAGTCGTGGAACCATCTAGGTTGGAAAAGACCTTCAAGAGCATGGAGTCCAACCATTAACCCAGCAGTCCCAAGCCCACCACTAAACTGTGGCCCTAAGCTCCAGAGCTCCATGATTTTAAAAAACATCCAGGAAACAGCAGCCCTGTGTGTGGCTGCTGCACAAACCAACCTCCTCCTCCTGCCAGGCTTTTTTGCTCACACCACTGACAAGGTCTTTTGGGTGTTACAAGCACACGGACAGGGTTTTGGAGCTTCCACATTGTTACCTCCTAGATCAAGGCATCCTGAGATACGGAGACTGAAAACTAGCCCTGAGGCTTAGAACATCCTTCCTGAGGAACCAAATGCGTTTTGCCGTGGCTGGGAATGCAGCTGTCCTGTGTCAGCATCTCAAGGCAGCTGGTCCTCCAGCCAGCCAGCCAACAGTAGGAGCCCACTGAAGTGCTGAGAACTGACACTGACACATGAATGATTCTTTTTTCTGCTGAGAAACTGCAGATACCCAGCTTCTCATGGCAGGTGTAGCGAAAAACATTCCTTTTGACTTTTTGCCCAGGAGTCTGCCAACTTTGGACAACAACTACTAAGCTGGATAACAGCAGCTGTCTGCTTCAAAAAAAGGTATTTGATGCACTTGGACAATATAAAAGTGAGTTCATTTGTGGAGTCAGAGAGGGTGGGTGTTGTCTTTCTGCAAGAGTCTCTATCTGTGGACAGGCCAGAGACAGAGCTTTCAGTGACAGCGGGACAAAATTAATTGGACTGGGCTAATGGTTTGGATTGTGAAACATAGAATCATTAGGGATTGGAAGGGACCTTGAAAGATCATTTATCCAATCCCCCTGCCACAGCAGGATCACCTAGACCAAGCTGCATGGGAACACATCCAGGCAGGTCTAGAATGTATCCAGAGAAGGAGACTCCACGACTCCCCTGGGCAGCCTGTTCCAATGCTCCATTACCCTCACTGGGAAGAAGTTCCTTCTGATATTGATATGGAACCTTCTATGTTCCAGCTTGCACCCACTGCCCCTTGTCCTATCACCAGATGACCTTAAGAAGAGCCTGGCTCCATCCCCCTGACACCCACTCCTCACATATTTATAGACATTAATGAGGTCACCCCTCAGCCTCCTCTTCTCCAAGCTAAAGAGACCCAGCTCCCTCAGCCTTTCCTCATAATGGAGGTGTTCTACTTCCTTCATCATCTTCGTTGCTCTATGCTGGACACCCTCCAGCAGCTCTGTGTCCTTGCACTGAGTGGCCCGGAACTGGACACAGTACTCCAGTTGCAGTCTCACTGATGCAGAGTAAAGGTGGAGAAAAATCTCTCTTGATCTGCTAACCACCCCCCTTCTGACTCTCTTGGATGTACTCTGTGATACTTTTGGGTGGGTCTTTCTGGTCCCATGTTCATTTTCTCTGCCACTGGGTTTCTTGCTGGGATGTTTCTGGCCAGACGTTTTTTCATTTGCTTCCTTGGCCACCAACTACGATATTTCATCTTTGCGCTCCACAGAGATAATAAAACAGGCAATTTGTTTCTACCAATGGCTGTGTTTCTTTGCTTGGGCTACATAATTGGCAAAGCACCTACCCGCAGTGGGAGATCACTGTATAGGTATGGGATGAAGCCTTTTTAATTTTATCATGTAAAACATGCTCATGCCTCCCTCCAAGGGTACTTCTGCTTGGCTATTAGACCTTTCCAGAGCTCAAGAACCTGACTGGGGGTTGGGGTACCATCACTACTATCTTGTTAAAAAACAAGGACTGGATTTCACCAGGTCTTTTTACCATTTTCCCAGCAAAACAGAGTTTTATTGCTCTGAGACATCTGCCCAATGCTTCTCAGATGTTCTGCAGCAGAGCAACTCGAACTACTTCACCCCCATTTCATCCATTACACAGTTGGGTAATAGTGGGATTCAATGAAGCTGTACAAGTCAGATTGCCCACATCAGCTTCCCAAACAGCTTCTTTATTGACCAAGAGCACGTTCTGAGCAGGGAGGTTGTCCTGAGCAGGGAGATTGATGCAATGGCCTCATCCCCAGCACATGGGAGCCAGCATAAAACGTCTTCTGGAGATTCCAGCTTTCCGCAGCTCCCTCTAGGGAGGAACACCCCAGCACATCCTGCCCACCAGTGGGGCCCCCTGCTCATAATGCCCTTTTATAAGGCTTCACAAAGCCCTTCTTGGTTCGTACCCAGGCTGCTAAGAAAGGTTGCCAAGGGTGTCTTTGCAAACAATAAGGGGCCTCTGTTTGTAAGGCGGCTGCAGACACAAATGCTTTTTTTGTGACCTCCAAACAAAAATAGCTTCTTCTTTCCCAGCAAACCTCCTTCTTCTGTGCCTTCAAGTCACATCTGATTGCTTGGATCACACAAGGGCTTCTCTGCTAGCAGTGTGGCACCAGTGATGCTTCTTGGGAGATGGCAGCTCTCCCATTGTGGATTTCCTTGCCAGCTCAGTCCTTGCTGCAGGCTTTCTTGTCACTTGTGGAGTGCAAGAACTGCAAAGCACAGTTGAAATCACCTGGCAATGCTGTTGAAAATAGAATTCCATCAGTAATTTAGCAAACTGGAGGGAAATCCTAATGGACATCATTGTGAGAAGACATCCCCAAGCATGCCACCAGACCAGGCTGTTAGTGCGCTAGGGAAGGTCTCAGTTTAATACATCTCCTAGTTGAGGTTTCTGTGGCACAGGTATGCATCATGCTGCATTTCTGCTGGGAGCAGCTCCTAAAACCATGAAGGCACTCAGCTGCAGTGAGTCAATGCCACCAACCAGATACTGGATCTCCAAGCTTCTGGGAGGGTCTTGCAGAAGACAGTTTGCTGCATAGATGAATTTTAATTACATTCAATAAAGACTTGCTATGCAATTCCTCTCTATGAGGATGGTTGAACAGGTTGTGGCCTGTGGAGGATGTGGCTACTCTATCCCCGTCAGTGTTCAAGGTCAGGTTGGATGAGGCTCTGGGCAACCTGGTCTGGTGAGAGGTGTCCCTGCCTATGGCAGGTGGGTTGGATTAGATGATCTTTGACAGTCTCTTCCAATGCAAACCATGCTATGCCTTTATGATTGTATGAGATCTGTGTCCCAGAAGATCCCAGTTCTCATTCCAAGTGAAGCAGTTACATGTGGAGCAAATTCTGAAAACTCACCATTATTTTTTGATCTTAAAAAGCCTGAAGACACTTTTGGGGTGGGGTAGGAGAAGACTTGGTACTGGACTTAAACCACCTTGTGCATTCTCAGGCTGAAGGGAGAAAGGCACGGAGTGGTTCAGGCAGAGCACAGGTAGCTCATTCACTCCAAGCAGGCTACACAGACTCCTAGGATCCCATTGATACATAGAATGAATTTATATCAGTTGGTTCCGATAGAATAAAACCATCCCATCAAAGGGATCAGCTTGCTCTTCTGTGCTACTTACCAGGAGCCACCCAAGCTCCTCTGTTTCTCCAGTCATTCCTACATGGCCAGTGCATCAGTTTCTTATTTTCAGATCTCTCAGCTGAAGATGGGCTTAGGATAATAGTGATAGCTCAGAGATGTCCAGAACTGGACATATATAAATTAATTTCAAAGGGGTTCTGGAAAGTCTTCTGCTATGGGGGTAGAAATACAAGGAAGACAGGGTCTGAGAGACTTTGTACAGATGTTCAGCAAAGGAACAAGATGCAAGTTGCAGGAAGAAAGAAATTGAACAGGATAAAAGGAATAGAAAATGCCTCACGAGGGTGACCAAACACAGGGACAGGTGCAGTCACCATCTTTGTGCTCAAAACCTTAACCCTGAACATCCTGATCTGACTTGCTCTGCAGCAGCTGTAGGTTTCCTGAAAAGAGGGAAGAGTTGCACCCTTGGGCTTTGAGGGAAGGGTGTCAGGGCTGCACAGACGTGGCTCGGAAACACATTATCTACCTGCTACTCTGCAGGATTGACTTTCCCTCAGCACACAGACTCATGCAAAGGATTTAGAGAAGCTCAAAATGAGCTGGCAGTGCAGTTCTGCCACCCAGAGGGACAACTTGACTCCTGGGAGGCATCATGAGGCACCATATCATCTGGCCACAATAGAGCAAGAGAGGCAATTCTCCCCCTTCGCTCTTGTGAGACTCTGTCCTGAATACTGTAACCAGTTCCGGTGTCCTAAACATAAGAAGGACATAGAACTGTGGAATGAGTCCAGAGGAGGTCTCAAAGATGATCCAAGGGCTGAAGCACCTTTGCTGTGAGGACAGGTTGAGGGAGCTGGGTTTGTTCAGCCTAGAGAAAAGAAGACTCGGGGGGACCTTGTAGATGCTTTCCAGTATCAGAAGGGAACCTGCAGGAAGGCTGGAGGGAAACTTTTATTGAGGGGATTTAGTGATAGGATGAGGGGAAATGGTTTTAAACTGAAGGAGAGAAGGTTTAGACTAGATCTTAGGAAGAAGTTCTTCAGTACAAAGGTGGAGACATCATGGAACAAATTGCCTGGAGGAGCTGTGGCTGCCCCTCCCTGGAGGTGTTCAAGGCCAGGCTGGATGAGGCCTTGAGCAACCAAGGGTAGGTTTCTAAGGTCCCTTCCAACATAAACCATTCTCTGATTCTATAATTCTATGATAAACTCAGGCTTTGGTCTCCTTGGTTGAACTGATGAAGCCCTGGAGAGCTGAGAACACTACTCTGCAGGCAGAGAGATCTGGAGATGTAAAATTTATGAGCATATTGCTGCACAATCACCTGACTGATACTTCTCAACCAGGTTTATGTTTTCTCTGTCTCACTCCTTGAAGAACAACATCATCTATTAATTAACCTAAATGGCTGAACACATGCTTTTCCTCTCAGCAAATGACAAACAACACCAGATGATCTGTGAATTAAAAATAAGGTGGTGACATGCTTTGAGCAACGTTGTTCCATGATAAAGAGACACGGTCATGGCAGGATGGATTGTCCTATGATAAAAAATCAGACCCAGGAATAATGGACTTGGCTTGCAGACTGAGCTCTTGAGCAACCTTGATAAGGGCTTAAATGAATCACTTTGAGGAATTGTCAGGCCTGAGAATGGACCAGAATCCACAATAGTTGGTCAAAGACCAAGCATCATTCCCACCAGCTAACTAGTAGCTTAGTGCCATGAGTTTAGTGGCCTTCCAGATTTCTTCACTGAAGCTGTCATAAGTAATTTTCTCCTTTCCTGGTAGTATAAGGAGGATTTGTTGATAGGGAATGAACTCCCTCCCCATAAAGTGCAAAGCCACAGTAGAAAGGCCAGGTGTGGGATGAACAGCTCAGACACAGGCTTCCTCTGCTGGTGAGTCCTCCAGAGAGTCATCTATCTTATCACTGAAACTAATTTATATTGGATATATTCCCTCTTGACCCACAGCAATGGTTGGCTGGGCTTTGGCATGCAGAAGAGCACTGAGGCACAGCAGCCTCTATGGCCCCGTACAAACCCTGCAAGTTCATATGTGTCATAAATTTATAACCCTTTACCTTGGGCCAGTCTGGCACAGAGAACTAGCAGAGGAATTGGAGAGATTTTACTTTAGATCCATCACTTGTTAATGGCTGTAGCTGAAGATTATGTGAGGAAAACTCCATGGAAGTGTTCAAGGCCAGATTAGATGGGCTCTGGGCAACCTGGTCTAGTATCCTTGCCCATGGCAGGGGTGTTGAAACTGGTTGATCTCCAACATCCCTTCTAACCTGAACAATTCTGTGATTCTCTGATTCAAAAAGGAGCACCAGCTCTGCTCACCGGCATGCCAGTCCCTTACTCCCCTCCCCATAGTTACTTGAATATTGTGCTCAGGGTTCATGACATGCCCATGATGGAGAGTCATCAGGAGAGGGACCATGGCAATGCAACTGCTGGTTCTAAACTTTGAGCTATCTCTGAACCAGGCTGGGAGCTCCTAGCTGACCACAAGGACCCCAAACGTGCAGTTTGCAGTTGGCCCACATGCCACAACCCCATGGGAGGGACAGTCCTCCTCAGAACAGCACACCCAGTCTGTTCTCTGTGGTCATAGGCTTGGATGCAGCTGCCAAGGCAGTTAATATTATTATTAATCTCATTAAAAACTAATACAAGTGGTCCAGCTGCCCTCATATACAGAAATATCTTCTTCCAGGGAAAGAAGCCTCCTTTAGGGTAAATCACAACCATTTGTTTTCATTCCAGCACTCCTCTCCAGCCACCTTGCTAAAACAGTGGGCTTCTATCACCCTCCAGAAAATCTCAGCCCTTGACTTTAGTGTTATTCTTTGTAGCTGTGTCCTAAATCTGGGCTGGTTGGCTGGGAGGAAGGATAAACACCCCATCATTTCTATTGGGTTTCTGAGTACCCAGGGCTGAAACTGGGCTATTAGGAAACAGCACTTGGAGTAGGAATCAGGAGGAAAAAATTGCTGCCTCTGGGAGCTACAGAGAGTAATGAGGGAAAATAGGGCTGTGTCTGCAGGCACAGGGTCCTGCTGGCATTGTTGATCTAAATGAGAGTGTGGATAACAGTCCTGTGCAGGCTGGAGATAAATCCCTATCTGTGGGCTGCATGGATGTGACCCTGGGTGTGGGACATGAGTGTAAGGGCAGAAGCCAGGAACTGTACCCTTTTAGCTGCCAGGACATTGGGCTAAACCCAATGTGCAAGAAAATTTCAAATTAGAGGCAGTAGGAGGTCCGTCATCAGGACAATCCCTGGTATCATCAGCCACCATCTGCTTTCAAACCAAAAGTCTGTTTTTTCTGCTCAGAAAGGTCTATGGGAAATTGTTTCCAGTCACCAGGAAGGATAATGTGCCATCATTCTACATCTCCATCATGGGTCACTACACAGCATCACCTTCAGGTATTTCAGGTCCCAGTCATCATTAGTGGTGCTTACTGGGGACACCCTGACACTGTCCCTTGCAAGACTTCCCGTGGGACATCCCATGGTAATTGCTGCTGGCTCATGGAGAAAACTCTGCTGTCTGTGGGACAAATACCCCAGAAACTCATGCCACTCGCACCAGTCTTCTTTAGGCAAATGCATGTGAAATACACTCAGCCCTGACAGTCAAGGATGACATGAGTGGTGGGTGCTGGAGATGGGGAAGAGGATAAAGTCACCAGCACTTGCAACACACAGTGTTGGAAGAAGCACATGAATAAAATGTCCAAGACAAGGAATTAAAACCTCCAAATGCCCAAGTCTTGTTTCAATCCTAGTTAAGCTTTGGAAATTCCTGACTGCATGGTAGGAGAGGGTTAAGAGAAAACTCTGAGCCAGACCTATGCTCTCTGACTACATGGGATGCTCTGAAGGACAAGCTGAAATCTCCCCCAAATGACCTCCTACCCTTTTGATCAGGCTCAAAAGAGAATGTCTGTCATCATTAAAGTCAATTCTTCCAGGATGGCGAGGAGGGGCATTTTCATGGCTGATTAGATTTGTGAAGCTCGGGCCAATTCAACTGGTATGGGGAGATATATTGTGCTACTGCCTCACAGTAGCCAGCCAGTTGCTGGAGTGGGCAATCAGCTGTGCTCAGGGTGATGTGGAGCAGGAGCCACAGCAGCAAAAAGCTGAAGAATGTAACAAGGCTTCAACAGCAGACAGAATCATGGAATCACAGAATCATTAATGTTGGAAGAGACCTTCGAGATCAAGTCCAGCTGTTCACCCTACAACCCCAAACCACTAAACCATCTCCTGAAAGACCGTATCTACTCATTGCTTGAACTCCTCCAGAGACAGTGCCTCCACCCCTTCTCTGGGCAACCTGTTCCAAGGCCTCACTACTCTTTCTGGGAAGAAATTCTTCAGAATATCCAATCTGAACTTCCCATTTCCTCTTGTCCTATTGCTTGTCACTAGGGAGAAGAGGCCAACACCCCCCTCACTATAACTTCCTTTCAGGTAGCTGTAGAGAGCAATGAGGTCTCCCTTCAAACTCCTCTTCTCGTGGCTGAACAGCTCCAGCTCCCTCAGGCTGTCTCATAAGACCATGCCCAGATTTGGTGCCCTAAGGTTTCCTGTTTGTTGTCCTGGCCATGGTTGTATGATAAAGCCGAGGCCAGAGCTGGGTAAAGGCTATGAATGTGGGGCAGAGCAGTGAGGTACTAAGATGCTGGACTCTGGAAAGCAAACTAGGATTTCAGTAAGCCTTTCCTTTTCATTCCTTTCTATTCATCTTCCCTTCTGTTATGCCAGAGAGAAATCTCACAGGACATATTTTCAACCTTCAGAAGCAGCTGGATTGTGCTTTGTGGAAGATGGTGGGAGCTGATGTCTTGTCAAGGGTGTTTCCTGATGCAAAATGTTTTGTTCCCAGTTACTCATGCACTTGATTCAAAGGCTGCATGAAAATCTCATCATCAGGCAAGCTACAGGGGACCTCAGTAAGCTTCCACTGGCACCTGGGATGCATTGGGAGTAGTCAGGAAAAGACAGGAAGGCAGAGAGATTTATCCTGACTCTGCAAGGCCTCTTTCATCTCAGAGTCAAACAGCAGATGCAGATTTATGAGAAAAGCCACGGGACTGTGATACATGATGTACTGTGCAGGTGAGCTGCAGAATTCCTGGGAAAGCTACTCCTGGGATTGATCCAAGCACTTGGTACAGAGACAGAGATGCTGGTGGGAGGGACAAATCTGCTGGGGGATTACAGAAGCTGAGAAGGACACAGAAGATGCCAGTGGGCCATTTATGAATGGTGGGTGCTGGCAGGGCCCCTGCTATGGACTATATGTGAGCCCATATCTGCTTACACGGAGCTTGGTCTAACTCAGCAGTGAAGAAGCTGTAAAGCAAAATGCTTCTATAAGGTAGTTTCTGGCCATCTGCATGTTCTGTGTCTTGATTCTTTCTCCTTGTTGAAGGGACAGGCCTAAGTGATGGTGACCAGACTGAACTATCCCAGCTCAAGCCCTGTGTACAATGGCTGATGATAGCAAGCATGCAAGTCAGGGCATCCCAGGCTGAGGATCTCAAGACTTAACATAATAAAAACAGGTCCTCTGCTCCAGCACTGATTGCAGACGTAGTGAGGAAGACCACAGGCACTGTGAAGAGCTGTTCCAGTCCATACTTTCAGACTTCCCAAGACTGAATTGTCAATCTTATGCCTGGTCCTCTCTAGTGATGTTGCTTTGATGGCTTCTCCACCCATCTGATATCAGAGCAGCATTATCCTGACCATGCCCTAAATAAAACTTCTCCATTAACTAACCTATCTCTCATTTGCTGCAGTTTAAGTCCATGTTTGTCCTGTCAGCTGGGGTGTGGAGGACACTTTCTCTCTGGGTCAAGAGGTGGCAAATATTCCATAAAATGCTTGTCAAATGAGGGACCTTGTCCACTATGGTCTCCTAAGCGGAGTTTAGGCTCACATAAGAGAACCAAGTCCTGCATGATAAATATTAAAATAAGTTCATTATCTCAGTGTCTACAAAGAGAAGTAATTTGCCTGAGAGCACCTGGCTCTGAGTCACCCTCATCCAACCTCCTACCTTGCCCCTTTATCAGCCATCAGAGCTTTCCAGGTAGACAGGTGACATTTGCAGCATCCTCTCACACAAGGCAAATCCTCAAGAAAACAGTCAGTGAAGCGTTTAATCACCGTCTCTGAAGCGATGCTCATCCAAACACATGACAAGCTCCACTCTCTAAGCTTTTTTAATCTTCATGCCTCTAACATGAGATACCAGGCTGAGGAAAATAACCTCAGCAGCCCCAGTTCTTGCATTAGGTCTCCCCGAGCACCTCCTGAAACCTTCCTAACCATAAACCAGGAGACTGTCCCACTCTGTGGGCTAAGAAGTTATTTTCACACCAGGAGGGAAAAAAGCACAAAGAAATGGGAACAATACAATGATGTCCCGCATGGAGCAGCTCTTACAGAAACAACCACTCTTGAGAGCAGAGGACTCCCTCCACCCATGCCAGACGTGCACTGAGCACAACGTGGGCAAATCAAGGAGTCTGGGTTGTCACAGTGACAGAAAAAGATGTGGAAGAGGGGGTTACATCTGGGTATCTGTTGGGAAATACTTCCCCTTCACCTCTCTTCTAGCATTTTTATAAGGCAACATAAAAAATGTTTATATTCCACAACGCCGCTCACTGTTTATTTAAGTAATAAAAGCCAAGCTCACAGGCATTTCCTGGAGATAACGTGGTGAGGAGCTTTTGTGTTCTAACTGCTCAGTAGTCCCCCAGTGAATATCCCGGTTTAGACACCAGTATCAGGACTGCTGTTGAAACTACAGCACAATCACTTAATGGTAGGCTGTAGTTTTTCAGCACTTAATGACACTTGTGGTGAGTTGTTACAATTACTCCACCGTGAAAATCCCCATTCTTAACCCGGCATTCCCACTCACAACTCCTCATGTCACCTGTGGAGTTACTTTCCCCTTGTGCTCCTCACTCCTTAGCTTGAGCTCTCCATATAGGTGAATCATCTCTTTTTTTGCCATTTGTGCCCAGAAGGTAATCCATTCATTTCTCAGCAAAGGGAGACTGAAAAAGATGATAAAATCATTCACAGGCCTCGTTATGAAGAAGAGCCACTTTCATGGTCATGAGGTTCCTGTGCAAGCAGAAGGGATGAAAGTTGGCCTGAGGGTGAGGGTTAGTTATGGCACCTCTCCGTGAACATGATGGGACTCTTCCATAAAGCATTGCTCCTGGAATGGTCTTCCGAGCTCATCCCTCAAACCCTTGTGACTCTATCATTCCACATTCCCAGCCTGCACCAAACAAGGGCTCCTTCTTTTCCACTTCAACTCCTTCCTCTGAGTAGCTGCAGCCTTTTGCAGCCCCCAAAGTCTGACATTACTGTTGGCTTTTTCCTAAGCTTTTCCCCCCAGTCTGGCCTGTGGAACTGCCCCCCAGTGCCTGGAAGGTCACCCATGATTTTGAGGTTGTGTCTAGGAATTGCTTAGGAACATGTGTAGATCTACAGTAGTGATTGTGCTTTATAGGGATAACCCTGTGTGGGAGACAGCAAGCCTGAGGAAGTGTTCCTCAGAGTCCCCTTTTGCACAGGTAGAAGTTACCACTACCACAGTGGTGGGACTTTGCATGGCTAAAGCACCTGAGCGACATAATCTGAGCCCAAACGTAACGGAGTTTGTAGCACCTGCTTTGAGGACTGAAGACAGAGTGGTCCTTCAGAGACTTCTTACCAGCAGCCCAAGGCATGGAAGTGCTGATACCTGTATCAGAAGCTCTGGAGCTCAGACAGTGCTGGGGCATATGTTAACAGGTCACCCTCAGAAAGAAATCCGTGTTCCAGTATGAAAGCAAAACTCTGCCGCACTTCAGTCTGCAGACAAAGGTGGTGGTGTTGGTTCACAAGAGCTTAAAGTGAGCCAGCAACGTGCACTCACAGCACAGAAGCCAACCCTGTCCTGGGCTGTATGCCCAGCAGGCTAGGGAGGGGATTGTGCCCCTGTGCTCCGCTCTGGGGAGACTCTCCTGCAGGGCTGGGTTCAGCTCTGGGCTCCTCAGCATAGCAGAGACCTGGAGCTAGTGGAGTGGGGACAGAGGAGGCACCAGAAATGGTGCTCTGAGGGTGGAACATGCTGCTGTGAGGCCAGGCTGGGAGAGTTGGGGGTGTTCAGCTGGAGAAGCTCTGGGGAGACCTTAATGCAGCCTTTCACAGCTTAAGTGGGTTAATAAGAAAAGCAGGGGGGGCACTTCTTACAAGAGCTTGTAGTGATAGGACAAGGGGTGAGAGGTTTAAACTGAATGAAGGGCAATTTAGACTAGATATTTAGGAGAAAATTCTTTCTCGCAAGACACTGGAACAGGTTGCCCAGGGAGGCTGTGGCCACTCCATCCCTGGAAGTGTACAAGGCCAGACTGGATGGAGCTCTGGGCAACTCTGTCTACTGGAAGGTGTCCTTGCCCATGGCAGGGTGTTGGAACTGCTGGAGCAGATCCAGAGGAACAACAAGGCTGGTGACGGGACTAGTCTTATGAGGAGATGCTAAGGGAGCTGGGATTGTTTAGCCTGTAAAAGAGACTCAGGGGGTACCTTATCACTCTTTATAACTACCTGAGGGAAGGTTGTAGTCAAGCTGAGATCAGGCTCTTCTTCCAGTGACTAGCGACAGAATGAGAGGGCAGGGCGAGAAGATGTGCCGGGGATGGTTAGGTTGGATATTAGGACACAGTTTGTCACAAAAAGGGTGATCAGATATTGGGATGGACTGCCCAGGGAGGTGGTGGAGTCCCCATCACTGAAGGTGTTTAAGGCTATTAGTGCCATGGTCTAGCTGATATGGTCATGTTAGGTCATAGGCTGGACTTGGTGATCTTACAGGTCTTTTCCAGCCTGTGGAAAAGATTTCTGTGATTCTGTGATCTTTAAGGTCCCTTCCTACCCAACCCATTCTGTGATTCTGCAACTGAGTAGGATCTGGGTCCGTCATTCTTAGTCAGGCTTTACAGTCCCAGGAGAGAGCACCAGCCTGTCATGGAGACATCTGCATAATGCAGCTCAGAAAATCCCATGCTGAAACCTCTACAGTTCTCTAGTGACTACAGAGAAAAGCTCTGGGACTAGCTCACATGGAGACATCTGTGCTGTCACCATCTTGGGCCAGCTGAGGTGAGTCTCATCCTTCAAGACTGAGGCAGCAGCACTGAAAATATATCAAATAACCTGGAGCTGATGCAGCACTTCAGGGCTGGAGCAAGGACAGTGTTCATGGCTTTGCAAAGGCTGTCACCACCTGCTCATTGCTAGAAGCCACTCCAGCCAAGGAACACATTTCCTTGGCTGTTCAGGGCTGAAATATAACAACTTCTTAATGCTGATCTCTACACACCACTAGAAAACATGTGGGTCCTATTGACTGCCTGAGTCTCCACTCTGCCCCTTTGAGATGGGTATTGTTCTGTGTGCCTAAATAGCATATCTATCTCCTGGTAGCAAACAGAAGCTGACTCATGGGTCCCAAGATAATGCCTCTATCAAATGGTGTTTCTAAAACAATGCTGCTATAAAGACACCTCTTGGGATCTGGAGAACCTTCTCTGTTTTCCATGTGCATTCTCAAGCAGCAGCTATCTCTGCGTGCGCAGAGGAGATCCTTTCCACAAACAATTGCTGCATGAGATAGTTCCATCTGTTCCAAACCAACATTTCCATTTTGGCAGGTCTCTTCACCTTCCAATAGAGTCACAGGATTGTTCAGGTTGGAAATGACGTTCAAGACCATACAGTCAAACCATGAACCCAACTGTCCCAAGGCCACCACTAAACTATGGCTCTAAGCTCCAGATCTCCAAAACTTGGAAACATTCATGGATGGTGTTTCAACCCCCTCCCTGGGCAGTCGGGTCCAATATTATACTCTTGAGCCTGCAGCCTGCACATCAAGGGAAACGTGGTGCCCATAAGCCACCTCCCAGCCTACTGCTTTTACTCTGCAAGGATGTGTAACAAGTCCAGTGCTGAATGGGGGTTGGTATTTTTCTCATTCCTCTGCCCCCAACTTTTCCCTTTCTGCTGCCTTTGTTCAGACTGGACACTCCTACAGTAGTGATGCCAAGAAGAGCTCAAACCAGTGGAAGAAAACCCAAAAAGCCTTTTTCTATTTCTTCCATAAATCATAACATATTTTACATTGTAATATTAATTTAAACTGGGAAAAAAAACTGAAGAAAACCAATTCCAGCTCCCCCAGACCTTTCTGGATTATAATGAGACTCTGTTTCCTCCCAAGAAACCCAAGGGATTACACAGCAATGTTCTTGAGCCAAGTGTTATGCTTCCCTGAACAGCTGCGCAGGGCTCAAATTGCAGCGGCAATCACCCCAAGCTGTGCCAGAGCTGAGCTTTTACAGCAGCAACTGGCAGCCCAGAGATGTGAGACCCTCTGGGAATCAGTTTGTACCCCAGGCAGGGACAAGGAGATGGAGGCAAATAGCTGTGGATGCAGCCTTGATAATCTAATGATCCCTCCATGAAAATGTATCCCATAATTCCTACACAAATGAGAACTCTGCAGTTCTGTTTGTCTCCTTCTCTTTTCTCCTTCCCTTTCCCCCCACAGTCCCTTACCCCCAGATTTTAAGACTCACCCTGCCACGTGAAGGCCATTGCAGGTCTGCTCCTGGTGGTTTATTCCTCCTCTCTGTGTCTTGCCAAACACATTTCCTGATGATGCTTTTCCTGATGGAATTGCACTGATATAAACACATGAGGAGCAAGAATTCTTCCTCATGGGCTTCTCTTGCTCCTAAAATTGCTTTAATCCTCTGTTAAGCCCCATAACATGTAGTGGCTATGGCTGTGCTGGAATTGAGCAGCATGAAACTATTAATCTTGCTTTAGTGGTCAGAGGTGTTGAGTAGCCATTTATTTTCAAGCCCAAAACATTGCTCTGACATGGTTTGAGCTGCTTGTAGGAAGCAGCAGAGGGTTGGACCAGATTTCTTTCAACCTGGATTCTTCTATGGGTCCATGTTTCTGCTTGTTCTGTCCAGAAGACAACACATCCCTGCACTGTCCCATATGCAATCATCCATCCTCTTCTTTTAGGCATTTCCTACTGTCTAAGTCTGTGTCTGCAACCTCAAGCAAAACACCTGCTGCCATGTTGTTATTATCTTGGGCTTCATTATACCAATTACACTTTGCACAACGTCTCCACACCAGGGTGCAAGAGGCCTTTGGAGAACTGGCTTCCATTTAGAATCAGTAAGTCCTTACTGGTTTGGCCTGCCACAAGAGGAAGAAGCAGGATGTGTTGATGCAATGTGGGAAGCAAGTTCCTTGCGTGCTGTTTCAACAGGGCACGGGCAAGCCCATGAGGAGGTTTCACTCTTGTTAAGCTGCAGGCACCAGTTTAACGACAGGTCCAGCCACTCCTGAGGAAGTGAGCCTGACCATTCACCCTCTTAATTACAAGCTCTGTGTGTAGAAGTTGGTCTAAAGTGTAGTTTAATAAACTTGGTATAAATACTAAGCTCCAGATCCCAGTGGAGCAATGTTTGCTGAAACAAAATTAGCCTGAGGTGGCTGAACAACAGGGTTTACATCTGCTCTGCAAATGCAGTCCCCAGCCAATTATTAAGTTGATTTAAACCAAACTTCACTCAGGGAAGGCAGCAGCTCAGTCCACGCTATACTTAGTGCTGAATGCCACAGGCCCAGATCTCTTTTTTTATTTTTTGCTTATATGGTAAAAAAGAAGCAGTTCTTCCACAGCTGGTGGTATTAGACTGGTATGAAACAGGAACTACCTTCAGGCAGGCTCTTCCCAAGCTTGGCAGGTGATGTTCCAAAGCTTTGGTGCCAGTGTGCTGTGCAGTTTCCAAGACATCTCAAGAGTGCAGTTGCAAGACATCTCAAGAGTGGTTTAAGTTGAAAGGGACCTCAGAGATCCATGCCATGGGCAGGGACACCTCTCACCAATCCAACCTGGCCTTGAACACGTATTGGGATGATGGATGCCTAACATATCATCTAAATCTCCCTGTTTGAGATTGAAACCATTCCCCTTGTCCTGTCACTAGAGTACTTTGTAAAAGGTCCCTCTCCAGCTTTCCTGTAGCCCCTTTAGGTACTGGAAGCTGCTGTAAAGTCCACTCAGAGCCTTCTCTTCTCCAGGCCGAACCCAAGACAACATGGTTTAACTCCATGGCTCAGACATAAACATATAGATTTAGTGCACTTCTGCTACAACAGCCTTCACAGTAAATCTGATTGAGTATAACCAAGGCCCAAGAAGTTGCAGGAGCACTGCTACCATGAGGGTACTATTAAAAGAAGATAAAAAGGCTTTGAGAAGAAAGGTGCTACCAGTGGAAAAGAGCCCAAGGGCTCGACTTGGGCATTTTTCATAAAAGCCAGGATGAGGAACTTGGTGCCTTCAGAGATTCTATGTTTTGAATGGTCTTGCTTATCTCCAACATGAAGCCAAGTTCCTAATAGATGCCAGTGCTGCATGAGAGCTAACAGGGAGCTTGCGGACCAGCAGCTCATCACAGCACTGAAAGGTCACCAGTCTGAATGCAGCAGAGCCAGAGATGCGGAGCCCCAGGGTTGTTTTTGCCAGGAATACTTTTGAGTCAGCTGTGGAGAGGATTTTGCTCTGGTTGGCTTTTCAGCAGGGTGTTTTCATGTACAGCCACATCAAGTTTTCTGCAGGAGTGGCTCTCCTGAGAGCTGCTAGCAAATGTGCTGGATTGCTAGCCTTGGCAATGGGGTAGGTGTTTAAACAACTGCAGCTGGCCCTGCTCCATGCACCGAGGAGCTACAGCAGGAGGAAGTAAGAGAATTCAAGAGGTGTGCCCTCCAGCTGTGATGTTTACAGAGGGTCACCAAAGCAACCCTGAAACCCAAGGCTGGTGTCTCCTGCCACTGCTGCCTTCCTGTTCATAGCCAAGGAAGGTGATTAAGGTATCAAGCAGGTGAGAAAACGGAGATTAGCATCTTCTGGATGGAACACAGAGTCTCCAACTGGGCAAGTTCCTGCAGGATCTGCTCTTGGAAAACTTGCTCTAGCAGGGGGGTGGACCAGATTATATCCAGAGGTCCCTTCTGACCCTGACCATTCTATGATTCAATCAGATGGTGAATAATATACAGTCCTTTTTCCCAAGACAGAATGAACTTAATGGGAGAACCAGAGGGAGAACTGGTAGCAGAGCTAAGAGACAGAAATATAGCTGGCTGGTGTCTATGAGTACGTTCACACTTCAATCCCCTCAACTGCTGCTTGTTGGTGGAATTGCACCCAGCAGAGATAGGGTACTGTGCAAGGTCTACCTGTCAGAAATGTACCTGCAGCCCTGGAGCTCTGCCTGACCTCCTTGTAATCCCTCTGACAGGGTGAATCCAGTTCCCAGGTGGTTAAAGCCACCACAGGGATGGTGGTGCCAGGGGCTGATTAGGGAACGCATTTCCATTCATGATTACGTGAGTCAGCCACAGCCAGGCTGCCTGTCAAGGGCAACAATCCCATTTCCTTGTAGCAGCCTTGACAAGGGTTGGGCTAGCACTGTTTGACTCCCTCTACAAAGGGCAAAGGCAAGGAAGTGGTAAGCGTGCAAGAGCTTCTGCAAATGAGCTGGGGAAAAGGAGAGGATTGGGAGTCATGGGTGTGATAGTGTCTCCTTCCCTTCCTTCTTTTCCTCTCCAATCTGATACCTCTATGGGAGAAAAGTCCTCCTCAAACACACCCAGCACCATCTGCCTGCTTGTCTTGGAATGGTGGTGCTAGTCTGGCACCCGTCATGTTGCTGCCAAGGATCTCGCTCTACGAAGCCACCACAGGCACCAGCTGCTCCCCCAGCCCTGACATCAGAGAGAGTCACTGAGGTCAGACATGCTTCTCCACAAGAAGCACGTAATGTCTGGTGCAGCCCCTAAAAATGTGCAGCCAGTCTTTGCCGTTTTGTTTGGGGTTTTGTTTGGAACGCACAAAACTGCCTTGCCTCCTTTTATTCCTCCCAAGAATACCCAACACAATGACAGCAGCTCCTCTCCTTTCAGCCCCTTCACTCCAGCTGAATGAGCAGAGAGTCACTCTATAAGTGGGATTCAGCAGAAGCACTGAATGCCCTTATCCTCTCATTTGGTTCTGTTTTGGAAGGGAGGCGGGAAGACAGAGCCAATTTTATAGTGTTTAGGCAATCCCCAGACTGCATCTAACTTGCTATTGTTGGTCAATGACCTTTCAATTACTTGCTACAGCCTGGGACTTTGTTCTGTTTTTGGAAAAAAGGGGCTGATTTATTCTTCCAAAGAGCAGGCTGGAACTGGATGATCCTGCAGCAAATTTACCATTCTGCAATTTTTAAAAAATATCTGTCAGAGGTGCCATGCTGAAGTGATTTTTCTGTTCCCAAGAAGCAAATGTCACTTGGACTTGGTTTCTTTTCTCCTTTTTTCCTTACCACTCTTTATCCAACACTCCGATTTTCGTCACGAAGCTGAAGGTTATCTCAAAATACGTCAGGATTTTGGAGGAGTGGCCTTAGAGATTATGGCCCTGGGCTGGGAGCCACACTTTACAGGTTTGGACTCAACTTCAGTCCTTAGTCTAAACAGATCAACATTTTCTCAAGTAGACAGTCTGTTTGTATAGTTACCCAAATTGAGGCCACCAGATGTTGCCCTTCAGAGCCTGTAGATCTTCTCACTAAAATCATATGGAGATGCATGAGTTGAAGCTTTCCACAAAGTTCTTTCAAGACATGACCTGCAAATAGAAAAACTATGAGAAAAACAGAAGCAAAACAAATACCCTGTGAGTAACTCAGCCATTGCTATGTTTTTTGCTGCACCTGGATCAATCCAGCAGTCATTGTGGTTTTACTGAGTTGTGTGGTGTGAAATACTGTTTATTTTGAATTACATATAAAACCAAGGTCCTACTGTTTGAAACCACCAGAGCTCTTACAGGGCTCCTCACAGAGGCAGGTGATAAAACCCAGGTCCATGTAGGACTGTCACTGACCACCTTTTCCTCATCAGCTTTTTCTCTTTTAATTTATCTCTAATTTTCTAGTTTCTCTAATTTTCCTCTCCTAAGCAATATTCTTAATTTTCTTTCCTTATTTCTGCAGTTTAATAAAGTTTCTATGGTTTGATGAAGTGTTTCCCCTTACCCTACAGAAAATTCTAAAGCAACCATGCAGATGCAGGTATTTTTGATCTATTCATTATTGCCGTGTCTGCAAATTCATCAGACCTTTGCTCCCCAGCAGCACTATTGTTACTCTGTTTCACTCCTTGTTAAGCCTATTTTTGAAGGACCTTTGGCCTTCACATCCACGTCTACCTGAAGAAAAAGGAAAGGTCAAACTAGAAAGGTCAAACTACCTGAAGAGAAAGGAAAGGTCAGACCTCCAGCAAACTCCAAGTTTATGCCTAAATGTGCTCAATAATTGCATGTGTGCAGTCAGACCTGTGCATGGTGGGGTTTCCAGGGGTGTGGGTTCTAAATAGAGGGTTTCTCTGCTTCCTCCTGCTTGCATCAGCTGGGGAACTTCGCTGGAGGAGCTCTGGACTTGGATAAGAGGAGGACCTGAGTGAGAGCTGGGATGTGGTCACACAAATGAAAGCAAACAAGACTGAGTTGTTTGCAGAAAGTCTGAATTCTGGAGAAGAAACGAAAAACCCAAGCCAGCCCTTCAAATGAATTGGTCGATCATGTGGAGGCTGTTTGGTGTACGGTTGTTCCATACATCTCTCCATATGGCCACCGACCATCTCAAGTGAATATATTTGGGTCTGAGCTCAATCCTGATCATTCTGATCAGACTCAGACTTCACTGCTGCTGCAGAGGCAAAGCACTTTGGGAAGAGGAGCTTTGGGGAAAACGGGATTTTGCTGTAAGTCATCTCAGTTCCTTGGCCTGAAGTTGCATTTAATGAGAAAGACTTTAGTGCCTTGTGGGAGCTGTGTTTTGCAATAGCAGGAATTTCTTTCTTGCTGTTGCCTTCAGCCTGGGAAGGTGATAAATTTCTGGTGGGGTGCATTGGGTGATCTTAGGATATCCTTTCTTTTTATCTCACTGTTTGGGAAGCAAAGACCCTGTTTTGGATAGTGAGCCAGAACATGATGCTGGAGCCAGACTACACCATGAATACAAACAGGGCAGCTGGAAGGACCTTCAAAACGAAGAGATGAGGTCAGGAGGTCTTGAGGATCCAGGAACATGGGCAGTGGGTGGAGACTGCGGATCAGGTGAGGAACGGAAAAACTGGAGGCAATGGGTTACAAGATAATTTGAACTAGCAGGATCCAGGCCCTCAGGAAGGGAGTTATTCTAGAGTTTAGGGCTCCTGTTGAAACAACTCATCTCAACAGAAGGAAAAAATCCTGTATAACGCAGCTGTACGGTTGCAGTTGCATGTGAGTTTCTGACCCCAGATATCACCATGACTTGATCCATTCATGACCAAGCAACCACATTCCCAGAGCAGCTCCACTGTTTACACATGCCTGAAATCCAGCTCAGCTGCGACTCAGCCATCAGCAATGATGTCCTGACTTTTATTAATATCTATGGGATTCATCTTAACAAGGACATAATTTCACCCCAGAGGCCAATTCATTAATTAGCATCTCTAGCTATCCTGTCATTTGGTATATGAAGAGGGTAGCAACTTGGCTTATAAACTGACCAAATATGTGTTGAGTAAATATGTGTTTGACGTTTAACAACAACATAAAGGGTCATATGATGAGAAGAAATGGTTTTAAGCTGGAAAAGGGTAGATTTAGGCTGGATATTAGGAAAATATTCTATAATCTAAGGGTAGTGGATCCCTGGAGCAGGTTGCCTAGAGAGGTGGTAGAGGTGGCCCTGTCCTTGGAGCCACTCAAGGTCAGGCTTTATAGGGCTCTGGGCAATATTTCTAGTGAGTGATGTCCCTGCTTGTTGTAGTGGGCTTGGACTAGATGACCTTTGGGAGTCACTTCCAACCCAAAACATTCTATGATTCTGACTGTCACTCCTCACTGCAAACATAACCCAGTGCTAGGGGTACCTGCTCACTGTAGAGTCTTACTCTAACATCAATGCCCAAGGAAATACTCGTTCTGTAAGCTGAGTTCCTGTGCTGTACAAAGTTGTCTGAGTCATTTAAGTGCTGTTCTGTTGATATTATTTTAATTTTAGCTGTGATAGCCAGGGCTCGTCCACTCCTCAAACCACACTACATGTCAGGAGGTTCATACCCACCATCGGCCAGGAAAGGGCATTTAAATCATTCTAATGTGTCTATTAGGAAATACTTCTGCTTTCCAAAGTAAGAATAGCCCAGTCTGCACTTTGGTATAACCTAACACCTTCTCTGACAAACTGTTTTCGTCTTGAAAAGCTGCCTGCTAATAAAACAGAATAATAATTTAAAATAATTTAAAAATGCATAAAATTTAAAAATGCAATAAAGTTAAATTGACATAAAATACAATTTTAAGATGCAATAACAATCAAATTTAAATTGACATAAAATAGAATTTCATGAAAATTAATAAAAATAGAGGTAAATTAAAATTGACATAAAATTTTTAAATGTACATAAAATATATTGGAATAAAATTAAATTGATATAAAATACAATTTTTTAATTAAATTGAAATAAAATTAAGAAAAAATCTAGCATTTTGCCTATTAAATCTGAAGAGATTAAACTAAATTCAACACTAACTGTCTCCCACTGTTAATGTTTTGTGCAGATAGCACAGGGAACAGTGTGATCACTAACAAGGTTAGGGAAGGATTTCTTCTATTATGCAGCATTCTTGGATGCTGAGTCTTTCCTACAGGATTTGAGGTTGGCTACTGAAAGCTGACTATTGGCTAGTCATGATTTCTACTCTCATTTGCTTAATGATTGTTCTTCATTTAAGAGAGTTGAAGTTTGCTTGATAAAAAACAACCATCATCTGCTTATTTATTGGGTAGAAAACCTTTCGATTTACCAATTTTAAGGAGCTACTCTTAGAAAAAGGATGGGAAGAGATCTAAGGAGAGATGGAATCTTATGTTTTACCATACAAATCATTGAGCACACAAGTGGTTCTTCAAGTCCAACACTGATGCAGAGAAGTTCAACTCAAGTCCAGGATGGGACCAATTTCTCCAAGTTTATTGTCACCAAGTTAACCAATGTTTCTGCTTTCAATCTCTTGTGCAACACCCGGCTATGTTTGGCAAGAAATGGGGCAGCGGGTGTTGTGAAAATAGAAGCCTTGTTATCTCTGATAACTGTAAGCAAATACAAACAGATGTGGGAAGAGACAAAGCAGAGGACAGAGGTGATATCTGACAACAGATGCCAACCTCAAGCCTGATCTGGTAATATCTAACCAGTGCATGTGGCACAGAAGCTGTGCCAGAGATGTTTCCACCTGTGGAAGCCCTTTGGCTTCAGCTGGTGGGAACGTTATGCTTGTAAATATCTAAAGGAGGAGCACCAGGAGATTGGGGCCAGGCTGTACTCAGTGGTGCCCAGCGATAGGGTAACAGGCAATGGGCACAACCTGGAACACAGGAGGTTCACTTTAAACCTAAGGAAGAATATTTTCAAGGTTAGCCCTGGTGCAGGCTGCCCAGTGAGGTTGTGCAGTCTCCTGCTCTAAACCCACCTGGCTGTGTTTCTGTAGGATGGGCTCTAGGAAAATCTGCTCTAGCAGAGGGGTTGGATTAGATGACCTCCAGAGGTCCCTCAGGAGATTCCTGAGGGTTCTCAAATTCAGTTCACGCTGGCAGCCATCTGTGTCCCAGGAACATGTACATACGTAGAAATCCCATCTCTGTGCCTCTGCCTCTAGACAGCCGAGAAGGGATTTGTGATCTGTGTCCCATCTCTCGCATATTTTTGGTTTTATGCCTCCTTTGGATACTAGATCAGCCCAGCCCAGTATTTTTAGACTGAACCCACAATTCTGTTCTCCTTCCTGAACCTCAAGCTGCAAAATCAAAACATATGAACAATGGTTGTCTTAGATGCTTCACTTACAAGAAAACACAAACTGATCTTTAGACTGTTTTCCTCCCTTTGTACTGAACACCTTTTGTGAACCCAGGTAACTCACTCAGGAATCACACAGGAACCTCCTGCTCAAGCAGGTAACTAACATTTGATTTCTAAATACAAATGAACTATTTAAATACTGTGAGTTGGCTATTTCAGCCTTTTACCAGGCCTATCTAGCTTGGTGTCTGACTCTGTGTTTGGAACTAGATAAACTCTGAGGTCTGTTCCAATCTAAAGCCTTCTATGGAAAAATGTCAGTAACATATTTTTTATCTTCATTTAAAAGAAAAAAAACCAAATTTCCTAAATGCTGACATCTTTCCATGCTTGAAACAAGGTACTAAATTAATTACTTGAGCAACTCCAGATACAATCAGAGAAATGGAGACCAAAGGCCACATTTCCATAAGACCTCACTCACTACAAGAAGGAAATTGAGGTGCTGGAGCGTGTCCAGAGGACAACAAGGTTAGGGAAAGGTCTGGAGAATAAACCTTGTGAGGAGCAGCTGCGGGATCTGGGGCTGGTTAGTCTGAAGAAAAAAGAAGACTGTGGGGAGACCTTATTTCTGTCTACAACTACCCGAAAGGAGGTTGGAAAGAGGTGGTGGTTGGTCTCTTTTTTGAGATGGAAAAAGTGCTAGGACAAGAGGAAACAGCCTCAAGTTGCACTGGGGGATGTTTAGGTTAGACATTAGGAAAAGTTCTTCACTGACAGAGTTGTCAGGTATTGGAACAGGCTGCCCAGGGAAGTGGTGGAGTCACCATCCCTGAAGGGGTTCAAAAAATATGTGGATCTGACACTTGAAAATTTGATTTAGTTGGCATGGTGGGACTGGGTTGACGGTTGGACTTGGTGATCTTGGAGACCTCTTCCAACCTTAATGATTCTCTGATTCTGACAACCTTCTGACTCCTTCTTCACCCTAATGAAAATGAAAGGTCTGAACATTTTGAATAGCATCTGTGTTTCTGCTCCACCCTTCCTGCCCTAACAAGCCTCCGTGCTAGTGTGTACGGAGAAGAGTCTTCAGCTCTGCCCATGACCTCAGCAGAGGACCAGGGATTTAACTGCTCTACTTCTTCCTCAATCCTTAGCCATTAGGACTTAAGGCCTGGAACACCCTGGAGAGAATTAGTATGTTTTCCAGGGTTTTTTGGGTTTTTCCTTTGTTTTCCAGGAAGTTTCCCTTTTTACGGGTCTCTATTGTCGTGCTCATACAATCAGATAATAAGACAGACGCATCTTCCCAATTTTAAACAGGAAACCTGAACGATAACAAATATCCCATGCTGCTGAGTTTGGGGTTTCTATTTTATGCCACTGAGCTGGTTGTTTTGCTGAAGCCAGACCTGGTTGTGGTGGTTCTCAGCACCAACCAAACTGTCAGTTGGAAAACAAGTGTGAAAAACTCAAATTTGTACTGCTCCCACTGCAGCACCCTATTGCTGTCCTGTATGTCTGGCAGCATCATGTCCATGGAGGAATCACTGCTTTGATCCTCTGTGGGGATTCCTGGGGGTGCTCATAGAATCACAGAATGATTTAGGCTGGAAGGAGCTCAGAGATCATCAATCTCAAACCCCTGCCATGGGCTGGATAACGTCTCCCCAGACCAGGTTGCCCAGAGCCCCATCCAGCCTGGCTTTGAGCACTTCAGGGACAGAGCAGCCACAATCTCCCTAGGCAACCCGTTCCAGTGCCTCAGCACCCTCACAGGGAGGAATTTCCTTCTCAGATCTCATCTAAATGTCTTTTTTTAACCTGAAACCTTCCTCCAGGTTCGATCACTGCGTGCCACATCTCACTGTGAGACCACTCTGCTCAGCACAGCAGACACCTGGAGCTTATAGAGTCAAGCAGGGCCAAAGGAGGCCCCAAAAATGCTGCTTGGTGGGTGGGACCTGCTGCTCTGAGGCCAGACTGGAGGAGTTGTGGGGTTCAGCTGAAGAAGAAAAGCTTCATGGTGACTTTACTTTACGTGTCCCTTCAGGGCTTAAAGGGGCTGATGAAAAGATAATTTTTACAAGAGCTTGTAGTGATAGGACACTGTTTTAAACTGGAAGAGGAGAAATTCCGATTAGATGGATTAATAAATGTTTTATGCTGAGGGTGGTAAGACCCTGGTCCAGGTGGCCCAAAGAGGCCGAGTCCCTGTAACCAACCATCCCAGATCAGGTTGGACCTTGGGGCTCTGAACAATCTGCTCTGGTTGCAGATGTCCCTGCTCAGTGCAGAGGGCTAAACTGGAGGTCACAGTAATGATGAGGCTGGAAAAGACCTTAAAGATCATCCAGTTCAACCTAAAACCAACCAAGTAACCCTAAACATCTGACATCTAGCTCATGCCAGTCAGCACTTCACCCAGCCTAACCTTCAACACCTCCAGAGACGGTGACCCAACCACCTCCGTGGGTAGCCCGTTCCAAACACCTCCTGTGAGGGGGGGGCACTTTGCTGGCGTCTGCACTGACCCTGCACCAAACCAGTTCATTGCGGCAGCTTATGAAAATACCTAAAAAACCCATCCCCAACGGTTTCCCTTCTTTACACTCAGCCTCCACTCCTCTCCCTCCTCCCTGCTCCTCTCCCAATTCCGTGGCACCCACTCCCGAGCAGGTCAGGGCAGGGCACGGGGGGTTAACTCCGCCCCTGCCTGCCGTTGCCTTGACAGCGGTACCCCCCCCCGCTCGCCAGGGGGCTCCCCCCGCCCTGCGCTCCCGGCGCCGACAGACTCTCCCGGCCTGTGGCCGCTCTATCCGGCCCCCCGCCGCCCCACTCGGCGTCCCCGGGGCGATTCCCGGTCGCTGACGTCACCTCCCGCTACCGTCGCCACCGTCACCGTCGCAGCTGCGCGTTCCCGAGTCTCCCGCCC
>VZRI01011779.1:383131-396757 GCA_013397515.1 Upupa epops
AGACATTGAGGTGTTTGAGGGGGGCGGTACCGAGGTGGGGGGCACGCAATATGGAGGAGGGTGTGAGGAAAGGGCTTGAGGCCTCTGGACAGCCTGGTGTCCCTGCTCATGGCAGCGGGGTTGGAACTGGGTTATCTCTGAGGTTCCTTCCAGCTTAAACCATTCAAGGGCCCCATGAGTGTGGGCGACACACCCAGGGGCCACATAGTGCTGGTGAAGGGAAGGGACAGGGAGGGCTTGGGTCTGAGTCTGGGGACAGCAAGGCTGATCGGGTGATGTGATTGAAAGGGCTGGGCAGGAGCCAGAACCGGGACAGCAGGGGGTTTTGGGTGCATGTGGTTTTGAGGAGTGACAGGAGTGTGGGTGGGATGGGCTGAGAGTGCCCAAGGCCGAGTCCGGGGGGTCTGCAGAGAGTATAAGCAACTGGGAGAAATGGGGTGTGGGTGTCTCACCAAGCAGTATTTGGTAAATATGGGGTGTTCACACTGCAAACAGACACCTGAGGGGACCGAGTTTTGGGTTGCACAAGAGCCAATAACAGGTCCCAGGGGTGTAGGACACTGGAGGCTGTGGCTGCTTCATCCCTGGAAGAAGTGTTCAAAGCCAGGTTGGACTGAGCAGTGTGGTCTGGTAAGAGGTGTCCCTGCTAATGGCAGGGTCTTGGAACTGAATGATCTCTGATGTCCCTTACAACCCAAACCAGTCTGTGATTGTGAGTGGGTTTGGGTGTGATGGGCAGAGCCTGGGAGGCAATGGGATGTGAATGTGAGTAACTGAGTTTATGTTATAGTAGATCTGGAGAGAAAATAAAGCTGAGGGTGGGGGATTGGGCAGTGGGACACAGTGGGGGTAGTACAGGTAGTAGGAGTCTGTAGGGTAGTGGGTGTGGAGGTGGCTGGTGCTGTTGACAGGTGAGAGCTGATGCTAGAGCTGGAGGACATGGTGGGTAGCTGTGGGGCCAGTTGCTGGGTGGGGGCTGATGCGTAAGAAGACTGAGGTACAGATGGGTGACTGGATGTGGCTGGGAGCTGGTTGGGATGGGAAGAGTGTGCAAGTGGATGTTAGGGCTGGATAGAGGCAACAGAGGTGTTGGNTAGGTAAACAGTGCAGACACGTAAGTGCTGGATTTGGGGTTAAGGGTGCATTTGGCAGAGGGGGAAAAGCAGTCTTTTAAAAGGGGTTTGTAGCATGTGGAGAGGATCCTGTCTTGGGGATGAGGAAATAATGCAGGAGTGGTGCTGACTTTTGTGGGGGGACAACAAGGAGGAAACTCTTCTGGTGGAGAAAAACTCTTGGTTTTGCTGGGGGACAAAGCCAGTGTTGGACAGCTGGAGAGGAGCAAACAGGACATAAGGTCGTGTGAGGGTCCTGCCAGGACAGGTTCAGTTTTATTGCAGAAGGAAGGGTTGTGGGCAAGGGAATGAAGACATGTGTGTTGGGGGGTGAGGGGTAGCTGGCGTGGGAGAAATGTGATTGGACTCTGCAATACTGGAAAATGCATTGCTTGTGGTGCTGCAGCAGGTTCAGGTGGTGTTGGGTTACTTGGTTGGGTTGTGTGTATAAAGTCTGTCCCCATAGGATCAGAAATTGAAAACCATAACGGAAATAAGCTGGAAATGCCCCCTGCTTTCTCTATAGGGTTTTTAGCAGGAGTTAGTGCAAGATGGTTACCTGCTTTGGTTTTAGCAGCCTAGGCAGTGAGGAAGAGATGGGGTGTGTGTCTGCATGCATTGGGTGAATTCCCTTGGAAAAGGAGGACATCAAAATGAAAAAAGGATCATTATTCTAGACAGCAATCACTTTCTCTGGGGATTTCCCTCCCAAAGAGTAACCTACCACCCTTTGCTGATACTCACTGGAGGTTTGGGGGAACTGCTGGAGAGAATAAACAACTTTGTTTGCTTTATGAGTTGAGATTTTTATTGTTTTTTTTGTTTGACAGCCTGCAGATGGGTGTGTGATGCAGTTAAGTTGAAAGGGGGTTTTGTGTGGAAATGATGCAGGGCTGGAAACCCTGGAAATCGAAAGCTTCACTTTTAATGTTTGGGTTGTTGGGTTATTTTTTGCCACTGTCACGGTAAGAATTTTCTTCTAGTTGAGAGTGAGCAATGTGAAATAGCCACTTACCTCTTTCCTGGTTTACTATGTTGGATGGTTTAAGATTTGAATAAAGGCAGGGTGTTTTGAATGGCAAAACTGGTGCTGCTGAGTAAGAAGAGTAATTGTTGTATATCCACTAACCCTTTTTTGGGTTTTACCCTAATTTCTTTTGGTAAAGCTTCTTGCTTCTTTTTCACATATAATTCTGCTGTAAAACTTGGACAAAAACATAAAATACCTGTTTTTTTGTCTCTGGATGTAGTAGTTAGCTGCTTGTTTGTTTATTTGTGAGTCTCCAAGAAGGTTTTTTTGAACTTTGAGCTCTAGAAAAAAGTGCAAACAAGTGTTTTTTAGTGGTGCTTGGAGCTTTGCAGTCACAATTTTCACACCCCTTGAGTTTCTTCCTCTGTTTCCTGTCAGAAATGGCATTGCAGTGTTTGGTTCATTCTGTGTTTTCCAGTGCTTGGCTGTCAGGAGCTTCACTTTCAAGGGCTTGACATGGTATTAGATGCTGTTGATACAAATGGGAAGTAGAAGGGAAGGTGAAAATTATTTTCTGAGTGTGGTGTGTTCCGCATACTTATCTGCCTGACAGAGAGACGTAATTAAACTGGGCACGTTAATCTTCCTGTCCTTATCTCCATGGCTATAATGACTGTATTTGTGGTTTTTTGTGTTGTCGTTGAGCCCTGTGTTTGTCATGATCCAACTTGTGATTCGCTGGCCTAATAATCCCTCGCATCTTCCTGTGTAGCAGCAGAGAATGAACATCATGTTGCAGCTGCCTTTGTGGGGAAAATCTGTTTGTTTGGACTGTGGTTAGGAATAAAGGTAACAGTCCTGAGGATGGACTGCTTTCTCTCATTTCACCGAAACATTGAAAGGAGAGATTGTGACCTGGTAGCACTGGGTTAATGGTTGGATGTGGTGGTTGTAAAGGTCTTTTCCAGCCAAAGGGATTGTGTGTGCAGTTTGTTACTACTGTGAGTCAGATATGTGGATGTGGTTTTTTTATTTATTTTTAAGCATGTGTGATGTGACTTGAGGGGAGACCTTCTTGCTGTCTACAACTATGAAAAAGAAGGGGGTTGGTCTTCTCTCACAAGGAACAAGTGATGGGACAAAAGGAAATGGCCTTAAGTTGCACCAGGGGATGTTTAGATTGGCCATGAGGAAAATCTTTCTGGAAGGGGTCATCAAGTCTTGGAACAGGCTGCCAAAGGGATTGAATCGGGGGTTGAATTGCCATCCTAGATGTGTTTCAAAGTCATGGAGATCTGAAACTTAGGGCAAGGTTTTAGTGGTGGCCTTGGGACAGTTGGGTTTATGGTGGGATTCCAACCTGAATGATTCCATGATCCTTAGGAACTAGACATAGCAGAAATGTACCTGCATGTGGTACTATTATTGATCCTTCTTGGTTGTACTAATGGTTTCTAAGAAAACCTCTGCACAGATCAGTGTTGCTCTTGATAGGGTAGGAGACTGATCTAGGAATGACTTCAAATGACTTTTTTTTAAGATCTGGAACTAGCCACTTAAGTTCTTTAAAGTTCTTGGTTTTAAAGGAAGCTGAAATAGAAAATATAGAGCAGGCCTGAAGTGCTTGTATTTTCTATTTTTGTACAAGCCTCCAGCAGGGCTTCTGTGCTGGCTGAAGCTGCTGCAGGTCAGTGGCTTCAAGCTGCCACAGCCTGGGCATAGAAGGCTGCTGGGAAGGTTGGGAAATCTCCCAGTCATAGAGCTGCAGCAATATCCTAGAGATAGTTTTTGAGCAGTGTGAGCTCAATAGTTCCAAACTCAGAGTGAATGTACAAGCATTGAGTGTTTTCTAATCAAAAGGATGTTGCAAGCTTCAGGGTGGAGAGGGTCTTTTTCTGAGGGACAGTAGTAGTACGATAAGGGTAATGGTTACAAGCTAAAAGAGGGCAGATTTAGATCGGATCTTTGGAAGAAATTCCTTGCTGTGTGGGTGCTGGGAGGTTGTGGTGGCCTCATCTCTGGTAGTGTTCACAGCCAGGTTGCGTGGGTCTCCAGGTGACTTGGTCTGGTGAGAGGTGTCCCTGCCCATTGCAGGTGCTTGGAACTGAGTAATCTCTGAGGTCCCTTTCAACCTAAATGATTCTGTGATTCTATGATTGGATTAACAAATTCAGGGTAGCACTTGGTTTCTGGAAGAGCAGTGGTATGGGAATTGCGTCCTACAGGGCACACAAGTGTGCGCTTTGATGTCTGATTGTAGCGGAAAATATGACCAGGCCGTACTTTGGCTGAATATTGAAATACCAAGTGATTCCAGGAAACCGTTTTTTGTGCATAAAGGCACTGGTTCTCCTTTCATGGCGCTAACTTCTTTGTTTTTGAGGTGGCGGAGAAAGAACGTGAAGCAATGTTGACCAATGCAATGTGTCAGGTTGAGGAAATACACAGATCGGAGTGTATTTTACACTGCCTTTCTGTGAATTTAATGGGGCAGTTATGAGTTGTTGACTGAACTTTATTACAGAGCTGGTGGTTAATAGGGTGTCCTTGACCAAAGAATATTACTGCAAAGTGGATTTTTATCTCTAGAAGTTTGGGGTAGAACATAACCTCAGAGAGCTGCTGGATGACAAAGACTATCTCAGTTCCCATTCTGGGAGCTTTTAGTCTGAAGCATGGACACAAAACCATTGTCTTTTTCAAAAATAAAGTTTCCTGAGGCACCTTAGAGCTTTTAGGGAAGTCAGGAAACTGCTTGATATATCTGAGGACATTGGCAATTGAAAATCAAATCAGTTTAAGTGCTCAAATTAGATTTGGTGCTGTATTTTTGCCTGATCTCTGTTCTGTTTCTCACTTTTCATTAGTACATTATTGTGCTTTAAATGATTCTGTCTTCCATGTGGTGCTGCTGGAAAGGCTTCACTCAAATGGTTTATGTATGCTGGTAATAGAAGAACAAGCTCTTTCAGTAGGAAATACTTAAACGTTATGTATCAGATACAGTGTGGCCAGCAGGAATAGGGAAGGGATTGTCCCTCTGTACTGGGCACTGGTGAGGCCACACGTTGAGTACTGGGGTCAGTACAAGAAAAACATTGAGGGGCTGGAGTGGGACCAGAGAAAGGCAGCAATGTTGGAGAAGGGTCTGGAGAACTCTTGAAGGAGTGACTGGGGGAGCTGGGGCTGGTTGGTCTGGAGAAAAGGAGGCTGAGGGCAGACCTTCTTGTCTACAACTACCTGAAAGAGGTTGGAGAGTGGTGGAGTTTGGTCTCTTTTCCCAAGGAACAAGTGATAGGACAAGAGGCTTCACACTGCTCCCTTCTGGGGAATTTTAGCCTGGACATGAGGAAAAAGCTTCTTTCTGGAAATGATCATGAGGCCTTGGAACAGGCTGCCCAGGTAGGGGTTGAATTGCTATCCATGGACATGTTTCAAAGTGGTGGAGATCTGGAGCTTAGGGCCATGGTTTAGCGGTGGCGTTGGAACATGGTTGGGATTCAATGATCTTAAAAATCTTCTCAAACCTAAATAATTCTGTGATTTGAAAGAACACACTGTGCGGAAAAAAGAACCTTTATATGCTTTTATTTAGTTCATGGAGGTAATATTTCCAGCTCTGGATTTAGCACTTTGCTAGGAGGTGTGTGTGTGTATGTGTGTGTGTTTCTGCCTACATACACACTTGCCTATATTTCTGTCTGTCTCTACACATATTCAAATGCTCTGTTCATTGAGAGAGAAAGTCGTGGCTAATATTTCATCTGGGTTCTCATTGTTTTATCGTTATTCTCAATGTTTTATTGGGTGGTCTGTGATTTTACTCAGGCTTCTTTAAGAACAACAATTCATCTGCAACAGAATTTGGTGATTTTTGAAGTACCGGAGATGTTCCATGCTTTTTGCCTAGCACTGAATGGCTGCATAAATATTTGACTTGTGTGAGGTTTTGCTAATATTTGCAATAAGTTCCCTCCTTATCATTCCTTTTGCAGTCTGTTTTATAGCAAGGAGCCAACAGCAGAAAATTCAGAACAGCAGGATAGTGCAGTGTCAGGCTTATACCTTTCTGTCATTTTTGCTTCACATATATCCAGTGTCTTCACTGTTGGTGCATTAGTTCTTAGAATTATTGAACAGCTCATGGTTTCAGGCTGTGAGAGGGAGGAGTAAGTAGCGTCTAGCTCTTCTGTCTTCCTGCAAAGCGTGCCTGAGCATTGAGACCTCGAGAAACACTGCAGGTTTCTCTGTGGTTCCTCTGCCTACCAATTCCAGGAACGTATTGCTGCCTTGGAACTGAATGCAAATATCTTCTTTTCTGTGGTGGTCAGCGCAAAGGACATTTCTGCCTATTTTTTCTATATCTGAATATCAGGGAAGAGCTGCCTGAATCAGTTTGGAACCAAAAAAATCCTTTAGGCTCGCATGTGATACAGCATGGCCAGCTGGTAAAAAGTTTAAATTCTCTTTCATCAAGGCTATTACAAACCCAAAACATGGAGTCCATTTGCTTTAAGTGATTATTCTCAAAATCCCTGTTATTCCAGCGTTCTAAATTTAGCTTATCAGATTCTTATATGAGGACTGCTCTGCGTGCAATTAGGGACGATTTCAGGACAGAGCCCTTCTGCTTTGAGAATCCCAAGGATTTCAGGTTCTGTGAGCCAAAACCATGCCCTGAATCACACACAGCCCTCACATCAACTCGTATCATTATCAAATAAATTCTTATTTTAAGTGAAGGGACGGAAGGGCATTACTGACAGACTCTAAAGGAATTCTGTGAGGATCAGCCACAAATAAAGGAGGGGAAGAAAAGCAGGAAACAAAAAGCAAAGCTCATTAGTGCTTCAGTGTTTTGGGGACTAAATGAGTATTTGATTCCAAGCCAGGCACAAAAGAAAATTATCAGCTCTGTTCTGCATGGTACAATTGATTACCAAATTTTCCAGCCCTGCTTTCAAGTTCTGCAGTGGTTATGTGAGCAAATGTCAGAACTTGGTAGATATGGAGTGTAGGCACATGCCTTTGCATGGACTTGGTACAGTTGAGTTGATGGTTGGACTCATCTTGAAGGTCTTTCTCAACTTAAACATTTGTATAATTCTATACAACAGCAAAGAACTAGAATAAAGATGCTGGGGTCCTTTCTAGGGTGAATTTCAGCTCATAGTGGCTTCGTTCCTCTTCTACTTGACCTACAAAAATCATGATCCCAATCCCATTTTCTTCTTTTACTTCATCTTTTCTCTGTGCTTTGGAAGATGCAATTTAAGAGCTGCTCAAAAATGATTTGCTGAGAGCAGTTTGAGCACAGTGGTAAAAGAAAAAGCAAAGCTCTACCCCATCAAGAAGCTAATTCCAAGTACTATGCTTGGAACTTCAAACTGGAGAAAAATTGCTCAAGGAAACCAGCTGTTTAAGAAAAGAGCACCCAAGGGTATCGTAAATTAAGGCAATAACACAGCAGTTTGGTCAGAATCATCTCATTTAAAGGATTTTCAGCATGGATCTTCACAGACAGTTATGTTACGTGCTGTAAGCGCAGGGTTTAAAATTTGATTGCTCATGAAGGAACAAGCCATGAAAGCGAAATCTGCCACGAGTTCCAAGTGTTATTTAACTTTAGCAGGGCACACTGATAAAGGCTGTGCTGGTCCTAATTCTTTTCAAAGTTTAAAGATAAAGTACAGGAGCTCTGACTGTGAGAACAGTGCTAACTGCAGCCCTTTGTTGATGTTTCAACAGAATTCATCTTTATTAAATGTTTACTCCCAAGGGGCTAACAAAGAGATGGTTGGACACAAGTTCTTTTTGGATCCACAGTGAAAGACGTAACCGAGATCGTGCAATAATGGAAAAATCTAGAGCAGAGTCAAGCAACTTCCTGAAAAGGGTCATTGGGCATTGGAACAGACTGCCCAGGGAAGGGGTTGAATCGCCATCCCTGGGTGTGTTTCAAAGTTGAGGATATCTGGAGCTTAGGGCCATGGTTTAGCAGTGGCCTTGGGACAGTTGAGTTCATGGTTGGACTTGATGACCTTACAGGTCTTTTCCATCCTAAACAATTTTTTATCAATTCTAGGATGCCCCAGGATCTAGTTAATGTTTCTGGTACCACCTGTGGTTCAATTTAGTAAAACCAGTTTCCTGCATTATCATCGGATTCAGAATTTCCAGTTCTCTGAAGATGCAGAGGCTGGTTTAAGGAAGTTGAAGGAGTCTGCGCATTTGAACCAAGGGTTTTCCAGTGTGTAAACTACCTTTTTGGTTTTTTTTTTTCCCCCTCAGCAGCACTCACCTAAGTGCAGGATGTATCTGTGAAAATTTCTTATTTGTCTTTTCTGCTTTTTAGAAGACTCGGGCTGTTTTTTCTTTGCTGCTTTCTGCATTCTGGAAGGACACAAACTAAGGAAGTTGACACTAGGAAAACCCTTTTGAAGACTTTCTTATTAGTTGCTGTTCGTATTGCATGAAAATTTAACACCTGTCTTCAAGGCAGTGCTTGTCTGATCACAGGCTGAAGCAGCTCAGCACAGATAAAGTAGCATTTTCAGTTTTTTTTTTCAATAAACTCCTTCTGTAAATTCCCATCCAGAAGGTGAGAGCTAGTTTTCCATTCAGAAAAATTTAGATTTCATATCATTTCGTTACAAAGTGAAATAATAACCATGTCTTCAATTACTCCACCTTCAAAGCTGCCATGATTGCCATTCAGGTTGGTTTTTAGGCGATTTTATGGCTTTAAAAAAATATAAATCACACCTCCAGTGGGTTTAGTGTCCCTGAATTTCTGCTGGTGTAAACTATAGCTGTGAATTGTGTGGGTTTGGGGTATATTTTCCCCCAGTGACTTTGTGTAGGTATCATTATCCCCTGCCTTTAACAGGTGTTAATGACCTAATTCTTGCTATTGTGGCACCATTGACAAACAATTTGAATCAAATTGCCTTATCTAGAGAATATTTGTTACAGAGGTTCACCCCTGCACGATGTTTTGGGTCTCACTGCTTGTTACAATTGTGAAGGTGGCTCGAGATGTCTAAAGCAAACTCCTCGAGATGGTTTTGTGCAGGTTTTTTGCAGTAATGTGGAGCAGTTTCCTTCCAAAGTTAGGCACCTACCTGGTTAATGATTAATTTCACAGGACTGATAGCTGATTACTGCGGAGTGGAGAGCGTCACATGAATTTTATAGCGATTTCAGGGCTTAGCAGCTCCAATTTCTGCCGTCCTTGCAAACTTTGTTCTTGTGTAGAATCAGCAAAGGTGATGCCAGGGGAAAAAAAAAGATTTCTAGCCATTGCAAGACCTGAGATGGAAACCAGTGTGGGTCTGAAATGCTGACTAGGCAGGTCAGTGGTAAAAGACAAAAAATCAGGGATTTTTTTCCTGCTAAAAAAAATATTCTACACTCTGAATCAGCTTTCAGAATGGCTGTTTCTCTGGAAGAAAAAAAATCCAAGGAATATATTGTGAAATAATAACTTTAGAGATCACTGATGCTTCTGTGTTTTTTTTCAGTCTAACAGTTCGTGGCCTTTATTTATTTATATTTTTTAAAATATGGAATGACATGTCTTATTGTCTCAAGCTACACCGGGTATTTCCAGTTGCATTTATTTATAGTTGCTGCCCATTTGCTTGACCATGTGTTTTGCTTTAACCAATGGATTGATTGCCCTCAAACCCCTTACAGGCAGATCTTTGAAATTTGGGTCAGTTGGTGTCTGGGTTTTTTTTCCTCTCTATTTCACAGGTCCTGGTTGCAGCAATTCCTTAAACTCAGTTTTTCCTTTTGGGGAATGGTGATGGGTGTTTAGAGCTTCTGGAGTATGAATCATTTTGAGGAGGTGTTGGAGTGGTTCAAAGGCAAAGGCAGAACTTGACTTCCCATCTATGCACATTTTTTTTTCCTAAAAACATGCATTCTGCTGTTGGAAAAATGTATTATTTTTTTTCTTGTGGATATTGCTGGTAACAGTTTGTTTGGTCTGAATATATACGGAGAGCCCAAAGGCAACTCAGACCTGTATAAAAGATAGCCCAGTAGAAAAGGTTGCCCAGGGAGGTTGTGGCTGCTTTATCCATGGAAGTGGAAGGGTGAGCAATGTCCCTGCATATGGCAGGAGGCTGGAACTGAGGGTTCCTTCCAACCTAAAGCACTCTGAGATTCTCAATAACCTTGTTGAAGACATTGGGTCTGAAGAACTGTTGCAGACATCGGGTAGGGTTGGAAGGGACCTCACCAAGATGCCCATAATTCCCTAATGCAAACAGTCTAAATGAACTGGAGCTGAATGATAGAGGGAGAGCTGTAAGGGGTCACTTTTGCTGTTCTGGTGGTTGAGCATCAGTGGATGGCAACAAAATTGAAATCTCTGCAGGCGTTTGGTTTCCTTCAGCTGTAACAAGTTACCAGTTTATCTGTGTTTTACTGTGGAAAAAATTGGGGTGTAGCATTTGTCAGGCAAAATTCCCTTATGAATAGATGAGCAGACAACTTCAGCAATCAAGAATAGAATCACAGACTGGTTTGGGTTGGAAGGGACCTCACGGATCACCTATGAGTGAGAAGTAAGGAACACTTCTTACCAGACTTGGTTGCCCAGAGCTCTATCCAGCCTGGCCATGAACACTTCAAGAGATAATGGAGCAGCTACAACCTCTCTGAGCAACCTGTTCCAGTGCTTCAGTACCCTCACAGCCAGGAATTTCTTCCTCAGATGTAATCTAAACCTCTTTGAGCTTAAAGTAGTCCATCTTGGGTTTATTTACCTGTCTGTGAAACTAGAGCAAGTTGTTTATATGTTTTTAAGATGCTGATGCTGTTTACATGGGTATCTGGAGATTTGAAGTATTTTTTAATGGCAGTTTTGCATGACAATTGGCATCCAACTTTTCTATCCTGAAACTAATATGGCCCTACTGAAGAAATGCGGTTAATGTTACTATAAATATGCCTAAATCATCTTCACTGAGGCTTATGAAAAAGGATACTGTGTGTTAAAAGAGATAAAGTTTAAATGTAATCTACATTTCTCTGTTCTGGGCTGACAGGAATTTGTCATCTGGAATTAAGGGGAAAAGAAAGTCACTGTGAAAATGGTATTATCTGATCAAAGATGGTCAAGGCATCAGAATGTCTTTTGTGCTTGAGGTTTGCTGGTTTTCAGTGCAAGATGGGTACATCTGAGAGTCTGTGTGAGATGAATCATAGGATTTATTATGTTGGAAAAGACCTCCAAGATGATCACTGAGTCCAACCATTAATCCAACTGTCCCAAGGCCCCCACTAAACTATGGCCTTAAGCTCCACATCTCCACCACTTTGAAACACATCCAGGGATGGTGATTCAACCCCCTCCCTGGGCAGCCTGTTCCAAGACCTTATGACCTTTTCCATGCCTAACCCTGTTCTATAGTTTTAAATTATTTTATGGTCTTGATTGATTCCTTCATTGTGGATTGAAAATAAACTTGTGTACAACCTCTTTCCAATGGGAGGAAACAGCTTCAAGTCACTCTGAGGGAAGTTTAGCTTGAATATGAAGAAAAGCTTCTTTCTTGAAAGGGTCATGAGGCCTTGGAACAGGCTGCTCGGGGAGGGGGTTGAATTGCCATCCCTGGACGTGTTTCAAAGTTGTGGAGATTTGGAGCTTAAGGGCCATGGTTTAGGGGTGGCCTTGGGACAGTTGGTTTAATGGCTGGACTTGATTATCTTAAAGCTTGTTTCCAAGTTAAACTATTCTGTGATTCCAAGGTAACCATACATCAGTGCTGGAATTGATAAACCAGTGGAGTGATTTCATTGATAGGCATTGTCATATCTTAAAAATAAACCCACTCATTTTGAAGCCAGCAAGTATTGTGGAGAAAAGTTCAGTTTTCCTAATGTCCACCTGTGTTCTGCATAGTACAAGGTGCTGTGTCTAATGAACAGACTGAGCTTGTAAGCCATTTGGGAATCTGGGCTGGTGATGGGCTAAAGATTAACAGCAGGTCAGGACTGTGACTTGGCAAAGGATGTTTTTCCTTTAATCTCCAATTAAACAAAACCCCCCTGATGGCAATAAAGTTAGTGTGGTTAAATTTATCTACACAGTCAAATATGTGGATCTCTCCCTACTGTGTCTGTCTGGCATTTTGACAGAAGTTCTCCTTTCTGCTAATGACAATATCATTGTTTAAACCCAGAACCAGGCAGGCATGAATTAGTCCTACCAACCCAGAGTGGGAGAGGTACAGCAAAAGGTTTGAGGTTCAACACAAAGGATTGGGATGTGTCACACACCAGTTATGGGTGAGTGATACGGTTCGACTGACTTGTGGAGGACAAAATCCATTTAAACAACAGAAGATACCACCAGTTCACCAATAGGACAGTGAGTGATACGGTTCTGTTCTTTAATAGGGCTTCTCCCCACCCATTCCATCTGTCCAGCTGTGCTACATCCTTCCTTCCCAGTGATGCAGAAGGGGGAACAGGGAGTGGAATTATGGGCAGTTCTAAGCCTAAAATCTCTCACACTCCTTGTCCTTCCCATGGGAGACTGTCCTCCATGGACATCTCCAAACATTTTGAGGGTTGAGTCTCCCAGTGATGAACTATTCCACCATGGGTCTCTGTCATATTTCATGGCTTCTTCCATGTCCCACCCCCTGCTAATATGTATTCTCCTCCACCAACTCCTCTGTTCTCCAGCAAAGATCTCTGAGGACTTGAAAAGGCTCTGCTTGGCCTTTCATGACCGACCAGCTAAAAGGCAATGGCTACTCTAGTGTCTCTTGCCTCCTTCACCCTTACTGGTTTGAGTGTTCTCATGGTCAGATCGCTCTTTTTGCTCTTCCTGCCAAAGAAAAGGCAAGTCCCAAACAAAAGGCCTCAACCAGCTGGGAGTTGCCCAACTGGTTTTCCCCTCTTTAATAAATTTATTTGCAGAGGTGCCGATTGGTTCAGCCTTAGCCAGAGGTGGATCCAGTGTGCAGCTGACGAAACTTTTCTGAACCTTCTTTCACTGGCCATGCCAGCAGCCCCCTCCTCCATTACCAAACCTCTGCCAGATGTTTGTCTTTTGGCAGTTACCTCTGTGTCTCTCAGCTGTAGCACACTTTTGTATGTACGTAAAGCCCTACAATTATCCGGGTGCGGAATTAAAATAATTAGTGTGCAGGTCACTTGATGTTCTTTGATAATATAGAACCATAGAATGGTTTAGGTTGGAAAGGACATCAGAAATCATCTAATTCCAAACCTCTGCCATGTGCATGGACAACTTTCAGCAGACCTGGCTGTCCAGAGCCCCATCCAACCTGTCCCTTGAACACTTCCATGGATGGAACAGTCACAACTTCCCTGGTAGCCTGGGATTTGCTCTATATAGTTTAGATGTGTAAAGTGAAATAGAGTATCATTGCCTCTAATCTTATCAGCAAAGTTCTGAATGTGCAATAAAATGTTGTACTGATTGTGCTGTAAAATATCTTACAGACACGTTTGCTGGCACTGATGTTGTTTGAGATGTTCATAGTATCATAGAATCAT
>VZRI01011781.1:9508-23405 GCA_013397515.1 Upupa epops
CTCCAAGCTTGGTGTCATCCGCAAATTTGCTCATGATAGATTCCAACCCATCATCATCAATGAAGATGTTGAACAGGACCGGACCTAACGCCTACCCTTGGGGGACACCACTAGTAACAGGTCTCCAACTAGATGTGACACCATTAACCACCACTCTCTGGGCTCGTCCATCCAACCAGTTCCTGACCCAGCTCAGTATATTGCTGTCAAAGCCCCTTGCTGCCATCTTAGCCAGGAGTAGATCATGGGAGGCCGTGTCGAATGCTTTACTGAGATCCAGGTAAACCACATCCACAGCCTTCTTCTCATTGACCAGTAGAGTCACTTGATCATAAAAGGAGATCAGGTTAGTCAGGAAAGACCTACCCTGCCTAAACCCATGTTGACTGGACTTAATCTCTTGGCCAGTTGTTGCATGATAGCACTCAGCACTAACTGTTCCATAACTTTGCCCGGAACTGAGGTGAGGCTAACGGGTCTGTAGTTACCTGGATCATCCTTCTGACCCTTCTTGTGTATGGGAGTCACATTCACCAACTTCCTGTCATCCGAGACCTCACCTGCGATCCTCGACTTCTGATAAATTATGGAGAGCGGTTTAGCAAGCTCATCTGCCAGCTCTCTCATCACTCTGGGCTGAATCCCATCCGGTCCCATGGAGCTGTGGGGATCCAAACGGATCAGCAGGTCTCTAACTAGTACCTCTTGATAACAAGTCCTGCAGTGGCATGGATTTGCAAGAAGTTTTTGGGCTCAGATTGTCTTTTGCATAACTCAGAATGCTGTTCTTCTGCAGACCTGAGAGTCCTTTGCGTGGCGGAAAACAGCAGGTAGGGGATCACAGCTTAGATGTTTGGGTTTACACCTGAACTCCCTAGGGATCAGTTAGCCAGTCCCTTAGTGACTGCTATCAGAAGGCTTCTTCTTTGCCTTTTTTCTCCTAGGGCTGCGGTCAGGTGATACAGATATTCCTGTGTTGTCCTGCAGCTGATGGCCCTGCTTTCTTCTTGCAAAATCTTACCCTGCAAAACAGGTGGCAAATGTCACTTCCAGTATGATGCTGCCAAACTGGCCTGCGCCCATGTGCCTTGTGTTGCTGGGCAATGAAATAGGATCTTGGTAAGCTAAAGTCTTTTGTAGGTTTGGCCTTGGTTTTCTTTTCCAGACTCAGCTTTCAGCATGGAGCTCAAGATGGCTATAAAACCCAAGGCAGGAGGTGGTGCTTTGAGCTGCAGGCTCCCACCTGGGTGAAGCAGAACAAAAATGAACTGCAAAGGTTCATGTGACTCCTTGAGGTCTCATGTGCAGCCTTCCAAAAACTAAACACAAGATGACAGCTTTTAGTGAATGAGGAATTGTTTCCATCCTGTGTGACAATAGGGAGCTTTCAGGTTGTTTTTCACTACATCATGGTTACTGGAGCCACTTAATTTGCTGAAGCATGAATGTCAACTGATTTTTGATCATGCTGAAAGTTAAAGGTCTGTTAGCCCAGTTTGGGAAAGAGGTTTTCTTTGCATCCAGTGGTTCTTCACAAGTAGTTCATTATGACTGACCAAGCAACCTGTTTGCTGCCACGTGTTTCCAGGGCCCTATGCTGTCTTGAGTTCTGTGATCCTGCTCGAGCAGGTGTGTTTGACTTGATGATCCCTGGAGGTCTCTTCCAACCCCTAATGATCTGTGTGTAAAGTCTATTTCCTCTGACAGTGACATAAAACAGCAGCACAAGGCTGGCACAGAAAGACCTCAGCTAGATAGCTGTGGAAGTCTAGTAGCTGTGCAGGACGTTGGACTAGAGGCATGAAAAATTTACTGAAGGCAATGGGGAAGAAGGTATTTCTTCAAGTCAGGGAAGTACAACAAGAGGGTGACTAAATGAACGTAGACAGTTTAGTAGAGCTCAACAAAGAACGGTCTTTGCATAAGAGGAGAATGCAAGTGTCTGCTGTGGTCTGCACTACTTTCATTGCATTGAACGGAGATGGTAGAGGTCTGAACCAACATCCCCATGGATGCCTGCGGAAACCTGGATGGGAAGATGAGGTCACATTACAGCAACAAAGCAGAGTTAACAAATAAACACATTTCTCTTCTTTCTCCATCTCCACTGACAACAGAGGTTGAGTGAAAGGGTCAGCAGTGTGGCTGCAGGTGAAGTGCTCTGCTTGAAACCTGAACAGAACTGAGCAGGAAAGCTGTTGTTCAGTCAAGTCTTGTATTTTTTTCATCAAGCAGAACATGACTTATAGTTGCTGCTTTGGTTCAGTGCACTAGATTCTTTTAACTTCTAAGAGGTTTTTAAAGGTGGACTGTGAGGGAGGGAGAGCAGATCACTGAAGCACACCACTAAGAGGTGCACGCTAAGCCATTCAAGTTTTATAAATGCAGGGTCCTCCACCCAGTATGTTGTTCAGTGGTGATGTGAACCACCAAACTGATAGTCTCATCTGTCTTCCAGATGGATGGACATGGTGCGAGGTAATTGACAGTCGTGCCAAGATCACCTTCATGAAATATCCTGGTAGAATGTCAGCTCTGCTGGTCCTGGCCACTACAAAATGAGATGTATCAGTAGCTCTCTTCTACCTTGGGACAGCTGCAGCACTTGTTTGATCAGCTCTGCTGGGCTTCAAGTGCTGAAGATGTGCTTCTTCCTCATTTGTGCCAAGGTTTCTGTTGTTGTTTGAAATGCATAGGAGGAGATCTCAGTCATTGCCAAGGGACTTTCAGCACAGAGTTGTCAATGTGGGCTTGGGTATTGTCTTAATAACTCAAAGAAAATGGCTAAGAAACATGGAACGGTCTGGGTTGGAACAGACCTTAAAGATCATCTTATTCCAACCCCCTACCATGGGCAGAGGCACCTCTCACCGGACCAGGTTGCTCAAGGTACCATCCAACCTGACCTTGAACACTTCTAGGGAGAGGACATCCACAACTTCCTTGGGCAACCTGTTCCAGTGTCTCAGCACCCTCACTGTAAAGAATTCCCTCCTGATACCTCATCTAATCTTCCCCTCTTGTAGCTTAAGAAGAGAAGGAACATTTTCTGGTATTTCCTTGCATGCAGAATGCACCTTCAAAGACACAACTTACCATGGAGCAAAGAGGTGCTTTCATTAAAGCACCCCAACAGCTTTTGCGACTAGTAAGTAGTGACACCCAGATTCTTTTTAAAGTGTACCACCTGTAATGGCAGTTGGCTCTTCTACGAGAACAGTAATAAGGCCTTTTTTAAAAATTCCAAACTTGGTATAAAATTCACTGAACCTGAAGCCACACAAAAGCTTTTATGGAAGTGTTCAGGTTGGAAGGAACCTTAGAGATCATCTACTCCAACCCCCCCCACCATGGGCAGCGACACATCTTAACCACTCTTGGTTCCTCAAGGCCTCATCCAGGCCTCGAACACCATCCTCACCCTGGCCTTGAACACCTCCAGGGAAGGGGCAGCCACGGCCTCTCTGGGCAATCGATTCCAGAGTCTTTCCACCCTTACACTGAAGATCTGGTCTGAACCTCCTCAACTTCAGTTTCAAACCATCTCCCCTTGTCCTGTTGCTAGACTCCCTTGGGAAAAGTCCCTCTCTAGCCTTTCTGTAGATTCCCTTTGGGTACTGGAAGGCAACTATAAGGTTCCTCTGGAGTCTTTGCTTCCCTAGGCTGTATTGAAGATGAGCTGGATCCATCAAAAGCCAAAGCACCTTAAAAATAGGTGTTTTCTGCATGGTACTGATGTTACCACAGGCAAAGCTCAGAGCTTCAGCCTCTTGGCTCCTCTGAGCCGCCTCTGCCATGTGGCCACCAGCCCCAGCACCCAAATCAATGGGAAATAAGCTGTAAGCTACAGGCTCTCGGCACAGGGGCTGTCTGTGGAGAAAACACCCCAGAAGGGCTCAACGAGCCAGACAAATGGCTTAGACAGAATTAATTATCTCTATTACATGCTACTCCCCACCCCAGCCTCTTGGAGATAGCTCAAGCAGGGCTGGCAGTGCCCAACACCTCCTCCCACATGATCATTGCCAAGACATCTCACAGCTGCTGCCCTCCCTCCCAGAAGGAGCATGGTTTACTGTAGGAATGGCCATAGAATCATAGAATATTTGTGGTTGGAAGAGACCATCAATATCATTGAGTCCAACGTCTTCCCAGCCCTATCAGCACCACTAAAGCCTGACCTCCAATGCAATATCTGCCCTTCTTCACCTCCAGGAATGGGGGCTCAACCCTTATTGGTGATGGGTTCAGTAAACTTTTGTCTTTATAGCAAAGTTGCTTCATTGCCTGTTAAACTCTCGGTGAGAGCTGGTTATTGTGCTAGAAGTACAAGCACCAACCCAAACCGATTTAGACCCTCTCCCTAAACCATTACAAGTTAGATGTTCCACTGAAATGGAAGATCTCAAGATAAGAAGTCTGGCTCTCAGGAGATTTTGCAGGCAATTGAACCTGTTCCTCCACCCTGTTGGTTTGAAAGGGGGAAGGGTGCTGTTCAGTTGTTAAGATGGCATTTTGCCTGAAAACATCTGTAATAGCGGGTAGGAATTGTTAAGTCCTGTAAACTTTCTCCACACCTTCAGTTGATTGTCATATTGTTTAGTGAAGGTTTTATAGTACGTTTTGGTTAAGTTTAAAATGTGTTCTGCATAAAAGCAAGGGTGGATTGTTCTGGTTTGAAAATTACCAAATTTTCAACTATTAGTCGGGGTGCTTTTATGCTGAAAAAGCATTTTATTTTGAAGATGGAGGTAGCTTTCCTAGCAGACCTCCTGCGTCAGTGTCTGGACTCTACGGGTAACTGATGGACAGAGTCTGTAAAACAGAAGGTACTTCCTGCTTCTTTGTCTTTCTTTGTCATCTTCTTCACCATCTTTGCCCTTGTCTAGCTTCTGCTGCAATACATCTTGGGAGACAAAGAGCTCCTCTAGGAGATAGCTTTCCCTCCCAGGGTGAAGGGGAGAACAATGGTTCTCAACCCCCTGCAACCAAAGGGTGGAACACAAAATTGCCTAAGCATGGCTGCAGCTCTTCTGCAGGGGAAGGCACTGCATCTGGACTGTCACTAGCACCAGCTCGCTCTAGCTTCTGGAAGAAGGCAAAAAGACAAGCTGTTCTCCGTACCTGCAAACCCCCTTTGGTGGGGATGAACCTGCAGCCCTCCCCTCTTTCACTGAGGGCTCAGACATAGAAAAGCCAGCACCAGCTCGTTCCTGTCCATGGCAGTGGGCCAGAGTAAGGTTAACTCCTCCAAAGCCATGGTACGGTCTGAACGCCTTTGAAGATGCCAGACAGAGGTGAGCTGTCTTGGTGTCTAACCACAGGGGAGAAGAAAGAAAGGCTCTGCATAAGGCCTGTGGAAAGCCCTTAAACGAGACCATGAGACCCCAGATGTGGCCCCATGTGACCAGTGCCATGTTGGCTTTGTCTCCACCGGACTGGCACTGTTAGCTGTCTCCCATTTCTCTCAGAGTGTGTGTAAAGGCATTGTGATACAGTTTCTGTTTTACCTTCTTGATTCTTTTACTTATTTGGGGATTTCTTTCCTTTTCTTGTTGGTGATGGGTTCAATAAACTGTTGTCTTTTTAGCAAAGTCACTTCATTGCCTGTTGAACTCTCAATGAGAGCTGGTTGTTGTGGTAGAATTACAGGCACCAACCCAAACTGATTTAGACCCTCTCTCTAAACCATTACAAACCCTCTCCCTGGGCAGGCTGTTCCAGTGCCTGACGACCCTTTCAGCAAAGAAATTCCTCCTGACGTCCAAGCTGAAACTACCCTGATGCAGCTTCAGGCCGTTTCCCCTCATCCTGGCACTGGCCACTAGGGAGAACAGACCAACCCATTGCCTCTCTGCAACCTCCTTTCAAGTAGTTGTAGACAGCAATAAGGTCTCGCCTCAGTCTCCTCTTCTGCATGCCTTTCCTTTATCCAACAAGTAGGTTACCCTGTTATAGAAGGAGATCAGGTTTGTTACACAAGACCTGCCCTTCATAAACCCATGACTGGGTCTGATCACCTGGTTATCCTACATGTGATGCATAATGGCACCCAGGATGATCTGCTCCTTCAGTTTTCCTGGATCAGAAGTCAAACTAACAGGCCTGTAGTTTCCAGGATCATACTTCTATTTTTTCTTATTGATGGGTGTTAGACTGCCTGGCTCCCAGTCAGCTGGGACCTTCCCAGCCTGCCCAGACTGCTGATAAGCAATGGACAGTGGTTTGGTGAAAACCTCTGCCAACTTTCTCAGCACTCTAGGATGTAGCCTACCTGGCCCCACAGATTTGTGGACACCAGTGTGGACCATCTCCTTCTGGATTGTGGAGAGGACATTTTGCTCCTGGACAATTTATCTTGGTGGCAGTATGTGTGCATCGTGGTGAGAGAACTTGCCTGGTAAGCTGTGTAACAAGAACGACTGGCAAATGAAGTGAAGAAGTGCTGAAATTGAGTAGTGTATTGTAGACCTTAACTCATTTGTCCTTGCACAAGAGTAAAGACCAATTAAAATGGGTGAATAGCAAAGCCAGTGAATCCTGTGGGGTTGCTTGATCTGTTGATTGAAAAAGTACATGGTATTAGAGAGCTCGTAACTGCCCAGAGTCTGGGCTACTCTCACACAGTTCTGCTTTCTTTGTAAGAGGATTAGGATGAACTTAGCCTTAAAATTGTTGTGATAGGAACTGACTTTGCTACCTGCCTGTGCTTGTCTAGCTGCAATGCTACCTAACCCTAGAAAGGCTGCATCTCCTTGGCTCTTTTTTCACCTCTGACTTTTCTATGATTGCGTATGCTTTGGCAATATTTTAATCAAAGATTACATTTAAGATTAGGCTGGCTGCCTTACACCTCTTTTTTTTGTATTAACCTGTTTTTAATCTCCTTGCCTGTGTTCCCAGCTAACCGTAACAGCAGTCTGTGGGGAAATTACTGCTGAGTAATTTCAGGAATGGAAATTCATATTCCAGTATTGTAAAGCGGATAAGGTAGGGGTATTGGCCAAGGTCTGCAATAGGGACTTTGCAGTCCTATCGCTGTGTGTTTTACTGGGAAATCACACAGGGCAAAGGCAATGGATTTATAGCAGAAAATTACACATAATAAATCAATATCTTTACAGTGATATGACACACTGCAAAATGCTATTTACCCTTGCCTTGCTTCCACAGAGATCTGTAAAATTGATCGTTCCTAATTCATCAGTCAAGGTGAATGCAAAGAAAACTGCTTGTTTATTAGCAGAGCAAACTACTACATCAAAGACTTGGCCTTGGCTACATTCTTCCATGTTTGGATCTACGAGCTGCCCTGACTAAGCTGTGGAAAGGCAGTCGGACAGAAAATACTGGCTGTTTCTGCTACCATTTTCCCTCCCAAATGTGAACCTGCTGGAAAACTAGGTACAGACCCAAGAGTGTATTGCAAACTTAAGAGTCTCACAGGGAGTGTTAGCAGTTGTGGCACAGTAATTACAAAACCATGGGGATCCCAGGTTGGGACTGTTTCAAGTGAGATGTGAAGCCATCGGACAGGTGGGTGGATGTGGCAGCACATGTGCCCATCGATGGGAACTGTGCGAAGGTGACTGTTAAATTGATCTTAGAGGAGGAGATAGTGAAAATATGGCAGCTTGCTGAAAGGTCTCTTCACCCTTCCACTGCTGTCTGCTGCTGAGCTACAGAAGGATGCAAAATCGTTTGGGTGCTGAAACGGCAGTTAATTAATCTCCTGCCTCACTGATTAGAAGATACTGAGCACTCTGAAATTCCTCTGCTTTTCTCCTTCCCATCTTTATTCTAAAACCTTAGCACTTTGTTTTTCTGACTTCAGGATGCTGCTTTAAAAGTACAAGGAACACATGTAGATGCAAAGGTTGTTCCTGGCTTCAGTTCATTTCTCCCATTGTGAAATCCTGGCAAACTGGTTTTGAACTTCAAGTTTCTGACTGGCTGTAGCAGCAGTCCCAAAGAGCAGTGACTATTGCCAGCACTGGAGGTTTCTGGGACTGGCTTGCTGTCACTTCTGGAGCTTTTGTTTATCTCAACAAGGAGAAGAAGGAGAACAAGGAGAGGAGAGTAACAGTTTCCTCATTAAAAGACCTACTTGTTTATGCCAGCAGCTCTTGTTCTACCAGCCTGTATATCTGGTGATTCCAACATCCTGCTCTTTGGTTTTGTAGTTCATCTCTGACTTCATGTCTCGTGAATGAGATTTTAGGGCTGCAGATTGAGACTTGACCTATTCAAGAGAATCCTAGCTCCTGGTGAAAAGCCAATAGATAAGCTGTAGCTGCTTGTTGGGGCAGTTTACTGTTGGACCCTGGTACCTTTGTAGGCTGATGCCTAAGGAATGAGTTATGCACGTGAATTTGTGGAATATTTAATTTTCAAATGTACCCACCTTAGTGTATTCTTAATGTTTTCTTTGCTTAGAACAAAGGTAACACTGCAGCTGATCTTCGGCCTGCTTCTCCTTAGGCTGGGATTTAAGTTCAGTCTCTGCTTTTCCAGCTGGATGTCAGCAAGGTAAGAGAACTTGTGCAAGGACTGAGGAGTACATATGTGTGCCAAATGAAGGATGCTGACCTTGTCCTCTTTATTTTTCATGTGAGAAGATACTTCAAGGGACATCTCCACTCCTTCCATGACATTTGACCAAAGGCTGCAATACTTCTGGGGCTCACACAGCATCACACAGAGTTACAGAATTATTGAGGCTGGAAAAGCCCACTGAGCATATCCAGCCCAGCCCACGAACTAACATTACCACATCAGCCTGACCTGAGCACTAAGGGCCACAGCCAGGCTCTCCTTCAACACACCTCCAGGGATGGGACTCCACCACTGCCCTGGGCAGTCCATTCTAGACTCTGAGCACCCTTTCTATGAAGAAGAGCTTTCTAACATTCAGCCTAGCCCTGGAGCAGCTTCAGGACCTGCCCTCTTGTTCTGGTGCTAGTTGCCTGGGAGAAGAGCCCAATCCCCACCTGTCTATAACTTCCCTTCCGTTAGCTATAGGAAGTGATAAGGTCTTCCCTGAGTCTTCTCTTCCCCAGGATAAACACCCCCAGCTCCCTCAGCCTTTCCTCATCAGACCTTCCCTCCAGTCCTTTCCCCAGCCTCGTTGCTCCTCTGGACCCACTCCAGCCTCTCAATGTCTTTCTTGAAGTGAGGGGCCCAGAAACTGCCCGCAGTGCTGGAGGTGAGGCCTCCCCAGTGCCCAGTATAGGGGGAGAATGACATCCCTAGTCCTGCTGGCCACACTAGTGCTGATCCAACCCAGAATGCCATTGGCCTTTTGTGCCCCTGGGCACACTGCTGGCTCCTGTTCAGCCAGTTGTCAACCAGTAGTGCCAGGTTGACAAGGAGTGGTGAATAACCCTTGTTCTGAGCACACAAGGGCAGGGCATCATTGTCTTCTGTCCTTCCCAGTAAGGAGAGGAACAAAAGTGTGCAATCCTGCAAACATTGAGAATACCCACACATACAAATATTCCTTGTAATGCTTTAGCATATGCAGTAGGGCCTAGAAGTTGCCAATGAATTTGTGAAGCCTCTCTTTCCCAAGCGGGAAGGCTTCTCCAAAGCTTTTTTCCAATTGGAGGGATTCTGACCCCCTGCCTGTTTTGCTTTGGTAGGCTGAAGCTCTTAAAGCAGCTTAAAGAGCCTGAGAAGTCCTTTAATAAAAATAATCACATGTCACAGATCTGTGTGGCTTTTGAGGTGAGCAACCAGATAGTTTTTCTCCATTTTTGCTGGAGGAGACTGAGGGCAGACTTTCTCCCTCTCTCTAACTGCTTGAACGGAGGTTGCAGTCAGGCGGGTGTCAGGTTCTTTTCCCAGGCAACTAGCACCAGGATGAGAGGGCAGGACCCGAAACTGCCAAGGGAGAGTTAGGTTGGATGTTAGGAAGCCCTTCCTCACAGAAAGAGTGATCAGAGCCTGGAATGGACTTCCCAGTGCAGTGGTGGAGTCCCCATGGATGTGGAGTACAGCCTGGCTGTGGCCCTTAGTGCCTGGTCCGGTGGATGGGGTGATGTTAGGTCATGGGCTGTGTTGGATGAGCTCAGATGGCTTTTCCAGCCTCAATCATTCTTTGATTCTGTAAATTCTGATTTTGTTTCATTGATTACTTCTTTGAAAAGCACACACAGATTAAAACCGGAGGAAATAGCCATCCACATTAAATTATTAGAAGTTAATGTTATGGAGGTTCCTACCATTTTCTCCATTGTGCTTGGGAAAAAAGGGAAGAAAAAATCTTTCCTAACAAAACATTGACTTGCTTGAGTACTCAGGCAGGTTATGAGCTGTCAGTTTAATTCCTAGAAGGGAGATAGCTGTGAAGTAGGAGATGAAGAGTGATGCAACAAATGGAGATAGTGCTGACTCATTTTCCATCACCGTGATAGATTCTTGGTGGAAACATGAAGATGTTAACATGCTCTCGATGCTGTTTGATCTGTTATATACTTACACAAGGCTTCTGTATCTCCACTGACCCTTCTTCTGTTCACTTTTATGAGAAAGAACTGTTTTTTCCTTCAAAACTGTCCTAACTGGAACTAAAGTATTAGGCCAGGATGGCTTATAGTGCTCTGTGATTAGAGAAGCCCCTCCTTGCTGTTCTTCTTCATTCAGAAATGTATTCTCCTCACTGCTTGGGTCTGTGGGGCATGTTGTTCAACCCTTTTTCTTTACACAAGGGAATGGTAACGTTGTAAAGGGGGTAAATATGTGAATTTAAAATTCATCCTGCACAAAGAGTCTGAAACATTTTTATCCAACTGAAGAAAAATCCCCAAACACCTAGTATTGATAATACTTATTGAAATTAAGGTTCAGAACGAATTCAACAGAGATAATAACAGGTCTTCTGCACTTCTATAGCCACAAATACAATGACAAAACGATTCATATGTAACCACCTATGTTTTCCCCCCAATGCTTCACATGCTTTTCTTGACAATGTTGATCTGATCATGAAGGTCTCTTGTTAAACTTACTCCAATCCACACAAAAATAAAAGATTAAATGCTGATTCTGCTCTGATTTGGACAAGGTACAAAGTCACTTGTTGAGCAGCAGCTAAACAGACCAGCCTAGGGTAATGCTTGGTAGCCACCGCTCTTGTGGCAAAGCTGAGTAGCTCAGGCTGTGCTGCTGTGCACCTTCAGCCATTTAATGTGTCTTCCTCCGTGGAATGAGGCATAGCCCAGTAACAGTTGTAGGAGGGTTCCTTGTAGTAGGATGTACTTTCCCAATGGTATCAGGAATAGCATGGTCAGCAGGAGGAGGGAAGTTACATGCCCTTGTACTTGGCCCTTGTGAGGCCTCATCTCGAGTACTGTGTTCAGTTTTGGGCCCCTCGTGATAGCAAAGACAGGGAGGTGCTGGAACAGGTCCAGAGCAGAGCTACGAAGCTCATGAGGGCTTTAGAGAACCAGTCGTATGAGGAGGCTGAGAGATCTGGGCAGGTTTAATTTGGAGAAGAGGAGGCTGAGGGGGGACCTCCTTGCCCTCTACAACTACCTGAAGAGAGGTTGTGGAGAGGTGGGTGTTGGCCTCTTCTCAGTGACTCATGACGGAACCAGGGACAGTGGTCTGAAGTTGAAGCAGGGGAGGTTTAGATTGGATCTTAGGAAGAAATTCATTCCAGAAAGAGTGCACTGGAATGCACTGGAACGGCCTTCACAGGGAGGTGATGGAGTCCCTATCCGTGGAGGTGTTGAAGTGCTAGAGTGGCAGCATGGAGGGGGTTGTGTTTCTTAATCTCCCAGGGTTTTGGTTGGTATGGGGATGGTTGGACTTGGTGATCTAGGAGGTCCTTTCCAACAAGAATTATTCTGTGATTCTGGTGTTTGGACACTTATGATGATTCTTCCAATGATGCTCTATTGGTTCTACAGCAGGACCTTAATCTGCAGCTGGACAGTTTAAAAGCCAGTCTATGAAAACACACAGAATGAGAGATGCTAAAAACTGACCCTGTTAGTATTTGGCTGAGTTAATCCCCAATGTAATACTACGGCTTCAACTGAAATTACACCAGGGATTAGCTCACTTGGTAGCTGATCACACTGTAATAGCTGCTTGGCTTCAAGAGATGGTTGAATAGGTGCTGCCTGCCTCCTTCCAGCCCCTTTCCTTCACCACCGCATTGTCCCTGTTCCTCGTTCTTGTGCTGGGTCCTGCTCCTTTTCCGGGTAGGCCTCATTTGAGGAAGCCCACTCATTCCACTGTCTTTTCATCTTGCTTGGGGTTTTCCATCTTCGGTTTTAAGGGTCCCTCTAGCACATGTCACAGGGAGCTTTGCAATATCCCACTGTCTTTTTCCTTTTTCTTCAAGGGACTTCATTCAGGGCACAAGTTGTCCAAACAAAGGATAGAAATGAAGCAATATTTTTATAGTGAAGGATGTGCATGGCTGCTGATACTGTCTAATGAACTGGTACCAGGAGATGCCCACCCAACACTATCTCTTGAACCAATCTACATTCAGGATTTGCTCTACTAACAGGCTTCATTGTAAAAACCCCTCTATAGGTTACATTTACAGCTCCCCAAAGCCCATGTAGAAGCCCAAATTGCAGGGTCCATACTACTTGCAGCCCTACCCCTAAAGCTAGGAGGCTGTGGAATTATCTGAATCACTATACTGATAACCCCTATTTCCTCCTACCACTGCTACCCATTCCTAGAGAAGAGGCTGTGCTGTTCACGTAGCAGTCCTCATAGCCCTGGGCTGGAATAATGGATGGATGGGGAGGGGTCAGGAGAAAGTGGTCACAGCACAAGTACCGTGCTGGATCAGACCATGCATTCAAGGGTGACAAATTACACTCCCATGGGGAAGATCCCTTCTCTCCATTGCTGGCTCCCAGGCCATCACAAGAATGTGGTGTGCTTTCCCTTCATCAGACGGTGGCTGAACAGGATTCAGTGATGTTTGAGCATATCCATTAATGAAACATTGAAGATTTTGAGAAGAGCTGCTAAGCAAAGGCTTCCATTCCCCTCCTGTGCTGAGTTGTGTGTGCTGTTAGGGCCCTCTGTGGTTCTTTCTAACCTTGGCACTTTGGTCGCATGGTCAGAACTCATCCTGCAAGACTGCTTGAGTTTTGCCGTCATTTTTCTCCTTCACGGTGATTGTTTGACTCCTTCTAAGGAGGATTATGTTGCTACTCTCTTTCTCCTTGAACAGCCATGTGTTTCCTGGTCAGCAGCAGAACCCATCCTTAACCGGAAGATAGGTTTTTACCCCAAAGGGTTGCAGGTGGGACCAGTGCCCCCAGTGAAATGGGCTTTTCCATGCCTTTGTCTGCTTGCTACCCCGGCAGGAGAGGCCATGAACCTGTCTGCAGGCACAGTTCAAACTCGCTGTGTTGAAGGCTGATCACTGTGACCTAAAATAATATGTTAGGACTGTGCTGGATAGCTGAGGGACATGTAATCCTGCCTGAACAGAACTATGAGTGGTTGGGCACTTACAAGCCACGACATCCTGGCAATTATGGCTTGAAGATGTTAATCAAGAGGCTGTCAACAGATAACCTGAGGTCTGAGTGTCCCTTAGTTCAACTGTCTTCATTATTCCCTCATTATAGCACTATAACACCCTCCTGAGCATGCAGAGTGAGAAATAGGTTCTCTTATAATTTTAATACAAAGTGAGGAATTATGTAGCCCAGGAGCTGCAGGACTGAACCTGCAACCACCACCAGAAGCTGGGCAAACAGCGACTATATGTATTGTGTATAGTCTTGGGCACCTCAGTACAAGAGAGATACTGGTGCCAGTGCAGAGGAGGGCAACAAAGCTGGTGAAGGGTCTGGAGAAGAGATCTTACGAGGAATGACTGAAGAAGCTGGGACTGCTTAGTTTGAGGAAGAGG
>VZRI01011781.1:23695-86533 GCA_013397515.1 Upupa epops
AGGGGACAGAGTTTAGGGGTGAACTTGTTGAGCAGGGTTAATGGGTTGGACACCATGGTCCAAAGGGTCTTTTCCAACCTGAATGACTGTGTGATTGTATATCCATGCTGCTGATGGCGGCTGTACCAATGCTGGGGTGCTGTCACAGTGTTGGGACCACTGAGCTCCCAGCAATAAGGAGATTGCTCAGTGTGTGGGTCACTGTCAGCGCCCCGGGAAGCCAGGTTTGGGATGGCAGTCGGGCGAGCAGCACTTTTTAAGGGACTTTCTAGCCCGCTGCTAAACCATCGCACGGGGAGTTTTGACCCTTTGAGGTGAGCGGGGACTCACGCTCTCGGAGTCCGGTCCCCGCCGCCCTGCCACTCCACTCCCCTGCCTCCTCCCGCAGGACCCGCCTCCTGCCGGCGGGATCGCGGCCTCTTTGGGCCGGGTCGGGGCGGGGGCAGAACGAGAGGGGCGGCGCAGGCACTCGCTACGTGTCGCGGGAGCCCTTATAGCCCCGGCCGGGCCCGGCCCCGCTGCCCGTCACCATGTCGAGCCGGCAACAGACGGTACGGTCGCGCCGCGGGCTGGCGGGCAGGGGCGACCTGGGCCGGGGGATGCGGGGTTGTGCAGTTGCCTAAGGAAACCCTCCTCAGCGCCTCGCACCGCAGGGGCGCGGGGCCCTCGAAAGGCGGGGTCAGGGCTGACGTGTTCTCCCCGGAGGCCGGGGACGCTTTCGTTCAGCGCCGGGGTTCCCCGTAGAGCTGCGCTGTGGCAGCGCGCGGAGCCCTCGCGTCTCGGCACCGCAGGGATGCTGCGCTCGTCCCACGTCGCTCCGCGCTGCCGCCGCTGTGCGGGGAGGGCTGTGCGCTGCGGGCGCCTGAGCAGGGGTCCGCTCGGTTACCCCCGCTACTTCCGCGCCCCGCAGGCGCTGAACGCGGTCCGTCCGGTCCCTGCGCCGCTCTGCAGTCTCTGCTCCTCGGCCGCCGACGGCCGCAGATCGCAGCCGGGCTGGGGGCTGGACTGAGCGAGCGCTTCGCTCCGAGCCCCTCCGGGCGATCAGCTGGTGAGACGGCACCCCACCAGCGCCCACTGGCCTTCAGCCCGCTGGCCAGCTGCCCTCTTGAATTTGGGAGGTGAGGTCTGGCCGCCTTGGGCTGGCTTCACGTGTTTTCTCCAGGTTTTATTAAATCAGAACCATCAGAAATCTTGATGTAAATACCTTGTGCTGCCTTTGTTAGTTAATTTTATTATTGGCTGGGTGGTTTTTTTTACCCCATTGTCAATGTTTCAGATGGATTTAATGCATTTCCAACATGCTGGGAATCTGTCTGGATAGGAAGGTGACCCCAAAGCGTGTGGAACAAAGCGAGTCTGTGTGGCAAGGTGCTCTTGGAGACACGAAAACTTGAAGTTTAGGGTTTATTTCAGGGAAGGGAGGTGTAAGACGGGAGCAATTTATGGGAGTTTTGGTAGAGAGAGGCAGTACTGAATTTCTAGAATAGTCCCTCTGCTTTACCCACACTCTAGGCTGGAGACATAACTTTTATGAGCAAGGTTGTGGCTCCATGATTGTCAAAACAGATGATCTCTGTTTGAAAGCTGCTAAAATATTTTCTCTGTCTGCCAGGTGTGTGATAGAAGGAGGAAAGGAGTGATTTCACCAAGTACAAGAGCTTTTGATAACTGTGGTGAAACAGGGATCCTCTTGATCTATTGCCAGGGCTGTGTGTTGCACAAAGCTTGCTTCTGATATGATCTCAGCAGCTCCTCTGTTTCAGACATCTCAGGTTGTTGAGGATAAGGCATTTTACTGGGATAGGGGGTCCCATGTAGTCCACAATGATTTGCACACACACAGGCATTCACATTTGGCTTCAGCCAAGGATTCGGGAGGGTTGAGGCATTGTCAGCACATCAGGAATTTTGCTTAACGAAGAAGGAGTCCACAGGACAATGAGCTCCTGCAACTAGCAGCTTGAATGTTGTTCAGAGGAGTTTTGATATGGGAAGGGGCGTAAATTTTTTATGACACCTTTTGTATCTGCAGGAGCCAAGGTGGTTCCATTAGAAATTGAAGATGGGATGTAAAAAATAATTGACCTTGCTGAGATTCCTATTCTTGCAGCAGCTCATCCTTCTGCCACCCATGAAGTGTTAAGGGTGAAGTGTTAATCTTTCTCCCACAGACAAAGTTTTGGGAGACTAGATGTTTCCAATGTTATTCACTGTCCAGCAAGTTACCAGAAGCTGATTTAAAGGTGATATTGGTTAGCTGTCAGCTTCGGAAAGGTGCAGGAGTGCTAGCTGTTGTAGGACAGCCTGGCTGTGCTTCTCTTTTTGGAAGTGGAATAATAAGACCAGGATTTAAAACCTGAATGTAGATTTCTGGAGTTTGAGGCTAATTCAAGGATGCTTTAATTACAAACCCATTTCTCAGAATCTCAGAGTTATTTAGGCTGGAAAAGTCCTCTGAGATCATCAAGTCCAGCCTATGACCTAACATCGCCATATCAGGTAGACCACAACACTAAGGGCCATATCCTTAAACACCTCCAGGGATGGGGACTCCACCACTGCCCTGGGCAGTCCATTCCACTCTTTCCATGGGGAAGAGCTTCCTAACATCCAACCTAACCCTCCCCTGGCACAACTTCAGGCCATGCTTATTTCCTATCACTAGTTGCCTGACCCCTACCTGTCTACAGCTTCCCTTCAGGTAGTTATAGAGTGTGATAAGGACATCCCCCCACCCTGTTCCAGGCTGAACAGCCCCAGCTTGTTGAGCCCCTCTTCATCACATCTGTTCTCCAGACCCCTAACCAGCCCAGTTGCCCTTCTCTGCACCCTCTCCAGTACCTCAGTGTCCTTCTTGTACTGCAGTGCCCAAAACTGCACCCAGTACTCAAGATGCAGCCTCACCAGGGCTGTGTTTGGGGGCCCTATACTCAGGCCCCTATATATATACATGATATAATATATGAGGCCCCTATACTCAGCCCTGATTTATTATTAGAAGTTTATGGGAAGGTACAAAGAAGAAAACTTTAGATATTTTATTTCTGCATGTGTTGTTTGTTAAATGTGAACAAGGTGCATTAGCTCTGCATAAGTCCCAAGACTGAGCAGGGAGGGATGAGTCTCTGTTTGTCTGGTTGGTAGAGACTGTCTCTTCATTTCTGCTTATTGCAAGTGGCATGAAGACCTTTGCATGCCAGGCAGTGCTCATAGACTGCATGGATCAATGGTATTTATACTGACGTTTTGGGGAGAAGAATGGTCTTTAATGATGAACTTAAAGACTTAATGTTCCTCATACAGGCGTCTGGTGTGCCCAGTGGCAGAGTCCTGCTCTTGGGAGTATATACACAATAAAGTAACTGCAGCGAGTGGTGAGGAGCTGTGGGACTTCCCTTGTTTATTGTGCAGGCTCTCATACAGCGTGGCATTCAGGGCTGAGAGGTTCTTTGAGCCCTGTCGAAATAGCAGCTTGTTCTCCCTTACACCTGCAACGTTGCTGGTATTTCCGCAGTTCCTTACCTCTCCGCACAGAGCAGCACTGTTTCCATAGAAGTCGGGAGGGTACAGACTGTGCAGTGTGCTCTAGGGAAACCAGTTTGCCACACAGCACAAACGCTGGAAAGGCTGGCCTCTCACCCCAGTGACTGGCTGCATGGCTTGCATGTCCCTGTGGGTGTGTGGAAAATGCAGCTAACATATCTCATACGATCGAGATGTTGGGAGCCAGCTGCCAGAACCCTGCCCCTGGCTGCAGGCAGTCAACCTCCTTGATGGCTGTTCTCAGTGTGTTTCTCTTTAGATGTCCTTACAGGTACCTTGGTGAGAATGAAAGCCCCATACTGAAGCTGTCTTTTTAAGGGTGGGTGTTGAAACTTTGTTCTTTAGCCAGTGTGTCTGGGAAGCTAACTAGTGAGGTGTGTGACATCCCTCGCTTGCACTGGGATGCTGTCCCTATAGCCCAGTGGGTCACATAGCTGCAGCTTCTGATCAGTCTGGCAGGGGTAGGACTCACAAGTACAGTTGGTTTTGTGTCTTGGAGAAATGAGTGAGTAAAAATAATGTAGATATTTTTAAAAGTTATTTAAAGAGAAGGAAAAATTACCCACAAGGTCAGATGACAGCCCTGAAGAAACATGAAGAGGCTTTGCCTAAAAACTATTCTTACGTTGTAAAACCTGAAGCCACAGGGCAGAGTTCAGGTGTCCTGAGAGATACTGCAGGCTGGGTAGCTCAGGGTAGCTCATTGGGGGTCACTTGCACAGCAGAGCCTGGATTTCAGGGCGTTAAGTGTGTCTTGGTGTGGATTGGATTATTCCAGGCAATATTTTGGGTGTTTTTAATCAACAGTTCAAAAGTTTTGGGTTTACAGCCATGATTTATGTGCTGAAACACAGTGCTTAACTCATGGAACCACGACAGTGAAAGGCGATTGTTTTCTAGCTGCTCGTCACATCCAGGGTATTTATTGTTTTATTTTTCACTGCATTCTTTTTGTGCTGTGTACCTTTTCCTTGGAGATCGCAGAAAGGTCGGCAAATGAGCTATTCTGACATGCTGTTACTTTGACTTTCATTGTCTCCTAGGGCTTTCTCCCCTTTTCTTCCTGTTTCTTTTGAAGTCCTTTGCTATTAAAAAACTTGCTTTCCAGTCTGCTGCCCCCACCTTGCTGTTTCACTCACTGGTGCTGTTTGCAGGGCTGCTGGTGTCCCAGAGCTATGTTTATTCATCACACCCTGCTCTCTGGCAATGGGGATGCTCAGATTGAAGAATTTCTGGAGGGAAAACCACAAATAGTTGTGAGGTCCTCTTTTCCATGGTTATGTGATGCTAAGCTCTTCAGGGAATGAGGAATGAAATAATAAGTGTGGTGTGGTCCAGGCGTAGAAGCTGCAAGCTGGGGAGCTTGGTGGACTTTCCATAGCTTGTCTTGTGTACCTGGTAGTGCTGTGGCAGCAGGAGCAGTAGGGTATGTTTTCCAGGAGGTTGAGTTGATAAAGCATCTCTGGGAGCTGCAGAAGGCCATGGCCATGGAAAAGTGAGAAGGTTCTTCTGGGGGTGAGTGGCGATGTTCTGTTCCTGTCTGAACACCGCTTACCTCCAAGGGAAGAGGTGGGTCAGGCCTTATCCCTGCAGCTGTGCTCAGTGGTTCATGTTTTGCTTACCCAACAAGACTGGTGGCTTTTTGGGACATCTCTTCATCTCTGAGGGGGTTAATTTGGGAGGAGTGTAGCCCCACTGCTGCTGCTGCTGCTGGTCAGTATAGTGGGTACCACCTGAGGTGGTGGCTAGGGCACCTAATTTCTCTAGCTCTGAATCAAAGTGCTTGGGAGTCAGCACTTTGTTTCCTGTCCTGCTGCTAGATAAATACAGACTCCAACCTCATCTGGTTTTCAGGTTGCACAGATTAGGTCATGGCCAGCTGCAAAGCCTATAACTCAGGCATAGGTGTCTGTTCAGGCTCTCCTTGGGCAGATCACAGAATCAGAGAATGCTCTGGTTTGGACCTTAAAGATCACCTCCTTCCACTGGGCAGGGGTGCTGTGATCTGGGACACTTCCCACTAGATCAGATCATCCAGGCTGCTATCCAGCCTGGTCTTGAACACTTCTAGGGAGGGGACATCCTCAGCCTCCCTGGTCATCCTGCTCCAGTGCCACAGCACCCACCCTGTAAAGATCCTATGAGTGGTTTATGTAAGACAACAAATGATTTAGAAGACACCACACTACCCAGACATGTGCTCTGCAGCTGCAGCTTCAATTTCAGCCATGGGGATGTTATTTTTCTGGATGATTTTCAAAAGAAGTACTGTCATACTTGTATGCATGACGTTGATCCTGGAATGTGTCTTGAAGCAACCCTTAAAAGTTGAAAGACCTCGCCTATGTGGAACTGAGTGTTTTAGATAAACTCGCAGCTGTATGAGCCCACAAAAGACAAGTGGCATGCAAAGCCCCTATTAAAGCTCCTGACGATATGCCCTACCTTGAACTTGTACTTTGTTCGCAGTGCTCATACACTTTGGTGTCTTAAAGTCCATTAAGAGAAACTCCAGGTCACTGTTTATTAATTTACTATTACTGTGAGCAGGGTGACTAATGATTATCGCTGATTTAGCTCTGAATCACTGCTGTAGGAAGTGAGGGCCAGTTCCTTAATGGTCACCCAGCTTAATCATTTGTGAGTGAAAATGTACGTGGAGTATATCATTAACAAAAGGAGGGAGGGATGCAAGAAACCTGAGCAAGGTGTTTGGTACAGATGTGCCTCACAGGATGGGACACTGGAGAGTTAGGATTTTACCTTTAGGACCAGTAGCTCATTGCTGGTGCTGCCTTCTGACCCTGGCAGAGCCAACCTTTTTCATTTCCTTACAGCTTGGCTCAGTTACAACAATATAAACAGATAGTGTTATCTGTTGAATGGGTGCCAAAGTGTGTCAACCTGTTTGGAGAGCAGGGCTTGAGAAATGAGCCAGTTTGTGTAAATTTAGTTGGAGGTTTTCTGTTCTCAGCACAGCTCCTCTTTCAGTGCTGCACGTAGGGATTTGTGGAGACGAGCGGTATTGTGCGTTGTTGGGAAATGACCGCTTGTACCTACATTTCCAAGGCATCCTGACCTTGTGGTCTGTGCAGCCTCTTTTGCAGAACAAAATGTATTCTTCGGTATCAAACCCTTTTTTCAATTTCTCAGTGTAGTGCAAAACAAAGTCCTTTTTCAGGCCTGCCCAGATCTTCTGATGGGAAGATCAGTTTGTGTTGCCGGTGGCTGTGGAAAAATGTGAAACACCCCTTTATTATAGAGGAGTTCGCTGTTGCAGGGGGCTCAGTTGCATAGAATCATAGAACAGTTTTGGCTGGAAGAGACCTTCAAGATCATTGAGTCCAACCTTTTCCTTACCCCATCAGCACCACTAAACCCTGTCCCCCAGCACAACACCTACCCTTCTCTTCAACTCCTCCAGGGATGGGGACTGAAGCCCCTCCCTAGGCAGGCTGTTCCAGTGCCTGACAACCCTTTTGGGAAAGAAATCCCTCCTGACATCCAACCTGANTCAGTGTCCCTCTTGTAGTGAGGGGCCCAACACTGGACACAGGGTTCGAGTGGTGACCTCACCAGAACTGAGCAGAAGGGAATGATCACTTCTCTGCTCCTGACCTGTCATGGTTACCTGTGCCAGGGACCCTGGGTATGATGCCCAGTGAGTGACTCCCTGCTGCAGCATCTTCCTCCGTCTTTGCAGAACTGGTCTAAGGCCATGGAGATGGATTTGAGAAGCGTCAAGGTCTTGTAGGTGTACCTTGACATCTGGGGTAGCTGCTCTTTCAACAGGTATCCTTTTTGAAGGCTTGAACACTGCAGGAGCTTGAGCCTTCATCTGCTGTTTTCCTTACTCTCTTGAACTTTTCTCTTGGATTTGGGGATGACACCACTCTCAGATTACTGGGAGTCTGCATAAACCTTTGAGGGACCAAGTAAAAGTAGTGCCCCAGGAAAATGTCAACATGTCCTTCACTCAGCCTTTGAGTAGTGTGCAGTGAGTTGGACCTAATGATTTGGACTTAAATCTCAGGCAGGGAAGAACAAGGGAAATTCTCATTGTCATTCAAGAAGTGTAGAACATTCTTGGTGCTGACTTAGTCAAGGGTCTGATTAACTCCTGTGTGCACTCATGGGTGCATCTCTGGCTTGCAGCTTGTATGGGTCTGCAGCACAGGTGAATGGAGAAGAAGACCTTCAGCCTGCAGTGTCAGAACTTGTATCCTCACCTCGGACTTGGCTCATGTTTGTGTAGGGTAGTATGTTCAGCAGTACAACTGGGAGAACAACCCTACCTTCAGTCAGTAGAAGTATCAAGGAGTCTGAAGAGGTACTGAGGTACTGGGTGAGGAGGTCTGCTGGACCTTGCGTGTAGTTTCCAGCAGCTGAGGATAGGGACCAGAGACAATTTTACGGTTGGGACATCATGGTGCTTTGTCCCAGGTTCCACTGATTTATGACTTGAGACTTCAGAGACTGTGCCTTTCTTTCTTGGTAATAGACCTTGATGAACTTTCCTTCCACAAATTCATTTCAAGCAATTTTTTTCCAGCCAAGTGAACTTCTGGCCTGCCCAGCAGAGTCGACCCTTTTAACCACGTCCTGTGTGATGGCTCTGGCCAAGTTTCACTGCAGCCCTTCCTGCTGCTGCTTTTGCACTTGGAAAAGCTTAAACAAATGCCTGGGGTGGAATGGGAAAGATCTTCTGTCATCTGGTGGAAACCACCGGCTGTTGCAAACCCAAGCACATGGGATTCGAAATTCTAGGGCTCAAGACTGCAAGTCCATCTCAGAGACTGACTGAGCCAGGGAGAGGCAGCATGTGACCACCACACTGAATGCCCAAGGGCTTGTGGCCATCTTTATTCTTTTGGCAAGACGTCACAATGTCCCATAGAGGAGAAGGGATGTAAGAGGATGTGTTATTTTATGGAAATACATAGTTTTGAAAACGTGATGAGGCTGCTTGAAATGCAGTCTCTGTAGCTCCCACTAGAGCTTCTCAAGAGGTACAAGATTTCTTTGCTGAGAGGGATGTGATGGGCATTTTAAAAAAGCAGCTTTTTGAGCCAAGATGAGCTCAGTTCAACCTGTAATGGCTTGGAGGGTGGAAGGAGAGTCTGCTTTCTTACTTGGCAAAAGATGAAGCTGAGGTTCTACCTGCATGCTTATGGCCCTAGTTAGAATCATAGAGTCATGGAATGACTGTAGTTGGAAAAGACCGTAAAGATCACCTAGTTCCAACCTCACAGCCATAAGCAGGGACCCCTCCCACTAGACCTGGTTGCTCAAGGCCCCATCCAACCTGGCCTTGAACGCATCCAGGGATGGGGCAGCCACACTCCTGGGCAACCTGTTTCAGTGCCTCAGCACCCTAGTTGGAATCTATACTATTTCAGTTTTAAGCCATTACTCCTTTTCCAGTCACTGCCTGCCCTCTCCAGCTTTCCGTAGGCCCTCTTCAGGTACTGGAAGGCTGCTGTAAGGCCCCCCTGGAGCCTTCTGTTCTCCAGGCTGAACAAACCAAACCAACTCTGAGCTCTGCGGCCATCCTGTGGACTCACTCTAACAGCTCTCTGTCCTTCTCACATTGAGAACTCCAGAACTGAATGTAGTACTACAGGTGGGTCTCACAAGAGCAGAGCCAGCGAATTTCTTCTCTTGCCCTGCTGGTGACACTTCTTTTGATCCAGCCTAGGACACAGTTGGCCTTCTAGGCTGCCCTCACACACTACTGGCTCATGTTGACCTTCTGCTCTGCCAACTTCCCCAAGTCCTTCTCCTCAGGGCTACTTCCAATCCATTCAGCACCCAGCATGGATTTGTGCTTGGGGTTACACCAACCAGATGCAGGACCCTGCACTGGGACTTGCTGAACCTCACACAGTTTGCACAGGCCTAGTTCTCCAGCCTGTCCAGGTTCCCCTCTGCATGGCCTCCTTGCCCTCCAGCAAATCAGCCACCCCACACAGCTTGGTGTCACTGGCAAACCTGCAGAGGGGGCACTCTGTGCCCCTGTTCTATCGCCAACAGAGATGTGAAACAACAGTGGAACCAGAACAGACTCCTGAGGAACTGCACTCATAACTGATCTCCACTTGGACATGGAGCTGTTGATCACAGAGACATGGAGTGTGACCATCCAGCCAGTTCCTTATCCACCAAGAGGCCCATCTGTCAGATCTATGTCTTTCTATTTCGGAGACAAGGATGTGTGGGACAGTGTCATATGCCCTGCACAAGTGCAAGTAGGTGATATTAATTGTTCTTCTCATACCCAGCCATTGCAGAAGGCCCCCGTATTTATCAGTCATGATGTGTCTGTAGAGAAGCTGTGTTGGCTGTCAACATTCACCTTTATTTTCCTCTTGCTTCAGCACAGTTTCCAGGAGGACCTGCTCCATGATCTTTCTTGGTACTGAAGTGAGACTGACTGGCCAGGTCGTCATTTGTTCCCCTTTTTAAAAATGGGGTTGTGTTTCCTCTTTTCCAGTCAGTGGGAACTTTGTCATCCTATGACTGGAATGTTGCATGGAATGATACAGGCTCTTCAGGAAGGACAAGCAAGGGAGAAGGTGAGGGGTTGTTGTCTTGCTTGTTTGAAGAGATGTAGGGTCCTTGCCATGCCTTCCTACAGAGATGGGCTGTGCGCAGTGTCTCATTGACCACAGGCACAACCCACTGACTGAGTTACTGAAAAGAGAGGAAAAACCATATCATAACAAGACCAAAAGACTTATTCCATGTAAATACAGTTCTCTCTGAAAAGGTTCTAATACTGCAGTTAATGTCTGCTCAAAATATGTCCTTTCCTCTTGGCCCTGAAACATGAGGGACTGATCCTCAGTTTCCCATTCCTGGGTACTGGGTAGCATTTCCTGGGAGGGGGTGCTGGGATGGTGCTCTCTTTGGGAGCAGCATTTCTTATGCTGGTAGAGTTTGGCTATTCTGGCTGATGGATTTGCCATGGGGCTGCACAATCTTGGTTGTTTTCAACTAGTCACTGGCCTTCTGAACTCCCCTCTTGTTCGTATTCTCAGAGGTTAAAGAGATGTGCTCAATCATTTCCTTTTCTGGGTTCAGTCACAAAGCTTCCATGTGCTGCAGTGAGATTCTTTCTGTTCCCTCTTTTCACTGATTTTTGCATTGAAGGTGGTTGGTAGAAAGGACCACAGAGCTGATCAAGGGTCTGGAGCCCCTCTCCTATGGGGACAGGCTGAGGGATTTCAGCCTGGAGAAGGCTCCAGGAAGACCTTAGAGCAGTTTCCAGTACCTGAAGAGGGCCTGTAAGAGAGGGAAGGGCTTTTTACAAGATTTTGTGCTAGGATGAAGGGAAATGGCTTTAAGGTAGAAGACAGCAGATTTAGATCAGATATTAAGGGGAAATTCTATGACTGTGACATGTTCCAAAGCAGCCCTGTAACAGACCCCATGCACCAAAGCAGAGCACTTTTCCTTGTGTTTGCAGAAGGAACATGAGCTGAGCTACTGAAACGAGTTCATTTAGAGGAGGTGATTTAAGACATATATTTAAAACAGGGCAACCACAGAAGGATTTCTTGTTTCAATAGTTTTTTTTGTTAGTGGCTGACAAGATGCTTTTTGCACTTGTTCAAATATTTGTTGTCCGTGTTGTGATTTCTGGAATGAGAATGGGAAGATCTGTACTGCCCTTGCAGATTAGTGCCTAAAGGATTACTTGCTAGTTTTTCTCATCAAGGAGATGAGAGCAGTGACATCACCTAATTCAGAAATAAACCCCCGGTCTGGATGCCTTTGGAGAGACAGAATTTAACACCCAGAATGCTGATTTGAAGTCACAGGGGCTAGAATTCAGCGTTTGATTTGCAAGGTGACTAGAACACAAGTCATGTTTGTTGAGGGGTTTTTTTGTTGGCCAGCTTGACTGTGGCAACGCAAAGCCTGCAAATTTATACCGAGAGAAAACCATCTTAGCTGCAGCCAAAGTCAGGTCTTGCTAAGAGCACAAAAATTCCTGTGGATTGAGGGAAAAGTCTTCAGTTAACACCACCCTGAAAACCTTGTGTGTTAGCAACTGTTTGGCACTGCCCACCATCTGTCTCCAAACTGAAAGACTGCTTGTTTCAGGCAACTGGGATGTCTCAGCTGGTCTTCTTAAGGATCTGTGTTGTGTTCCTGGCAGGGGCCAAGGGTTTGATGCCAAAAGGAACAAGCGTCAAAGGCAGAGGGTGCCAGGGAAGGACTGAGGTCTGTTTAGACTGTGATTTATTCAGAGCACTAAATGAAGAAAGGGAGCCCAGTTCAGCAACCTGTGTGGTGTGAGGGGATGCTAGCAACACCAGCCTCGAGCCCTCTGCAGGGTCTTTGGGGGCACATGGCTATTGCTCAGCAAAGTCTGAAAAGAAAATATGTCACATCTGCTTGGTTATAGGTGGAGGGAGAGAAGAGCAAGAGCAAGAAGGGACAGAAAGCAGAGAGGTGGGCAGTACAGGATCAAGTCAGGTGCTTGACAAGTTCTGCTTCCATGTAAACCAGGCTCCCCATCGGGAAGATGGCAAGTGAAATGAGTAACATCTGTAGGGTAACTCAATCTTGGGATTGGTTTTTTTGGACTGGAAAACAGTTCACCTGATTTTGGAGCATTTACTGCTGTAGTCCATTAAGTTAATCAAGTTTGGGAAAGGTCTGTGTGTTTAGGGGTACAAGCTGGGACTTCAGAGACTGGTATAGCTGGGTTGGAGTTGATCCTCCCCGTGCCATCTCTCCCAATACTGTGTTTTGTAGTGGTAGCTAGAAGAGTCTTGATAACACCCTAGGGTTTTGGCTGCTGTTGGGGAGGACTCACATGGCACCAAGGCTGCGAGCTCTTTTCTGCCCAGCAGAGAAGGGGTGAGCCAGGCTCTGAAGAACATCAAAGCAACAAACAGATAGACAAGGCTGCCACAATTGAAGTGGCACCTGGCAGTCCAGCTGGACCTGGACTGGGAACATAAGGATGAGCTGTTTATGGCCTGGTGGGCCCATGAAACATCAGGTTGTCTAGGGAGAGACGCAACCTACATATGGGCTTGTGACCATGGAGGCCATCACACAGGTTGCCAATGAATGTGAAACATGTACTGTGACCACACGAGCCATGAGAGGAAGATCTCGTTGGAACAGAGGGCAGTGACTGGGTTGGCAAGGCCTGGTGAGTTGACTCCATTGGAGCACTGCTACAAATACACCAAGGCAAGCACTGCAGGCTCACCATGGCCCAAGCAACTGTGGGTTGGCTGGAAACATACCCTGTAAATCCTGCCCCAAACACTGTCTCAGGCCTGGAAAGGCAAACTTTGTGGCAACATGATGGCCCAGAAAGAATTGAATCAGACAATAGGACTCCTTTCTGAAATGATTCCATCAGCTCCTGGGCCCAGCAGTGAGTGGGTCTGTCCTATCCCCTACGATCCACAAGTCACTCAGAAGATTGAAAGATGTTATGGGCTGATGAAGACTGTGTTAAAGCATTGGATTATGAAAGCACTGGGTTGTAAATTTAGCAGAAGCTGGTTAATTCTAGAGGATCTGCTGACCATCCTGGTTCTGCCTAGACAAAACCTCTGCATACTGTGGGAGATGAAGTCCCTGTGGTGCATGTGGGGAAGGGGCTGGAGAAGGCAGTGTGGGTTGTCCCTGCCATGGGGAAAGCAAACCCACTGAGGACCTGAGTGTACTTGATGGGTAATGTAACGGGATGGGGAGACCTCCAGAAGATTTAACCTTGAAGATAGAATCAACTGGGATGCCAGTTGTATGTAGGAAGGGATGTGGTAGGAATGGACAAAGAGTGAGGAAAGGGAAATGCAGTGGTGAATGAAGCCAAACTGGATCTGTTGTCCCGCAGATGAATGTACTGCTTCTCTTGTCCCAGGCACTACTGATGGTGTCTAAATAACATTGGGAGGAGTTGAAAAAGTCCATGGAATGGAAGAGTTAACATTTCTCTATTACAGGACTGGGGATAGTAGTTAACCAAACTGTGTAAATCAGTGTGTAGGGTATGAAGATGGTTTAAGTGTGTAGGTTGTAAGTGTTGGCAAGGAAGACTTTCAGTGCAGTGGAACATTTAGAAACACAGTCTGGGTGCATGAAATGATACCTGAGCATGATGCACATGATGTGAAGTAAGGGGTTGAGAGGGCCAGCTAACCCAAACTGATTTAAGGGCTATTCCAGGCCATATAATGTCAGCCCAGATATAAGAGTGAGTGGAAAGAAGGAAGGGGATTTGGGGGACATTTGTTGCTGGCATTTTGCCCTCTGGTGGAACCATAACACATTTCAGAGCCCTCCTTCCCAGAAAAGGCATCTGATGGGAGGCAGAGAAGAACCTTACCATTTGTCTTTGGTTCCATGTGCAGCCTTTGCTTTCACAAAACTGGTTTTGTCTTGACTCACCAGCCTCTCCGCTGTCATTCAAGAAGGGTTGGTGATGGAGTGGCTTTGGTGGGCAGCTGGCCCCCAGCTAGGGCCAAACCACCCCAGAGACCCAGAAACCCTCTATTGTTTTTCAGTTTGATTGCAGTTGAATCTCTGCTTCCACAGGCAGCCCCTCCACTTTCCTCTTTTCCTTCTTTTGAGCAAATGACAGGAGTTTTCCCTCTGCTGTTGGTGATAGCCCCTTTATCTTATCCACAGAGTCAGCTCATCCCTAGAGCATTTTATTAAGCAAAGATCCCATACTCTTAATTTTTATGCATCACTCTCAACTGAGAAGACAACAGATTTGCTGTTATTTCTTTTAGTAAGACGGCAGAATTTGGAAAAGAATTTTAAACAGCAAGAGATTAGTCTCGAAGGACCTGAAAGGGACCTGGGGGTGTTGGTTGACAGCCGGCTGAACAGGAGCCAGCAGGGTGCCCAGGTGGCCCAGAAGGCCAACAGCATCCTGGCCTAGATCAGGAATGGTGTAACCAGTGGGAGGAAGGAAGTAATCCTTCCCCTGTACTCTGCATGTGTGAGACCTTGAGTACTGGGTCGAGTTTTGGGCACCACAGTATCAGAAAGCCATTGAGGGGCTGGAGTGGGGCCAGAGAAGAGCAATGAGGCTGGGGAAAGATCTGGAAAACAGGGCCTGTGAGGAGCAGCTGAGGGATGTGGGGTTGTCTAGTCTAGAGAAGAGGAGGCTGAAAGGAGACCATGTAGCTCTCTACGGCTACCTAAAAGAAGGTTGTAGTGAGGCTGGTGCTCACTCTCTTTTCCCAAATTACTAATGATAGGGCCAGGGGAAATGGCCAGTGTCCAGGTGTGAATGTGTTGTGATGATGGTTGGGTTCTCTCTTGTAATTACACTTGGTTTATGCTGACAACATTAAAACAATGAGAATAAAAATGTTAGGACAGACCAACAGCTAATGAAACCCTCTCCACTGCTTATCTCTGCCTTCTAACAGTCTAGCTCGCTATGCTCTTTGTAGCTGAAAGGTTACTCTCAGGTTGTCAGTGCTTACTTCTAGTGGTGCCTTTGTTCTGTTTGTGCTTCAGCTCTGGCTTCCCAAGCTGTAGTCCAGCTGGTGGATGTTCTTGCTGAACAGCCCACTGCTTGCCAAGCAAGCTGCTGCATGGTCTTCTTTTGCTTTGAGCGTAGCTGGTGATACGAATCCAAGTGTGCGTGTGGCAGGCAGTTGCTCTGGGTTAGAACAAAGCATGCCAACAAGATTATGAATATAGCAGAGAGAGTCAGTACCATCCAGAGCTACTGGCAGGTAGGGAAGGTCTGACAATGTTACTGGATTGCAAAAAAACATCCCCTGCTGCGTTCCCAGCCTTCAGAAGATGGCAGAGTACACAATGCATCTCGGAGATGGATGTACACACCCACAGAGTGCAGGTTTTATGGTACAGGAACAAGCACTTTCAGCACAACAATCTCATTAGGTAGCACTGTGTAAGATCCTGTGTGATTCTGAACCTCAGCCCTTGCTGCAGTTCACCTGCTGCAGGGCAGATCAACAGTATGTAAAAAAAGGGTGCAGATGGAGTTTCTGCTGATGCAGAGGGCGTGTGTCACAGTGAAACTATTCGCTTAGCTCATGGGAGAGAAGTGACAACACATTTATTGATATAAAGCAGTAACTTAACAAAGTTTGACAAGTAAACGTGACTCTTTAACAAGATTGGACAATGAGGCAAGCAGGATTGTTCACTGAGTGGAGGACAGGGTCACTTGGTGTCAGGAGACTCCCATTTAAAAGGAGGGTCATGCATGGTTAAATGAATCCTTAAGGAATTCCTCAGCCTCTCAGAGGAGTCTCCTTGTCAGGGGTCCCTGCCCAAGGGGAGGTCCTGGCAGCCAGCTATCCTGCAGGAGACCTCCAAGGGCTCCTGGGCTTCCCAGTACTGATGGGGATGAGATGATTGATTGATTCATAAATCAGAGCTACAGACCAAACTTACCTTGAGCTCATTGCTCAAGTCAGCCCTTGGCTGTTGTGCTGGTACCTGTTTGCCCCGAGTCCCTGCTGGGCAAGATGCAGTTGCCACAGCTAGAGGCATTATTATTGCATGGTTAGCTCAGCAGCAGAGCACAGGAGCTAGGGGTCATATTGATGGGGGGGAGTGTGGGGGGGAAGCACTCTGTTACAGCATACAGGGAAGATGTGAAACATGCAGGTTCATTTCTCCATTCAGGACTCTGTGCTGTCTGCTGTGGTTTGCAGACAAAGTACGAACTCCTGCCTTCAGAGCAATGCCAGAGCTCAGCCAGGAGTTCACATAGCAGAAACACAACCATGTGTCTTGGGGTGAGGGATTCAGTACCCCGCACTGTGAGAAAGTGTCGCTGCTGAAGCCTGGCGAGTGCTGGAAATCAATCCAGAATGGTGATTTCTCACGTTTGCAAGCTCACAATCACAGAATTATTGAGGCTGGAAAGGACCTCTAACATCATCAAGTCCAGCCTAATGTTCAAACAGGCTTTTGACAACCCTTTTCAAGAAAAACCCCAACCAACCAAACCACATAAACCAGACCTTGAAGTACTGTTTATCTGCTGAGTCACCAGGATGTGTTGGGTTCACTCAGTGTTTCACAGTCAGGTGTGAAAAGGTGATGGAGAATCTTGGTTTGGTTTTGCTGTGGTACTTGGGCCCTGTGTTTCAGAGAGTTTCTCGTCCATCCACAGCACTCCAGCCCCACATCATGGATTTGACCCCTGTAAAATGGCTGGAGAAGGAAAAGTGCTATCAGGGTCCCACACTGGTATCTGCAGTGATAAAAATGGGAAGCAAGATGGAGTAAATAACATCTCCTGGAGTAAGATGTGCTGCTGGAGGTGTTCACAACAACATCCTTGAAAGTCTCTAACCAGGACTTCCCATCAGTTCATACAGTAATGCCAAGGGGTGGGAACCAGCCACCTTGGGCCAGCTCTGGAGCAGTTGCTTCTCCCTCTCCTGGCTACTTCCAGTGCAGTATCTGTCTCAGGAGTGCCAGGGCCTGCTGGCATTTAACTTTGGAGATAAGGTATGACCACTGGTATGGTTATCCTGGGCACAGCTTTTCTTAGGAGTACACTAGTGTATTCTGCACTGGGTAGCTGTTCATTGTGCCCACATCATTGAGGATGGCACAATGCGTGTGAATCCCTGAGGTCAGGTATAAATTGCTGTGAGACAGAGACTGGGGTCTCTGCTGAGGTGCTGGTCATTCTCTGAAAGGTCAGAACAGGTGAGGGGAGGAGGAGATTCCTTTCTGTTCTGTCAGGCAGTAGCTTTCACCCAGATTTTTGTGCAGGCAGAGCCCTCTTGCATACAAAATGCAAAGCTTTCTGCCTTCGTTCAACTGTGCTGGAGCAACAGTGGCCCAGAAAGAAGTAAAACCCAGGCTCTTCTGCTATCATGTTTACAAGTGACCTTTTGCTTTAACTGTGCTCTTTGTCAAAATTGTGTCCTTGGAAACAGCAAAGTTTATCACTTCCCCACCCTGACTTCAAGTAGGTTTATGTAGCTAGGTGCAAGCCATGGGAAAGCCCAGACCTGTTCTTGTACTGGTGATGTGAAATGGATAAGGCTATAATTGTGGAGAACCCAGCTGAGGACAGAGTATTAATCCTCTCCCTCACAGTTGATAAGGTCCTGTAGATATTGTGTGTGCAGAAGGGCTTTGCTGAAGCACCATTGCCAGAGCTGCAAGGCACAGAATAGCTGTTTAGTCCCCACCTCAGTGGAAAGGCTGTTTTGCCTGCAGCAGTTCAATGTTAAGAAGCACTAGAGTTCAGGCAGTCACTCCATTCCAAGATGCACACAGACTCTTATAGAATCCTAGAATGATTCAGGTTGGAAAAGAGCCTTGACATCATGAAGCCCAACCAGTAACCTCTACCAAAGTCATCCCTAGATCTCTAAGCACCACATTTAAACTTCCTTCAGACATGTCCAGGGATGGAGACTGAACTTCCAACTCTCAAAAAGAGAATGATCCTGCTGTTAGAAGCCTTACCTGTCTGACTTGGTAGCATCTGCTTAAAACTTATGACCCCCTTGCCTTCTCCTTTTATTTATGAGAGCTGTGGACTTCAAGTGTTTTCTTTGCCTCCCGACCCATCCTCTTCCCCCTGGGTCCTGGTGTTCAGCTCACTCAGCCCTGCTGTGTCACTGTGTCCGGCCTCAGCTGCAATTTGTCGTAGCTGTGTCATGGTAAATGCAATTATCTACATGTAAATTAGCAACTCGAGTTGCCATCGTTTTGCAACCATCATTACAACAGGAGGCAAATCTGCCTGTATTTTAAAATGCCAAAGGGGCAGGGAGTAGGGAGCCTGTACCTCTGTGTGGATTCCCACATCCTGCCCTCTCTGCTTATGAGTGGATCAGTCACCTGGCAGCCCTCCTGCAGCACAGCAAGCCACCTAGTGCTGCTGGCAGCAAAGGGATGTAAAGGCTGAGGGCAATCCTGCCTTCAGAAAATAAACCTGTGCTCCTGTTACAGAGTACCTAACTGACCAAGCTCACTGCAGTGCCTCACACTGGATTTGAATGATTTTGCATTCCTCACCCTTAGCTTGGCCCCAGCTGAGATTTCCTTTTGTACAGAGAGCAAGTCTGGAATATTGTGTCCAGTTCTGGGCCTCTCAGTTCCAGAAGGACATAAACTGCTTGAGAGAGTCCAGCACAGAGCCACAAAGATGATGAAGGGAGTGGAGCATCTCCCTGATGAGGAAAGGCTGAGGGATCTGGGTCTCCTCAGCTTGGAAAAAAGGAGACTGAGGGGTGGCCTCATTCATGGTGATTAATGTGGAAAGGGTGGGTGTCAGGAGGAACGGGCCAGGCTCTGCTCAGTGGCACCCAGTGACAGGACAAGGGGTGTCAGCTGGAACAAAGGAGGCTCCACATCAAGATGAGAAGAAACTTCTTCCTGTTGAGGATGACAGAGCACTGGAAGGGGCTGCCCAGGGAGGATGAGGAGTCTCCCTCTCTGAAGACATTTAAAACCCATCTGAACTGCTCCTATGTGACTGGATCTAGAGGATCCTGCTGTGGTAGGGGGATTGGCCTTCCAGTCCCTGACAGTCTGTGATTTTGTGTTATGAAAGAGCCCTGTTTTGTTTTCATCAGGCATCCACCAATGTGGTTTACCAAGCCCATCATGTCAGCAGGAGTAAGCGAGGACAAGTCGTTGGTACCAGGGGTGGATTCCGAGGCTGCACGGTTTGGCTAACAGGTATTTTCACCTGGGCATGGAAGCATGGCTGCACGTGTAAAATCTGCTTGCATACACGAGCATGGCTTGGAGGTGGGGATTTGGAATCTATGGGAAACAGCAGGGTTCATTTTGAATGGGAAATTGCAAAACATTTACAAGTGAGAAGTGCCAGTGCTTGGTATGTACTGCTGCAGCAAGATCTTTTTGCTGTCAGCTACTGAGGTTGTTTAGAGAAGAGGAGGCTGAGAGGAGACCTTATAGCTCTCTCTGCAACTGCCTTAGACGAGGTTGTAGCAAGGCTGGTGCTAGTTTCTTCTCCCAAATTACTAATGATAGGACCAGGAGAAATGGCGTCAAGCTGCATCAGGGGAGGTTTAGATTGGATTTTAGGAAGAAATTCTTTCCTGACAGAGTTGTTGGGCACTGGAACAGGCTGACCAGGTTGGTGGTAGAGTCCCTGTCCTTGGAGACACTTGAGGCCATGGCCTAGGGGTTGGGGAGAAGTTGGGATGAGTGCTGGATTTGATGATCCTCGAGGTCCTTTCCAGCCATGAGGATTCTATGATTCTACTGCCCATAACTCATGTTTTTTGGGAGTTTCATAGCTGTTATCAGGCTCCTTTGAATGTACCTGTCGGAAGCCCTGAGGGTTGCACTAGTTGTTCCCAAGCCTGTAGCAGAGAAAGCCTCAACAAAAATCCAGTCAGTCCTTGGGAGTGAAATGTGCCCAGAGCTGACCTAATACCATATGGGGATGTTTTCATGTGGTGGCGCATCAAGGTTTACTGTGCATTTTAAAGCAATGATGCACGCAGCAGAGCAAGGCAGCCATCTGAATACTCCAGATGGTGAGTTGCAGTGGAAGCATATGAACAGAATCATAGAACAGTCTTGGCTGGAAGAGACCTTCAAAATCAAGTCCGACCTCTTCCCAGCCCTGTCAGCACCACTAAACCATTTTCCCCAGTGCAACACCTACCCTTTTCTTCTATTCCTCCAGGGATGGGGATACAAGCNCTTCCCAGCCCTGTCAGCACCACTAAGCCATTTTCCCCAGTGCAACACCTACCCTTTTCTTCTATTCCTCCAGGGATGGGGATACAAGCCCCTCCTTGGGCAGGCTGTTCCAGTGCCCTGACAACCCTTTCAGGAAAGAGACCCTTCCTGACATCCAACCTGAACCTCCCCTGGCACAGCTTCAGGCCATTTCTCCTCATCCTGTCACTGGCCACTGGGGATAACAGATCAGCCCCCACCTATCTATATCCTCCTTTCAAGTACATGTAGAGAACAGTAAGGTCTCCCGTCCATCTCCTCTTATCCAGCTAAACACCCCCAGTTCCCTCAGCCGTTCTTCATACGACACCTGTTCCAAATCCTTTACAGGCTTGGTAGCTACTTCTGTCCCCTCTCCAGTATCCCTCTTGTAGTGAGTGGTCCAACACTGGACACAGGGCTTCAGATGTGGCCTCACCGGAACTGAGTAGAGGGGAATGATCACCTCCCTGCTCCTGCTTACCTTGTGTCTCATTTCACACACCTTCCAATGTGCTGCCCTTCCTTTCTGTTGTGAAATATAACCTTGTATGAGGATTAGGGGCTGCTAGAAAGGACAGTAGCTGTTGTTTTGCCCCAGTAAGACTTTAAAAAAGCTGTCTTTGCTGCTTGCCCACTAGTTCCTTTACTCGTTAAACATTGGAGCATTCTTTGACTCTCAGAAGATGCTCAAGGACAGACTTGAAAGAGCTTGTAAATCCCATCTGCCTTTCTGTCAGCTGATGTCAGATTAAAGCACATTTCTGGTTTGTTCTCCTCTTTAATTTGGAAATGAAGGCCAGCATTTAATCTTTACTAGAATTTCTGAATCATAAATAAAACCTGTGCAGGGCAGTGTATGATTTTTTTTAATATAACTCAAAAACCTTTGTGTATCAAAGGTTTGAGCTTCTCTGGCTGATGACCCGAAATAGTGGGCCCCTGAGTTCCTATTGGTCTCATTTTCAGAGGCTCTACAGAAGGGCATTTCATTGCTTGGAGTATATGGATGCCATGAAAGGGCATTTGCATGCACTCCGAAGATCTGATAGCCTGAAGGCACAGCCAGCAGGATTCATCTCTGCCCAGATACGTTTCATCTCCAGCACAAACATGGCTGTTCTGTATCAGATGCAAAGCCCACCTCCCCCAGGGTCCTGTCTCCATAAATGCTCAATAGTAGGTGTCATGCCCAGGGAGCAGGTGAGCGGGTGATCTGGCTCCACAGGAGATTCTGAAATTGCTGACAGGCTAATGTTTCCTGAGACAGGTGTGGGGTTTGGAGGTGCTCTCTCTCCTAAGTCAGATCCCCACCCCAGGTAGTGAGGAGTTTGGGGCTCTATGTGTGCTTGCTTTCAGCCACAGTGAGATAATGGAGCTGGGGTGGGAAGCAGCCACCTCCTCCTCTGCTGTCTTTCTGGTGGATAACTCCAGGAGATGCAGGCGGCTGCCAGATGTGCTGCCTGTCAGCACAGCCTTTCTGGTGCTGCTCACCCAGGTCTGTGGATGTTGCTCCTACAGAAGGAGATGTCTATGAGTGCAGAGGGCCACTTGCTGCTGTGAACCCTGTCGCACCCCACACAGCTGTAGCAAGAACAACAACGCGAGTTCAGCCTGGTTGAACGGTTGGCTGTTTGTAATAGGAACTGGAGGAGGAAGAGAGTGAATTGCAGGCAGCACGCTTCCCTATACTTACTGGTACCTGTTTATCTCACCATGACCCAACATAACAGCCATGTGAAGCCCTGCAGGTGCTGGCATACAGCAGCTTTTCTCATGTCATTAAGTAAGAGAGAGGTTGGCTAGGGCTCTCCGTGCTGTAAAGATTAATCCAACTTCCCTGCCTCAGTCCTTCTCTAAAGCAGCTTCAGGTCAGAGTTTTGTTGCCAGTGTCCCAGGAGGTTTTGCTTTAACCTCACCTTCCTGCCTCAAAACAGGCCTTTCTGGAGCTGGCAAGACAACCATCGGCTTTGCCCTAGAAGAGTACTTGGTCTCTCATGGCATCCCTTGCTACTCTCTGGATGGTGATAACGTTCGACACGGCTTGAATAAAAACCTGGGTTTCTCGGCTGGGGACCGTGAGGAGAACATCCGCCGTATTGCAGAGGTGGCCAGGCTGTTTGCTGATGCTGGGCTCGTCTGCATTACTAGTTTCATTTCTCCTTTTGCAAAGGTAAGCTCACCATATCGTGGCCTGCCCTTCCCTGGTCAGCCTTGATCTCACGATTGCTCTTAGAGAAGAGAGATCTCCATAGAGGACTTCCTATTGCTGCCATCAGGCACTCCTTTAAACCTCTGTTATTTTGTAGAGCAGCACTGGCACGCAGAGCTCCATGCAGCCAGTACAAGTTCCTAGAGGGTGTTTTGGCGTAACCTCTTTGGATAGCTGCAATATCCAGGGCACGTGGCATGGTGGGATGGCCCTTGCTGCAGGGCAGGCATGTATGATTTTCCTGTCTTCTCACAGGATCGCCAAAACGCACGGAAAATTCACGAGAGAGCTGGACTGCCTTTCTTTGAAATCTTTGTAGATGCTCCCCTAAATATTTGTGAAAGCAGAGATGTGAAGGGCCTGTACAAAAAGGCAAGAGCTGGAGAGATCAAAGGTATGGAGGAGCAAGCTCTTTCCTCTCTAAAGTATTGGGTAGCAAGAGTCCCTATCCCTGATCTTGTTGTCACAAAGGTCATGAGCAGTACCCAGGAGGGTTGAATGCTGCCTTACTGGCTGTAGAGCATCAAATACTATGTGAAATACATGTCCTTTGGGTTTAATTGTCCATAGGGTTCACAGGGATTGACTCAGAGTACGAGAAACCCGAATCTCCTGAACTGGTGTTGAAAACAAACGTTGCGTCGGTGTCTGAATGTATCCAGCAGGTTGTGGAGCTCCTCCAAACTCAGGTAGGTCATTTTGATGCCACCGCTGCTGGCAGCTTGTAAACCTGCTTTCAGAGACAGAACTTTTGGTGTGCACTTCAGAACCAGCATGTTACTTAGAACTGCTGTCTGTCTGTCTGTCCATCAGAACATCGTGCCCCATGGCTCCATTAAGGACGTCCTTGAGCTGTTTGTACCTGAAAATAAACTCAACAGTGTCCGAGCTGAAGCAGAGACGCTGCCCGCTGTGGAGATCACTAAGGTATCATCTTGTGCAGATGCTGCACTGTGCTTCACAGAATCACACAATCATTCAGGTTGGAAAAGACCCTGTGGACCATCAAGTCCAACCCATTAACCCTGCTCTACAGGTTCACCCCTAAACTCTGTCCCCTAACACCACATCTAAGTGACTCTTGAACACATCCAGGGGACTCAGCCACCTCCCTGAGCAGCCTGTTGCAGTGTTTGACCATTCTTTTAATGAAAAACTTTTTCCTGATGTCCACTCTAACCCTCCCCTGTTACAGCTTGGTGCTTTTCCCTCTGATTCTGTCTGTCACTAATTACCTGTGAGAAGAGATGCATCAGCCTCTCTACAATGTTCTTTCAGGTGGTTGTAGAGTGATGAGGTCTCCCCTCAGCCTCCTCTTCCTAAAACTAACCAGCCCCAGCTCCTTCAGTTGCTCCTCATAAGATCTCTTCTCCAGACCCTTCACCAGCTTTGTTGCCCTCCTCTGCACTTGCTCCAGTTCTTTGATGTCCGTCTTATACTGCTTCACTCATTGTTGAGCTGTTCAAAGGGTAGGAGATGTCCTGAGAACACTGTTAGGGGAGGCTCTGTTTGATGGCTGTGGTTATGGGTTATGGTGTGGTGAGGCATGGTCCTGAATCTCAGCCATGTCTCCACTCGGTGCCAGGGCTATCAGCCTCCTTTGTTGTTACTGCAGCCCCACAAGCTATTGTGCTTAAAGTCTAGCTTAAAAAAACCAAACTCAGCCCAGGCCCACATCCTCCTCCCTGCCGTGGCCTTCTTCCCCTTTACAAACATCCTGTGTTTGAAGCCAAATAAACAAACGTGCAGTTGCAACAGAAGGCAAGGACTATGAGCTGGTGACAGCAGTGTCGTTTGTCTTTGTTTTGCAGCTGGATCTGCAGTGGGTGCAGGTGCTGAGTGAAGGCTGGGCCACTCCACTGACGGGTTTCATGCGTGAGGCAGAGTACTTGCAAGTGATCCACTTTGGCACCCTGCTCAATGGTACGGACTTCCATGCTGTGCGTTAGCTCCATTCGTGAAGCTGCTGGGGGACACCCCTGGGTGTCTTGTCAGGCAGCCACATGCTCCTCCCTTTGACGTGTACAACAGGAGGGCTCACTGGAGGCTGTGGGGGCTGGGAGGCAGTGGTCCAAAATGTGCCAAAGGGTACGAAAGGCAGCACAGTTGCTGGCTTGAGCTTGAGCTCCTGGCTCGAGCTTTGACATCTGCACTGTGCTGGTTGAACTCATCAGGGACCGTCGTGTATCTCTGTCCATGCTCACTTGTTCCAGGGAAGGTACAGATGCAGACCCAAAACCAAGTATGCAGAGGCTGCTGGGCTGAGTTTGAGGTGGGAGGAGTATGCAGCTCTTCTTGGAAACAAGAGTAGAACCTAATTTCACCCCCTTTTTTTTTTTTAAGGAATCACAGAATGTTAGAGCTTGGAAGGGACCTAGAAATATCTAGTCCAATCCTCCTGTCAGAGCAGGATCCCCTAGATATCACGTGTCCTGATTTCCTGCTCATCCATGGCGGTAACTTGAAATAAATCAGATTTACCTGTTCATTAACAACATGCTAGAGCTGCTTCAGCCCTGGAAAAGGCAACAAGGATTCAGGCAGTGATTGTCTACAGCTGAGACTGGGATAGTCTAGGACAGACTGGGATGGTAAACACTTCTGTCCTACAGCTGTAGATGCTGTCACAGTGTCTCCACATACATGCAGGCTGCTTACTTTAGGTTTTACAGAGCTGATAGCAGTCTGGCCTCTGGGATTTAGGGTCTTGGTGAGTCTCTTGGAGTCTTTCCCTAGTCCTTCTAGAGAATCCCATGCTTGTGTGGAGCAGGGATTTGGTGTCATTAGGGTTTGGGCACTGTGCAGCAGATGCAAAATTCAGGATTGCTCACTTTGAACTGGAAGAGCATGGGAACTTCTGATTTTGGACCCGTCGTACCCTTTTACCTCCTGCCTGCTGTGCAAACAGTGTCCAAAAGCACGTGTCCTAGTTATCAGACCCTGATCTGCGGTCTTTGAGCTGCTTCTTGTGTCTGACAAGGTCATGGAGGTGCCCTGTAATGGCCACATTGCTCCAGAGCTCTGCCCTTTGCACCAAAAGCTTGTCTCAGTGAGCATCTGTTTAGGGGATCCCCCCAGAACCCGCTGGCATTACAAAGCACAGCCCTTCCGGGGTTCGTGGGTATCCCGTCAGGATTTGCAGTGCTCTGTGGGTTTAGGGACAAAGCACAGACCATTTGCTTTCTTGGGGAAGGAACTCCCCAGAGCCAGATCTTTGTAGCAGAAGATGTCAACACCAGACCCTGGTATGCCTTGTCTCCACAGAGGTCTCCAAACTCTGCATGTGCTGCGTGGTCAGGCCTACAGGGTAACATCTAGGTTGGAGGGAGAACATTCCTGCTGCGCTTAGACAAGCTTTGGGAAATGGTGCAGGGTTCCCCTCTCCTGGGGCCAAAGCTGGGGTATAGCCTTGCTAAACACAGACTCGGGGCCAGTCTTTCCTGAGTCCCTGGACCAGCCCTATGCCCTGGTGTGCAGGTGATGTTTTTGGCATCTCTGTCTGTGCCTGGAAGGGCTGCAGTTCTGTTGGTGGCCTTGTGCAGGGTAGCACTCCTCTTGCTGAGGCTTTGAGTGGTGACTCTCACTGTGGCACTATCAACAGCTTGGCCGCTTGTAGGGGCTGTGGGTGTGCACATCCCCCTGCAGTCTTTGGCTCCCTTGCCCTACTCCTGGAGGAGTGCTGTGGGGGACTGTCACTGTGGCAGCAGCACACTGCCGTAGTGAGGAGGTGCTTGCTGGAGCTTGTAAGCATAAGACTTTGAGTTTTAAATTGGCTGCCACTGCTGTGAAATCTTTCACATGTATGAACGTGGAGTATCTGAGAGCATTCAATTGTGTTTGTGTCCTCCCAGGAAGGAATCGCTGTGCGGTGGGTATGTACAAAACCCCTCCTGAGCTTCTGTGGAAATGACTGGAATTTATACTCAATTCTTCTCTAAAATAATTTTTTGAGATTTAGAAATGAAACCTAAATACAATGAAGACCAAGGTGCAACCTTCTGATTCATCCCATCCTTCACAAAATTTCCAGTTATGTGATCTTTGCTGGAGTAATTCTTTTGTTTTCCTTTTGTTTGGGTTTTAAACTCAGCGTCTTGCTCTTGGAAATGGAGTGTGCAGGTCCTCAGCTTCAGTATCACTTGCTGGTTCCTCAATTCAGCTTTTTCCATGCTGACTCTTAACTGATTGCCAGTTAATAGAACTTGAACACCTGAAGCCCATATTGATTGGACCTGTGTGACTCTAGCTGTGATTAGTCATGAAGGTGCTGAGAAATTGCTGCCTGAGAGGTGAAGGTGGTGAATTACAAGGGCAAACAGTCTAATAAAGATTACAAAAAAATCCCTATTATAGTAAAAATCCTCAATTTAAGTCTCTCAAATCAGAAGAAACAATGGAATTTGTGATTGATTGATTGATTGATTGATTGATTGATTGATTGGTTTGTGAATGGAAACCTGCAGAAGAACCTGATTCTTCTCTATTAACACTGGGATATCCAAGGAAACATGAGAGACCTTTGTCAAAGGCTGGGAAATTGAGGGGGTGAGGATAAATCAGGATGACTTTGAGATATTTAGGGACACTACTGAAATCAGAAGATACAGGTGTGACTGCATATGGAAAATAAATGACAAGTGTCCGTCTAGAGAAGAGGAGAGTCTGAGAGGAGACCTTTTTGCTCTCTACAGCTACCTCAGAGGAGGTTGTAGCAAGGCTGGTGCTGGTCTCTTCTCCCAAATTACTAATGATAGGACCAGGGGAAATGGCCTCAAGCTGCATCAGGAGAGGTTTAGATTGGATCTGAGGAAGAAGTTCTTTCCTGAGAGAGTGGTTGGGCACTGGAACAGGCTGCCCAGGTTGGTGGTAGAGTCCATGTCCCTGGAGATGTTTAAAAGGTGAGTAGCTAGAGCACTTGAGGCCATGGTCTAGGGGTTGGGAAGATGGGATGAGGGCTGGACTTGGTGATTCTGGAAGTCTTTTCCAGCTGTGAGGATTCTATGATTCTGCAGGGATGTAAAGGAGAAGTAACAGTATAGAGATCTCCAGTAAAAGACCAGACAAACAGAGCAAAGCATGACTGTACTTTTCCTGTCAGAACAAGCAGTTCAGGACATGCAGAGGGAATTGGGTACCCAGGGAACACCAAGCCAGAACCATCTTAATCGAGGTTGTTCTCATGACAGATGAGGTAGGGGTTATGGCTGGGTTTGCATCTTCCAGGTATGTTTAAATTTTTCAGAGGCTTCACCCAAGCCAACTGGAAAAGAACCAGTCAGTTTTTCCAGGGAGACAGTCCAGAGGGGAGTGAAATGCTCCAGGTGTCCACGAAACATTTTGGCTTGAAGAGAAGGAGCTTTCATGTTCCACTAGCACCGCTGTCTATAAACAGTGCAGGCTTCCAGAGTCACACAGTGCCTGAAGCAGAGTAGCATTAACATCTTCCCCCCTCTCTTTCTAGATGGTGTTGTCAACCTGAGCATCCCCATTGTGCTGCCAATCTCCACCGAGGACAAGGAGCGTCTGGAAGGCATTGACGCGCTGGCACTCAGCTACGCAGGGCGGAGGGTGGCTGTCCTGAGGAACCCAGAGTACTTTGAGCACAGAAAGGAGGAGCGCTGTGCCCGCGTCTGGGGCACCACCTGTGCAAAGCACCCCCATGTCAAAGTATGGCTGTCCCAACTCTTGCTGCTCTGGGAAATCTGGCCAAAGTAGAAGTGTGGGTGGGGCTGGGGAACCCAACAGAGGTTGATGGCTGTGGGTATCCTGTCTGCTGCCCAAGCCCAACTCCTTACTGGCATCCCAAGCCAGCGGAATTGACCCGTTAGACTTAAGCACCAGTGCTGTGCTTGCTTCCAAACAGGAGCATTGGATCACAAGCACAGAGTGAAATCTGATGTGAGCACACTGCTGAGGAGCTTATCCCCTCAGTTGCTTATCCTCATGGGGTGTCTACAACAGTGACTAATGCCTTAGTCCCAAAAGCATTCCTGTTTGATGTGTGATGATCTCTGGTGCTGCTAAACACTAGTGACTGCAGATGCTCCTGATTTTACTCATTCCTGTAGCACAAGGATCTCATATTTTTACAGCTTACCTCTTCTTACTTCCTCTATGGCAGCTCAGGGGATGTCATCCCTTAGAAAGGAAGACCCTTGGGTTGCATCAAGTGACTTGAGCTGTCTGCTTCAAAAGGCTAAAGCTCTCTTTAATTTTTTTCTCCTAATTTATCATAGAATGGGTTGGGTTGGAAGGGACCTCCAAAGGGCATCTAGTCCAACCCCCCCTGCACTAAGCAAGGACGGCCTCAACTAGATCAGGTTGCCCAGAGCCTTGTCCAGCCTCCTGTTGAAGACCTCCAGGGATGGGGCCTCAACTCCCTCCCTGGGCAACCTGTTCCAGTGTCCAACCCCCTCCTGATAAAGAACTTCTTCCTAACAGCCTGTTTCAGTCTGCCCTTCTCTAATTTGGAACTGAAAACACTTCTTTTAATTATTCAGCAGCAGCTGATCATTTTCCAGCAGGTTTGTTTCTCCTGCATATTTTTAGGAGAAAAGAGCAAGGAGTAATGTAGAGGAAGGTCTTGCACTGGAACTTCTAGACTCTGGAATGGCAGAGAGGAGTCCAGCACCCAGCTGTGTACAATTGACTGATAGAATCATTCAGTCTGGAAAAATTCCTTGGGGTCATCAAGTTCCAACCAACAACCCTACTCTACCAAGGTCACCCCTAAACCAGATCTCACAACACTACATTTAAATGACTTTCAACACATTCAGGGATGGGGACTCAATCCTCTCTCTGGGCAGCCTGTTCCAGTGTCTGAGTGCTCTTGCTGTGAAAAAATAGTTCCTCATGTCCAGCCTAACCCTCCCCTGGTGCAGTTTGAAGCCTTTCCTTGTTGTTCTATCACTGATCACCTGTGAGCAGAGACCAGCACCTTCCCCTCTACAGCATCCTTTCAGGTAGCTGTAGAGAGCGATGATGTCTCCCCTCTTCTTCCAACCAACCAGACCCAGCTCCTTCATCAGATCTCTTCTCCAGGTCCTTCCCTGGCTTTGTTGCTGTCCTCTGCACCCGTTCCAGCCCCTCTTGATATCTCTCTTGTATTGAGGTGCCCAGAACTGAATCCAGTACTGAAGGTGTGGCTTAAGTAGTGCTCAGTACAGGGGGGCATCACCTCCCTACTCCTGCTGGCCACACTAGTTTTGATACAAGCTAGAATGCCATTGGCTTTCTTGGCCACCTGAGCACACTGCTGGCTCCTGTTTGGACACTGACCAGCACCCCCTGGTCCCTTTCTACCAGAATCCTCTCCAGCTGCTTGCCCTGTAGCACTGCAGAACGTTGCTGTGACCCAAATGCAGGACCTGGCTTTTGCCCTTGTTGAAACACAGGCCAGTGACCTCAGCCAGTCTGTCTAGATCCAGTCTGTCTAGATTTCTCTGTAGAGTCTCCCTACCCTCAAACAGGTGAATGCTCCCAACTGCAAACTGCCTGACAGCGGACTCGATTTCCTCATCATTGATAAAGATGTTAAATGGAAGTGGTTCTAACACCGAGCCTTGAGGGATACTGCTGGCGACCAGCCAGTGCTTTGTCCAGCAGAGCATGTGCTCATCCCAGCCATGAGCAGCCAGTGGGAAACAGTGCCAGAGCCTTTAGGGAAGTCCAGGTAGACAACACCCACAGCCTTTCCCTCACCCACTAGGCAGGTCATCTTGTCCTACAAAGCAATCAGGTTTATCAAGCTCAAATTCGGGTGGCTGATGCCTCACTTTAAGGGGTCGTGCTGTTTGTGGCATGCAGTTTGTGTGGTCTCTGTGAGAATGTTCTCTGCCTACCATATGCTGAACAAGAAGGGGTAGTCACCCTACAAGCGGAATCCAGCCTAACATTATTCACGGGAGACTGGGAACAGGAGCAGGAGGTGTTTTGCTGTTCCCTCTGTAATGCCTGTGTGCATGATACACAGATGGTGATGGAGAGTGGAGACTGGCTGGTTGGTGGAGACCTCCTCGTGCTGGAAAAGATCCAGTGGAATGATGGGCTAGACCAGTATCGCCTGACCCCACTTGCTCTCAAGCAGAAGTTCAGAGAGATGAATGCCGGTGAGTGCCCTGGGGGAGTGCCAGGGACAGGGCTCTTCTTACCCTGCCAGGCACTCTGGTTGCTGTGTGATTTGGAATTACTTGTTCTCAAGCCCCAGGTTGCTTCTGTGTGTTCTCAGAGTGGTTGGGGTGAGAAGGACATAGCACAAGAAGGGTTCTCCTGGCCAAAGACAGTGTTTGTGACAGGCTGTGTTCTCAGTGGGACTGGGAAGTTTTTAGCGTTCTGGTCATGCCTTCCCCAGCAGGTCAGAACCTCTCCTCACACCCCCTGGGCAACCAGAGCCCTGTGCTGGTATGGTTAGCCTTCCTGTGTGGGCCACAGCTCAGATGTCTTCTCCCAAGTGCATGTCCCAGCAGAGCAGTAGGCATCCTCACCTACCTTCCCTCTGGGGAGAGAGCACTGGCCTTTCTAAAGGTGTCCTGAGCCTTGGAGAGGTCGTGGAACTGGGTGGAGATACCCAGTGGTGTGTAAAAACATCCCAGGAGAGCTCACAGGACTGACATAGCCCTGGAGGGAGGGCGTTCAATGACAACAGACTTGGCAGAGAGGCAGAGAGGCACTGCGGAACGGCGAGGCACTCGTCTCACATGTGAGGCCTTGCTTGTGTGAGGACCTCTTGCAACAAAGATACCTTATGATTTGGGGTCTGAGGGTGGAGCAGCAGGCTCGACGGGTCAGTGCAGTGACCCTGTAAATCTTTCCTTTCTAGACGCCGTCTTTGCATTCCAGCTGCGCAACCCTGTTCACAACGGGCATGCCCTGCTCATGCAGGACACGCGGCGCCAGCTGCTCGAGAGGGGGTACAAAAATCCCGTGCTCCTCCTGCACCCGCTGGGGGGATGGACCAAGGATGATGATGTCCCACTGGAATGGCGGATGAAGCAGCATGCAGCAGTGCTTGAGGAGCAAGTCCTGGACCCCAAGTCAACCATCATTGCCATCTTCCCTTCTCCCATGCTCTATGCTGGCCCTACAGAGGTAACGTAGGCACTGGATGTTCACTGCAGCGAGGTGTGGAGCCTGACCCAGCTCCAGAGCCACGGGGAGAGGAGCTGGCAGCTGTTGCCTCGCTGTTAGCTCCCTCCATGGTTTGCCTGCAGCTTGCCGTGGCAGACATCCCCCGAGAAGAGCTCAGCCCCATGGGCTCTTCTATTTTCACGAGCTGTAAGGAGAGTGGGGAGAAGGGCACTAGAAATAGCCTAGACTGCTGTGATGCTTTCTCTGTTGAGATAAAATGCTCCATTGTCTTACAGCATTCTCCCTTCTGTCCTCAGTGGGGGCAGAGCAGTAGACATTGCGACTCCCCTGGAGGAGGAAGGAGAGGGACGCATGGGCAGCCGTGGCCCCTGTGTGGCTCAGGGCCTGGTGGGTGCTGTCGCTGCGTGTTCAGAAAGCAAAACTGGCAGATGACCAGTTCCCATCTCCGCTGTTCTCCTTGAAACATCTGTCCTTAGAAGAACTGTGATCTTGCATCAGGTCCGGGCAGTGGAAGATGCGGCTGTGTGATCTGACCCGTAGAAGAGACACATCTGCCATCCTCCCGTCCTTCCAGCCTTGCGTGGCTCAGCCCTCAACCAGTGCTCCCCATGTCTCTCCTTTGCAGGTGCAGTGGCACTGCCGAGCCCGTATGATCGCTGGGGCCAATTTCTACATTGTGGGGCGTGACCCCGCAGGCATGCCGCACCCGGAGACCAAGAAGGATCTCTATGAGCCCACCCAGGGAGGGAAGGTCCTCAGCATGGCACCGGGCCTGACCTCAGTGGAAATCATCCCCTTCCGGGTGGCTGCTTACAATAAGGTGACAAGGAGCATGGATTTTTATGACCCGAAAAGGTAACGTGGGGCAGCGGTTGAAGATCTGCTCTTGCTCGAGGGCTTGGGCCAGCCTTGCCAATTTCACTCCTGTCTCTCATTTTGCTCAGGCATGATGATTTTGACTTCATCTCAGGAACCCGCATGAGGAAGCTTGCTCGCGAGGGGGAAAACCCGCCACACGGCTTCATGGCCCCCAAAGCTTGGAAAGTCTTAACCGAGTACTACCAGTCGCTGGAGAAAAAGAACTGATGCTGCTCATCCTCCCTCAAAGCACTTGTATTAAGAGTGAGCAATGATTGATTGATTCCCCACCACAAAGATCACTTACTTGGCATTTCCAGTGCTCTGACCGTAGGGTTTTCCTGCCTGGGTCAGACTGTTTCACTAATCAAATCCTTTGAGCCTGGTCCTTTTCCCCTTGAACCTGCCGAGAGCATTGCCATGGGGCTGGAGAGGAAGGGCAGGCAGCCTTTCATTCGCAGTGGCTGCAAGAAGTCCAGCACAACTTCCGAAGGGGCCAAATGGATTGGTTTGGTGCCACTGGGGCTGTTTGCTGGCCCCTGGCACAGCTGAGACCTCAGCACCAGCACAGAAGTGTCTGCTGCCCGCACAGAGCAGACCCCAAGTGCCTTTTTACAACTCCCTACCCAGCGCTGCCCAACAAGGCAGGAGTGGCCACTGAAGTGAGGATGAGCCGATGCTGCTGGGGTGGGAGAGGGGAACGGGCTATCGATGCTCAGGTGCAGTTGCTGCCCTCCAGCTTGTGCCTTAGACAATTTTTACTGAGGAGCAGTGAGGGTTTTTTAACAACACGGCTTTTTAAAGGATTTTTTTAAAATCAGTCTTGAGTGTTGCCTTGTGGCTGAGACAGTCACTCTTCCTCCTGCTCCACCCCTCCTGTCAAAACAAAACCCAGGCTGAGTGTTGCTGATGCTCTGAATTTAGCTTTTCTGGGGAACTGTGCCGCAGCCATCGCTGCTCTTACGGGCTCCTGAGGCAGTGAGCAGTGGGAGCTATCCTGGGATGCAACGTAAAGCCTGGGAGATCTCTCAGACAGCTCAGTACAGCCAGCAAGAACCTGAGGTACTGTTCCTGTGCTCTCGTGGTGGGTATCCTCCAGCCTGGCAGCACTGCATCCCCCTTTCCTCTGCCTGCACTTCCCATCTGAAAGGTGAAAAAGTGCTGCTGTGAGATGAGGCTGAGTGGCTGTCCCCAGCAAACCAGGCAGGAGCTGGCTCTGGTGCTGGTACCCGCACAGGGCACTGGGTACAGGTGACCTGATTTTACCTTGTGTCTGCAGGGTGGTGGCACTGGCTGTGGCTGGGTGGGGGCCGGCCAGAGGATGGCAAAAAAGTCCTTCCCCCACCTCAAGCATACAGGCAGGCTGCTGTGGCCGTGTGAGGGCTAGTAGTGTTGAGCCAAGAGACAATGGCAGCTGCCACTCCCAGCTCTGGCTGGTGGAAAGTTACTGCAGACTTTACCTTCTGTTTTTTTCCCCCATCTACGTGGACTTTGCCACTGTGTGTGAGGCTTTTCCGCTGACTGGCAGCTCTTGCGGTGACCTCTGGCAAAGCTGAACAGTGTGACTCAACATCAAAGCCTTCCCTGGCCCTTCCTGCATCTCGCCCCTTAGCCCATTCCAGTGGGGCTGGTGCGCATCTGGCTGGTGGATGAGGTGTAAGTGCAGTGCCCTTCGTGGCTGAGAACTACCCAGCTGTCTGTCTGCTGCTGCCTGTGCCTCAGCATCCTGCCTGAGCTCAGCGCAGGCCTTCCCAGTGCCCTGCTGTGGTGAGGAGCAGTGCCTTGCCTCCCTGGCCTTGGCATTCGTGCTGAGGGTTCTTCAGGGAAAGCCAGCACTACACTTGTCAATTACTGCAGCACCCTGAGCTGATGGTTTTCCCCTGGTCCTTTTGCAGTAGCTGACCCAGGGCCAGTGAGAACACGGTTCAGATGGAATGGAAATGGCCTTCTCCTCTTGTTCTAATGGCACAAGAATCAGCGCTCAGTGAAATCATGCTTCTGCTTGTAACCTGGGAGAGCAGGCTGCACCGTGAGTGACAGCCGGGTTTGCCGTGGCCACAGCAGGGAGTCCCACTGCTGGACTGCTTCTGCAAAAACTCTTCTGATTTGGTGCTGCCTGGGGGGGTTGGGGGAGTGTTCAGAGGAGAGAGCCCGATGCGCTGACACCTGCGGAGAAGCGCTGCAGTGCCCACACAAGTAGTCAAACCCATGTGAGTGCTGGTGCCTTGCCCACTCCGGCCTCTCTGGCAGGGAGCTGCCTGGCGAAAGCAGTAGTTGCCATGCCGATTGCAGCAGCCGAGATGTTTTCGTGGTGAAACGGTGCTCTTGCCACTCACCCTAACAGCAAAGTGTTAAATAAACCCCAGCACAGCGACTCCAGGGGGTTACAGCAGAACCCAAAGCTTTTAAAGCAGCGTGAAGTCCTGATCACCTCTGATTGCAATGAAGAACGCAGACCGGTGGTTTTATAGGGTATTTATTCAAGACAGAAGACTGGAACTTGCTCCTCAGCTGGATGCGTATCCTGAACGTGATGCTGTGCTACCAAGTGCTCACTTTTAGTACAAATAAATATTTATACATCAAACTAACCCCAGCTTGGTACTTTTCCGGGGGGAATGTACAGACTTCACCCAGGGCTTAGTGAAGTCTGTAGTGCTAGGAGCTCCTCCCTGTTGCAACCATGCACACTCATTGCCTCAAGTGGGGCAAGGGCTGGGCTGGCCAGCTCAAGGGCTGACGGTGTCATCGTAGGATCATTTTGGTTGGGAGGGACTACAGATCACCAAGTCCAACTGTTAAGCTAGCACTGCCAAGTAACCACTTGGCCAGGCTCCTCAGCACCACATCTCTGGGTATGGTAACGCCACCACTTCCCCGGGCAGCTTCTTCCAGTGCTTTACAGCTCTCTCCATGAAGAAATTTCATCTGATACCCAAGCTGAGGTCATCGTCTCCTGTCCTCTCACTTGATTGGGAGCACTTGACTCACTTGACTGAGCACCACATGGCTACAACAGGTAGTTGTGGAGAGCAGTAAGGTCTCTTCCATCTAAACAAACTCAGTTCCCGCAGCTGCTCCTCACAGGACTTGTGTTCTAGGCCCCTCACATCAGCTTCATTACCTTCTGGATGTGCCAGTGAACTCCTGCTATGCAATCTGACCCTCCCCGGCACAACTTGAGGCCTTTCCTCCTACCATACCACTGTGGATTTGAGAGGAGACCAACTCTCTACACCCTACTTGAGGTAGCTGCAAAGAGCAATGAGGTCTCCCCTCAGCCTCCTTTTCTCCAGGCTAAAAACCAGGCTAAACCCCGGTTCCCTCAGCCACTTCTCATCCTCCAGGCCCTTCACCAGCTTCATTGCCCTTCTCTGGCACCGCTCAATCTCCTTCTTGTAGTGAGTGGTCCAGAACTCCAGCAGCTCCCAGTATAGAGCACTTGCCTTTTTCTGCTGGCCACTCTGTTCCTGATACGAGCCAGAATGCCATTGGCTGCCTTGGGCACTCAAGCACTGCTGGCTCTATTCCACCAGCTGCCAAGCAACATCACCGATCGATGATGGCCGTTTTCTGGCCTGTAGTGCTGCCAGGCTCGTTGTGGTTAAGGTCAGAACCCAGCATCTGGACTTCATTAAACTCCTACAACTAGTCGTGCGTGTGCAGCGCTCTCTGCAGAGCCTCCCTACCCCAGGAGATCAGCACTTCCACGCAACTTGGTGCCATCTGCAAACTTGCTGAGGGTGCATCTGATGGCCCTCATCCAGACCAGCGATAAAGCCATTAAACAGCACTGGCTGCAGAATTGAGTCCTGGGAAAGAGCTCTAGGACCGGCCACCAAGGGGATGTGTGAGGATACTGGCCAGCCAGCAGTGCTCACTCGCCCAAGCCATGAGCAGACAGTCTCTGAAGGAGGCTGCTGTAAGAAATAGTGTCACAGGAAGATGAGGTTGGTCAAGCAGAATCTGCCTTTCACAAACCCCTGCTGACTGGCCCTGACCCCCAGGCTGTTCAGCCTTTGCTGTGAGACCATCCTCCGCCTGAGCTGCTCCATCACCTTCCCTGGCCCTGAAGTCAAGCTGACAGTTCACTTCCCTCGTCCTGCTGGCTACAGTAGAGCTGATCCAGGCCAGGATGCCGCTGGCCGTCTTGGCCACTTCAGCCCACTGCTGGCTTATGTTCAGCCTCTGTCAACCAACAGCCCCAGGTCCTTTAGCACCAGGCAGCCATCCAGCCACTCTCCCCCAGGCCTGTAGTGTCACAGGGGGTTGTGACCCACGTGCAGGTCCTGACACTAGGTCTTGCTGAGCCACCTGTCCAATACTGCTGGCCATGGCCCATCGATTGCATCCAGATCTTTCTGTAGATCCTTCCTATCCTCAAGCAGATCACTGCATCAATCCAACTCCATGTCATCTGCAAACCTATCGAGGGTGTACTCAAATCTTTCACCTGGATCATTGATAAAGGTAGTGTCAGGTCCCCACGCTGGCTATCACCGCCTGTGCCTGTCTGCCAGCTGCACTTCCCTCCACCTAACACCCCTCCTCAGGCCCAGCCGTTTTATACAGGGAAGGGCACACTGACCCGAGCGGCGAGCAGCCCATTTCTCCAGGAGAGGGAAGTGCCAAAAGCTTCACTGTAGCCAACATCTACTGCCCTTCCCTCAACCACTCAGTGGGTCACTCAGCACAGACCGAGCCGCTGTCCCTTTCTGACACTGTGGCCGTGTTGCCCAAGTCACGCTCAAACACAGGAACTGCTGCCTTCTCCTGCCCTGCATTTCTGTGCTTTTCATCCAGCGCTCAGCACTCTCTGGCTCCTGCAACACTGCAAGCACTGCCCTGCCTGAGCATTTCCCAAGCGAGCAGCTGTGAAAAGGCTGGGGTCCCAAAGCACAGCCTGTGCTTCCCAGCTCAGGGGAGTGACAACAGGACAGAGTGCAAGCCCTGCCTGCTTCTCCTCAATGGAGCTGGCAGCATTTTGTCACTGTCCTATGCATGCTCCAGTGCAGGGCTGGACACTGGCTGTGGGCTGCACCCCTGCCTAGCTCTGCCGGAGCTCCCAGCATCCTGCTCCTCCAGAGCCACTCCCTGCAGCACCCCAGGCTTCACTCGGATGCTGCAGCCTGGAGCTTCCAAACCCCAGGCAGGAAGATGTCATTGCTCAAGCCAGTCTCAAAGGAAATATTTAGAGCACTCAAACACAGCCCCTCTGGTGAGGGTTACAGCAACCAGACCAACAACAGCACTGACCAGACAACTAGGGTGTTTATTCACCTTAGACTGCTCCTGTTGCACTGCAGCGCTGGACTGGCAATGTCAGCTGCTTCACAGCCTGGAGCCAGTTCGGGTAGGTCTGCCCTGCCCTGCCAGTAGGGAGATACTGGGTTGAGGGCTGGAGTTGATGATCCTGGAGGTCCTTTACAGCCATGAGGATTCTATGATTCTATTGATTTCTACAGCCCCATACCTGGGCTCTACCCAATTTTCTACACCGTGTTGTAAGAGTCACATACACAGCTACACAGATCATTAGGGGTTGGGAAGGAACCTCTAGGTGTCATCGAGTTCAAACCCCTGCTGGAGCAGGATCACAGAACCTAGGGCAGGTCACACAGGAGCATCCAGATGAGTCTGGGAAGTCTTCAGAGGCGACTTCCACAACCTCCCTGGGCAGCCCCTGTTCCAGTGCTCTGGAACCATTACAGTAAAAAAATTCTTCCTCATGGGTCCTCATGTTGAGGTGTAACTTTCTGTGCTCCAACTCACACCCATTGCCCCCTGTCCTATCACAGTGTGCAAGGGAAGAGATTGTCTTTTCTCCTTGACCCCCAGCCCTAGACAGTGATTATACCCCCTTGTAACCTTCTCTCCAAGCTGAAAAAAATCACAAGTCTCTCAGTCTCTGCTCACAAGTGTTGCAGTCCCCTGATCATCCTTGTGGCTATAACACTCCAGCACGTGCTTTAAACCCCATCTTCTACCCAAGGAGATGAAAATGCATCCCACTAAGACCTGCTGCAGCTGATGCATTACATAAGCAGTGTGCCAGACCCAAGAAGGCCTTGCTCCCTGGAAACTGTCACCAGCACTTGACACCGCATGACTGGTGGCTCCAGATGCCTTTATTTCACTTTGCAGTGGTTTACAAGGTTCTTTTCATTGCTTAATTTTCCCTGCACAGCCAGCAGGTCTGTGACACAGGACAACACCATGGGGGTTTGAACTCTTAGGTATCCGTGTTGGGTTAGTGCACAGTTCATATCAGTAGAAGAAAATAAATCAAGTTATTGAAAACCTACTAACAAGAACTTGACTGAAACTTGTGCCACTTAAACATTTAACCCTCACGTTACATGAATTTACTAGACCTGATACCAGCAAGTACAGCAGAATGGTGCTCAATCATATTTCTTCCCTTAAAACCTGTTCCCTTCTCTTCCCTTTGCAGATCAGAGCACGTGACAAAGCAAAATGACACGAATCGTCCCCCCGAGCCTCAAAGCGATGCTGTACAGTGCGACGGCACAGTGCAACAGTGGGTCTTTCCAGAGGAGACTGCAAGAGCAGCCAGCCCCTCAACACAGTGCACGAGAAATCAGACAGCTCACACATGGGGATTTAGGAAAGGCCGGTCAAGAGTCTAACTCTTCGTTATTCACATCAAGGGAAAAAGGAAAGGAACAGAAGAAATGAGGCAAGAAGCCTTCAAAAGCAGGATTCTTACAAAATTAAAAGCATTCCAAGGTTTTTACTGCAGTTAACTGAATGGTGCCAGATTTCAAGAGGTTATGCGAGAGAGAAATCATTACCATTTCAAACGTTGCCTGGGAGTACCCCTAGAAACAACATTTCTACCTTTGTAGTTGCTGCTAAAAGTAAGTAGTAAATATTGAGTATCGAGGAATCTTTCATCTATACAGCTTCTGATTTGGTTTGATTCAGGAAGTAGAAAAGATTTTCCATACTCAAGTTATCTACAGATTCTGTCTCTATATAAAAAACAAACGTGTGGATATATACATTTAATACATACACCCGCTCCCCCCCACACATATATACACACACGGCTTCCATGCAACCCAGGCACCACCTCAGAACCCGCTTTTAAGGCTACCCAGTTTATCCAGTATGGGACAAGACACAGGCAGTTGGCTCTTGGTCTGGGCTGTAATTGTTCCACGTCATGACGTGCTGTTACACTTGTAATTGTGCATGACAAAATCTCAGTAACTCAGAATGTTGGATGACAAATCCAGAAATAGAACTCCCTTCCTCAAGGAGCTCCCACCCCAGCTCCCACCCCCGATATTGTTTTTGCTTAACTGATCACAGAGGTCAAACAAAATCACATCAGAAACAGCAAGCAGGCTCTTGTGTCTTAATCTAAACTAACATGCATCAGAACATTGTGCAGCGTGGCATCCTTCGATTTCCTCATCTTCTCAATGGCCCTCTGCAGGTCCTGCTGCTGCACAGGCCGGATCTCTTCTTCGTCATGGCTTTACAGGAGAGAGAGAAAGGAAAACAAACCCCAGGATAAGTGCTCCCTGTTCAACAGCTGCACAACCAATGAGAAACCACAGAATCATAGAACACTTTCCGCTGGAAGAGACCTGCAAGATCATCAAGTCCAACCTCTGCCCAGCCCTATCTGCACCACTAAACCCTGTCTCCCAGTGCAACTTCTCTTCAACACCTCCAGGGACGGCAACTCAATCCCCCCCAGCAGGCTGCTCCAGTGCCTGACAACCCTTTCAGTTAAGAAATTCCTCCTGACATCCAACCCGAACCTCCCCTCACCTCCAACAGGAGCTCTGCCATGAATCCATGAATCCCAGCTCCCCCAGCCTTTCTTCATCAGGGAGATGCTCCACTCCCTTCATCATCTTTGTGGCTCTGTGCTGGACTCTCTTAAGCAGTTCCGTGTCCTTCTGGAATTGCCCTCTCATAGCTTAAAGCCATTAGGAGGAGCATCAAAGCACAGGGAGCTATGCACGCATGTCACTGGCATGCCAGCGTACTGCCAGTCCTTAAGCCTGGCAGCACAGTGCTGGTTTGTGCTCCCTCAAGCCTGACACCTTGGAACGGTGACTCTCATTTCCATTATCACAATGGACAAACCCAAGTTCCTCGTTGGCTTGTTTGGCTTTTGTTGACGTAGAGAACTGCTGCTATCTCTGGATCCTAGCAAGGTTCTCTACACCTCTCTGCATCCCTAATTCCAATTAAACAGCGCAAATTAGCAACTGGATAGTGTGTAGCGCCAGGAGCACTCCCAACACACACGCATGCACACACGTACATCTCTTCCTCACAGGCAGAGTTAACGTATTCCCTGACACACAGCAGTGCTGCATCCCGGCACATTTCCTTCAGATCGCTGCCTGAGAAACCGTCGGTCTCTTTAGCAACTTCCAAGAGGTCGACGTGCTTGTCCACCTGTCAAAAACAAGAGGTCACAGCATGAAAACTCTGCAGTCGTTTACTTCTTTTACCAGAGACAAGAAACAGTCGCCTCCACCGAAAGAGAACGATTATACTGCATGTATGTAACTCCTGGGAGCTTCTGGATGGCAGGAACAACATCCCAGCTTCCTACATGGAAGTTTCCTGCAAAAGCTCTGCCTTTTTATGGGAATGGGCTTCGTCAGACCCCAGACAGCTTGTTACCTACAGTCAGTGAACACTGCCCAGTGGGTCAACCTGCACAGCGGAGCCAGCTCAGGCTTCCGCTGAAGGCCTTAAGAACAAGATGCTACAACCCTCAGGGAAAGGAGCCTGCAAGTTGGTTTTACTAGCAAATTCTATTTGTGAGGATAGACCTCAGACAAGAGACATTTCGTAATATTAACCGCTGATGCTGCGGGAACCTCTAAGAACACAGGTCCCACCTCCTGCCAATAGACACTACCAGATGTGCTCACATCATCCTTCTCCAGAGAGCAACACAGACACCACACACCAGTAACGATGTCTGTAACCGGTTTTCCTCTAAGGGAGATAAAAGCTAGGGACCAGACTGTAAGAAGCAACACTGCTCATAAATGCCATTCCTCTCCTGCCTTGAATCAATAGAATGGGCTTAGCTTAAGCTAACAAAGAGCTCAGTTTTAATTTCAAAACCAGTATCTCTTCCTGATTCATCTCTGGAGGTTCACCACTCAAAGTGACTTCCAAACATGATTCCCCTACAAGAGTAGCGCAGAGATAAATACATTACCTGCTCTAGAACAAGAAAACAGATGCTGAGGAACAAAGCAGTTTTGCTCAGAGATGGTGATTCACCACAAAACCCAAGACTGCTGCTCTGACTGAGGTTCATACTTAAGCCAGCAGGCAACTCAACCGTTTTAGCGCCACACCTACTCATACAATAGATTCCTAAGGTACAGTGAGAACAGCCTGGTAGATAATCTCCACCTTGATCCAAGACAGTCAATTATAAAACCCGTTTTCTTACAGCGCCAGAGCTTGCACTCATGACAATGGTACTGCACAAAATTAACCACCAAAAGAGGTCTACTTACATTTTCGTTTTTCAATATGAGCTTCAAGATAGCTTCTCTTTGCTTCAGAGCCTTAAACAAAAGGGTATGGAGTTAGTACCGAGTACAAAAACAAGTGGGATCTAGGATACTCTGACCCTAGGAGCACAAGAAACCAAACAGTTGCACCTGGATGTTGAGACGCTACAGGGAAAGGTACAAGGCACAGACACATGGTCTTATTTTGCTGTAAAGCAGCTGCCTCCAAAGGCTTCCTGTCATCCAAAACAGAGGGCTGGCTCTCTAGGGCACGCTTTCAGTATGCTGCTAATCAGATGAAGAGAATAAACTGCTCTGCTTAAAAAACTGAATAAAAAATTCATTAGAGAGACAGCACTTAGGAACACGTAAGGACTACAAATCACAGACGTGCCCTAACACCTGAATCACAGAGTAACCCTGGTTGGAAAGGACCTCCTAGATCACGGAATCCAACCATCTCCACACCACCAAAAAACCTCAATACCTGATCCCCCTCCATGCTGCCACTCTAGCGGAGCATGAAGCACCACGGCTACACAGTTCTTCAACAACTCCAGGGATGAGGACTCCACCCCTTCCCTGTGAAGGCCCTTCCAGTGCCCAACCACTGTTTCTGGAAAGAATTTCTTTCTCAGATCCAATCTAAACCTCCCCTGCCTCAATTGCAGACCACTGCCCCTGGTTCTGCCAGCAATCATCAAGGAGAAGGGGGCAACACCCACCTCTCCACAACCTCCCTTCAGGTAGTTGTAGAGGGCAAGGAGGACACCCCTCAGCCTCTCCTCATACATCTTGTTCTCTAAACCCCTCACAAGCTTGGTAGCTCTCCTCTAGACCCATTCCAGCATCTCCATGTCTTTCCTATCATGAGGGCCCCAGAACTGAACACAGTACTTGAGATGAGGCCTCACAAGGGCCAAGGACAGGGACACAAAAACTTCCCTTCTCCTGCTGACCACACTATTCCTGATCCAGGTAGGATCCTGTTGTTCTTCCTGGCTACCTGGGGAATGAAGCTGGCTGTCTACCAGCACCCCCACGTTCTTTTCTACTGGGCAGCTTTCAAGCCACTCATCCCCCAACCTGTAGTGTGGCCTGGGGTTGTTATGACCGAAAGGCAGGACCCAGCACTTGGCCATGTTGTCCCTCAGACAATTGGCCTCGGCCCATCGATCTAACCTGTCCAAGTCCCTCTGTAGAGCCTTCCTGCCCTCCAGCAGATCAACATTTCCACATCATTTGGTGGTGTCTGTAAACTGACTGAGGGTGCTCTCAATCCCCATGTCCAAGTCATCAATAAAGGTATTAAACAAATCTGGCCCCAAAACTGAACACTGAGGGACAGCGCTTGTGACCAGCCACCAGCTAGATTTCACCCCATTAATCAATTCTCTGGGAACAGCTAGCCACCTGTTAACCCAGTGAAGAGTGAATTTATCGATACCATGATATGCCAGTTTCTCCACAAGAACATTGAGGAAGACTGTGTCACATACTGCGATGAGGGTACTGGAGCAAACACTTAACTCCCGTATATATCCTTAATAGCAAGGTAGAGCACAGGCAGCTAACAAACTCTTCACACTGTCTCTCACAACCACACTTCTCCTGTACTCATTTTTTATTGCTACAAAGGGAAAAAAATACCCCACAGATACTCTGGTAGCTGAACGGTTGATGCTCTGTCTCAAAATGTACTTCTTCTGCCCTGCAAAGAATTTATCAGTAATTCTGGGCACCTGCATCTCAAAAAACAGCAGGGCTTTAGCTATTCTCCATCAGTACCACCTTGGTGCACTGCCAGTCCACAGCACCTAGGCACTCAAGAGAAGAGATGTAACCAACCTTGCTTGCAGCAAACTACCACAGATAAGAGACAAGGAGTGAGTTCAGGAGATGGCTGTAGCAGAGTACAGTGCAGCAGGTGGTACTGGGTGCCTGTGCCCTAAAAGACACCTCTTGTTGTAGTTCTGATTCTGGGGAGGGAGCCAATCCCTGTAATAGGATTCTGAGACACTGCTACCTTCAGGTAATTCACCCTGCTAACAACAATTCTTGATAGGAAGTCATGACACAGCACTAAAACACATATCCATGCTCCTTCCTGATTCCAGGAAGGTATAAAGACGAGAGAAATCCCGTGAGCACGCACTGCAGAAAAGCAGCCACCAGTCACATCTGCTCACAAGGAGTGAAAGCCAGCCGAAATAAGAAGTGTCTGGGAACATGACTGCTCTCTCAGCCAGAGTTTACTCCTCTTTTGGCTTTAAGTTTCTGCAAATAAGACTAAGGTATTTCTGTAGCCAGATAGGGATACTAACAGCCACAATGCAGCTCCTTCTAATACCAACAGGAAAATGGTTCATGGTTTCCCTAGGTGTTTGAAGATGACTAAAACACCTTGAAAAGCATGGAGATGGCAACATGTACAGTCAGGGTGGCCCTGTGATAGCTGGCATGCTGCTTGCTTGGTGAAATCAAAAATAAGCTGAATAGAAAGAGTTTTTCAGTCTGCTTGAAGTGCTTGACTGTGGGAAAGGTTGGAGAAGAACATAGGCTTCAGTATTCAGGTTTCACTGCCTCTTCTCCTCTTGAAAATTAAATTTCATGTATCAAGAAGCTGTAAACAGTAGTCAGTATGGGCCTGTTTCTTGACACTGTTCACACTGGATGCCACTCTTCCCAGTGGGAAAGTGTGTGTGGTCCCTTTATGCTTTCTGTGATTGTATGGAGTACTGTGTTCACTTCTGGGACGCTCAATTCAAGAGGGACAGAGATCTGATTAAGAGAGTCCAACTGAGGGCTATAAGGATGATTAAAGGAATGGAGCATCTATCTTATGAGGAGAGACTGAGAGACCCGGGGCTTCTTAGTCTGGAGAGAAGATTACAAGAGGACTTAATCACTGTCTGTGAATCCATGAGGGCTGGGTGTCAAGAAGTAAGAGACAATCTCTTTCCACTTGCACCCTGTGACAGGACAAGGGCCAATGGGTGTGAGTTGGAGAACAGGAAGTTCCAAATCAACATGAGGAAGATCACCTTTACTGTAATGGTGGCAGAGCACTGGAACAGGCTGCCTAGGGAGGTCGTGAAGTCTCCTTCTCTGGAAACTTCCCAGACCCATCTGGATGCATTCCTGTGTGTCCTACTCTAAGTTCTGTGGTCCTGCTTGAGCAGTTGGACTCGATGAGCCCTATGAGTCCCTTCAAACCCCCTAATGATCTGTGTATCTGTGAATCTCTGTCTTCAGGTTAAAACTAAGCTCTTTCCAGAATCATTTAAGAGAAAAGACCCAAGGAATCAAGATTCCTGTGAGAAACTTCACTTTAAAAAGCAAAGTTAAAATACATGTTCCTTAAAAAAGAAATCCATTTCAAACCAACACAGCACTGCTTTTAAAGAAACCTTGACAAGAAGAAACATGCATTTCCTGGCTGAGGAGGCCCCTGCCCATAGCTCAGCCCTCATGCATGCTGTCCTATGCTGTGACTTACGGGTTGGTTGATGTGAAACCGGGCTGGCATTCTTCTCATGATGGCAGAGTCAAGATCCTGAGGACGGTTGGTAGCTCCCATCACTATAACCTACAGATACCAGCAGAAGAAACCAGTCAGCCTGAAACCAGCTTTAGAAAAGATCATTGTGTTGGAGTTTCAAACCAAACATGTAATTCCTCTACACTTTATCAAGAGCATCAACATTTAAAGCAGTTACATAATCATAGCACCATGGAATAATTTTGGCTGCAGGAGACCTCCAAGAGGAGGCTGTCACCACAATGATCAGATGAATGGAGCATCTTTCCTATGAGGACAGGCTGAGAGAATTGGGCCTGTTCAGCCTTGAGAAGGCTTCAGGGGCTCCTGCTTTGACCTCCAGTGCCTGAGGGGGGCCTACACGAAGGCAGGGGAAGGTCTATTCCAAAGGGTTTCTATGGATAGGACAAGGAGCACAGGGCTCAAGCTGGGAAAAAAGAGATTTAGGCTGGAGATCAGAAAAAAGTTCTTCAGTGTGAGGGTGGCTGATGACTGGACTGGGCTGCCCAGGGAGGTGGTGGGAGTCCCATCCATCCCTGGAGTCACTGAAGGTCAGGCTTGATGAGGCCCTGAGCAACTTGAGCTACGTAGAGATGTCCCTGCTTGTGTAGGGAGGTTGGACTGGATGACCTCTGGAGGTCCCTTCATAGAATCATAGTGTTCCAGACTGGAAAAGTCCAACCTTTTCCTAACCCCATCAGCACCACTAAACCCTGTCCCACACCTCGTACCTCCAGCAGTGGGGACTCCCTGAGCAGGCTGTTCCAATGTGTGACAACCCTTTCAGGAAAGAAATTCCTCTTGACATCTAGTGTGACTACATAAGGTTTTTTTATACCAATTTCAGCAACTGGATTAAAAGAGGACTTTACCACAAAGTAACATCTAGAAGGAGATGTTCACATTAGTGGAAGCTTATTGACCCCAACCTGAAAGTTCAAACTCTAAGTTCCATAACCTTCTGTTCCTAAGTCTTGGTGATACGTCTTTAGTTCCTGGTGCTCTGTAAGCAGTTTGAGAGGAGACACTTTGATAAGGTATTAAAAAATGTGGTGGTTCTGTGCCGTGTTCAAAAAGAAATGTAATCAGTTCACCAAGACAAGCAAATAAGCAGCTTGTGTGTGTGCTAAAACACTGGGGGTTTTGGATTACAAAAAGCATCAAAAGTCACTAAGAAGCTGCATGTGCTGGTTACTGTAACGGCAGGGCACTAGATGTGTGAGAGCCAAGTTCAGTACAAGGAGAGTATTTACCTCATTTGAGTGCATTCCAGTGATTAGCTTAAAAACAAATTTACTTCTCATTCCCATCAGTCTTATTTTCTCATTTGTTATTCTAAGTTATGTACACTGTAAATACCCAGTCACTAACGTGAAAAATGCCAGGGAAATTAATCTCCCATCAATAGTTTCCTGACAAACTTCTGGTCCTTTGTCTGGGGTCACTGTTCCGCAGCCAGCTCCTGGCCAGGCTGGGTGGTGCGTGCGGGAGCAGAGTCACCCTGCCACCTAGAGGCTCAGTCCACAGAATCACTGAGGTTAGACAAACCGTCTGAGCTCATCCAGACTAGCCACTCGAGGGCACTGAGGGCCAAGACCCAGGCCTCCTGCAACCTCTATCTTTAAAGTGTTCTGCCTCAAATTCCTGCCAGACTGTATCGATTGCAGTTTGAGCCCAAAGCTGAACACAGTTTTCTGGGAATAACTAACACAGAACTCAGCACTTACTGATCATTTCCTTTGGAACTTTTGTTACCATAAGGTAATGTAGGACAAGTGGGTAAGGTGGTTGGATGCTAGGAAGCCCTTCCTCATGGAAACGGTGATCAGACCCTGGAATGGACTGCCCAGTGCAGTGGTGGAGTTCCCATCCATCCCTGGAGGCATTTAAGGACAGCCTGGCTGTGGCCCTTGGTGTCCTGGTCTGGCTGACGTGGTGACATTAGGTCACGGGCTGGGCTGGATGAGCTCAGAGGGCTTCTCCAGCCTCAATAATTCCGTGATAACAAGAGCCAAAGTGAATCTTTATTCAAAGGAAATTTGTCGAGAATCACTCTTACAAGCACTCACACAATCATCAATGTTGGAAAAAACCTTCAAGATCATCAAGTCCAATTGTCTGCCCCACAACCCCTAATCCTGGCTGAGTATGGGAAGGATTAATCCCATTGTCCTTGGCACGGCAAGATACTCCCAGGAACACTGGACACCATACCAGTCATCACTATCACAGAGAAAGAAGTAATAATGAAGCTGAAGCAGAAACTCACTGATGAGATGATGGAGAGTGGAAGGTTAAGCTAGCATAATATAAACAAGCAAACCAAAGCTCCCAAGTGAACATTTGGAACTGAGAAACTGGAAATGTCAGAACCAGGGCTCTGCAGGGACATCACAGCAAAGAGACTGGACTCTGTACTCAAACAAAACCCTTCTGCTGACCAACTCCAAGAGATCTGAATAAACCCCTTCACTATCTGTAGCTGCTCTGTGGTGTCCCTCTACCCTGCAGAGGAACACAAGTAAAGACAAGAGTGACTTGTGCTCATACTTGCAATGGAGTGAACAATGGGACTTGCTCCAGTAAGCTGTCAGCATACTTGGAAAAAAGGTAATATATTCAAACATTTGGAGAAAGGTGTCCTATGAGGATGGCTGAGGGAGCTTGGGGTATTTAGCCTGGATAATAAGGGATGGAGGGGAGACCATACTGCTTTTCACAACTACTTGAAAGGAGGGTGTAGAGAGGCAGGGGTTGGTCTGTTCTCTGTATTGGCCCATGACAGGACAAGGTGAAATGGCCTTAAGCAGCACTTGAGGAGATTCAGGTTGGACGTCAGGAGAAATTTCTTTCCTGAAAAGGTTATCAGGCACTGGAACAGCCTATCCAAGGAGGGGATTGAGTCCCCATCCCTCAAGGTGTTGAAGAGAAGGTTAGATGTTGCACATGGGAGCCAGGGTTTAGTGGTGATAACAGAGCTAGGAAAAGGTTGGACTTGATGAGCTTGAAGGTCTCTTCCAGCCAAAACTGTTCTATAATTCTATGAACTTGAGCTTGTGAGATCACATTAACTTCCAAATGAATGTTCATACCACCGGTCTGTTAGTAATGGTCAGCAAACACTCTGTTTTACAGCTCCTTATTGTATTCACTGGGTTCTATTTGTATTTAAAAATCAAAAATCTTTAGCACTGGCTTGAGAGAGGAAAGAAAGATTTTCACAGAGGCAAAAAAACACCTAACGGAGGTCAGAGCATCAGAACACATTCACAAAGAAACACAGGTTAAAAAGGCTGAACATCCTAAATTGAAGAGCATAGATCCTTTTTAAAGGCCTTAAAAAGATTGCTCCAGTTACATGCAGAAGCACAGCAGGCAGGCTTCTGTCTATGCCATGATCAGGTTATTTATTTCATTAATGCTTTCTGTTTGTTTAATTGTACAGTACCAATAGCTTTTGGTTTTGGTTGGGGTTGTTTTCCCCCTCCCCCTTCTGAAATATTTCTGTTGAGAATATGGGAGGGGGACACAAGTGTAAAGGAATAATCAGAAGACAGCATGGCTCCAGTGAATAGGATTTGCCTTTGGTAACATCAACATTTCTACCTTTTCAGATAAACTTTAGAGCCTAGTGCTTGTCAAATGCTTTCCTAGAAACAAACCCACTAACCTGCAACTGGGATGACAAAGATTCACTTCACCTGAAGGAAATATTGCTGATGTTTTTCAAAATGGTTTAAAAATTCCTAATCTTGGCACCTCAAACCAGACAGCTATATTATTGAGACTTAAGACACATCTTGAAAGTCCCCACTTTTTAATTACAACCAAAATACCTACAAAAGCATTCTCCAAAAGAAGAATGATCCTTTAATACACCTCACCTCGTTCCCTTTGTCTGGTAATCACTAACACTGATGGGCAAAATAACTCTTGGCAATTATTACTACATCCAATCTGTTACTGTTCCCAAAGGGCTCAAGGCACAACAATCACAACAACAAGGTTACTATTCTTGTCATTCTTTGCACTTACCTGACAGTTAAAATCAGTGTCCAGTCCATCCCACAGGCTCATGAACTGAGCTTTCATCATAGCTGTAGCTTCGTGGTCAGAACTTGATCGATTTCGTAAGAAGGAATCTGTATTAAAGGATTCAGCAAATCAGTTTGTTCTCAGTCCTACTGTCTAATTTATCCTGCACAGCCTTGGGTTCTTCTCTATCTTATAAATACTTCTATAAATAAACATTGGCAACACATGAAAAAATCTCTCTTAGGATGAAGATCAGCAGGTGGAATCTCACTACTTTTAAATAAAGCCTTCGCAATCACATGAGTTTGTCCCAAATCTTGTGGTCTGTATTTTCACTTTTATGACTACAGAAAGTGCAACTTTCACTGCTCTTTCTCATGCACAGACGGAAGCATTCAGCCTAGCAAGTCAGAAAATGCCCAAGTGCTGGAGAGCAGCCAGCTGCAGGACTGACATCAAGTAGGCTACGATGTATTTTGTTATGTAGAGCTCTACCTCTGCTATTGGTTGCCTGAAGAATTTCCAACAGCTAGAAAACCAACCTATTTTTCTAAAGGATAAAAAGCACCTTAAGAACGTATCCTCTTCACAGTGCTATAGCTCTGCAAAGGGTAAGTTTGTCAGGCAGCTTTCAGCAAACTGCAGTTCATCCTACGAAGCTCCAGTGCTAAGATACAATGAGCAGTTTTGACTGAACTGTTCCACTTTGGAATGACTTCAACAGTCATTCCAAATGCAGTTAACATTGCAAAGCTAAATACACTGAACAACCAAGACCTTTACTGTCTTCCCAGCAGAACTTCCCCTCCCACTGTTCAGCCTTATTAAACTGTTAATCCTGAACTCTCTTAGACCTGTACTTCATTTCCCATTAGGTGTCCAAACGGGCAGAAGCATCAGTGTGTTTTGATTGGTTTCCTTCATAGCTCCCTCAGCATAAGAAAAGCTTTCTCATTAATCACCTTAGCCCAACCAAAACCAAGCAGCAACCCATTCTACTCAGCCTTTCCTCCACTAACAGGAGGACGAAACACAGTTTTCTCCTAATTCGGCCCCACTATTTTCTAATACTGTTCATATTACAAAATCTTAATCCACAATGACTGTCCTCAAGGAACAGATGACAACAGATCAATACACCCACCAACTTGACCCTTCAATTTAATGTCACTCTGCTACAGTTACTTAGGAAACAGCAGATTTTTACCTATTTCATCAATAAAAATGATGGATGGTTGGAGTTTTACAGCAAGGGAGAAGACAGCCGCAGCCAGTTTCTGTGACTCTCCATACCACTTGTCTGTCAGCGTTGAAGGCTGGAGATTAATGAATCGACAGCCTGCTTCCTTTGCTGTAGCTTTGGCAATCAGTGTTTTGCCACAGCCAGGAGGACCATAGAGAAGTACTCCTGAAAAAACAGTGGTATTAACACCCTTTGGTCACTGTATGGGGAAACATGTTTTGACTGACATTGTACAAGCCTCTATTTTAGTCATCTTTTGTAAGATAAGAAACCAATTTGCATTTCTTCCATCAAATCAAATACAGAATTACTTCAGATACCCTCATTATGAAATACAAGCTAAGATTATCTAAAACCAGCTGCGCTGCAATTGAATGACGATGTCTATCTGGAAGATGCCTGGTTTACTGCTCTGACTCTAAAGGTAACATAAAACTAAACCCTTATTTATTTCCTGTAAGCATTTGACAGGCCTCCTTTACAGCCCGTTTCAGGCTCACTAATAAAAACATAGTGCAGAGCAGGAGGGAGAAGCCTAGTAACATTTTAAACCAATTACCCACAATTAACTACAGCTTCTTAGATTATTGTTAAACTTGTCGTTGTGAAATAATTCACAGCACTGCTTTTCTAACATAGTTGTAAAAGAAACGAGTCAACCAAGCCTGAAACACAAGAGAATCACCAATTACTAGGGTTTGGGTGTTTATGTGACTGATGACCACAATGTAATTACTTTGAAGCAATGACTTCGTATTCACACAGTGGACAAGCTGCTAATAAAACTGGGGAGCTTGCCCTGTACAGCAAGTATGCTTTTAAAAGAGAAATAAACCCCAGTTTTCCCCTCAGCTTATCAGATCATTAGATTAATTTTTTCCAGACAGTTTCAATTCATGACTTAAACAAAAAGTAGCCTGGAAAAACCAAACCAGGTACCCAAGTGTTTTATTTACCATCATCTGGAACACAAAACTGGGATGGTCATGTATACAGAGAGTAATTAATAATTTCCAGATGACAATATTCCAGGGATCAGAGCAGTAAAAAAAAGCTTTGGCATTTTGTCTAACATTTTAGGTTCTGCTTCTTTGTATGAACTTAGAGCAAATATGCTGTAAGCATTCCAGCAGAGAGAGCCCAACTTGTTTTACTGTTGGAGCTTTTATTCATCACCCTTACTGCCCCAGTATCATGCAACTCAACTCTGCAGAAAATCCAGAAGAAAAAAACTGAGCCTGTGTCTCTCTGAATGACTGGGATGCTAGAACCAGAACAGAGAGATGTCTGCAAGAGTAGCTGACATTGATGTTTCATCACTTACGTTTCAATACACTGTAGAATTCACCAAGTGTACAAACTGTGCACCGAAACGTAACTTCAACGACTGCAGAACCAACGACCACTTACTATTAAGACTGAACTTATGCACTAGGATTTGATTTCACAGCAAGAGATGCCAGGTTTTCCCTGGCATCGGTCTTAATGGTTGCACTTTGGGCTGGCAACACAACTCCTTCCTTTGTGGGTAACGAGGAGTCTTTTTGTTTTATGATACCAACACAACTCTATAACCTTCCCTTCCTACCTTTTGGTGGCTGTAATAGCCTGGAATTTTCAAACAAATATTTCTTCCTGATTGGCAAAATGACAGTGTCTTTCAAATCTGTAATAACATCATCCAAGCCAGCAATATCACTCCAGGTTACCTAATACAGAAAAGCAACATTAGAAATTATCATCACAATCATTCAAAAGCTTAGCATTCCTGCAAGGTCTCCAATTTAAAACAAGTGATTACTCTCATTGTGCAATTTTAATTAGAAATTACAGAAAGATTTTATCTATGTGTGTATCTGGGCTGGGGGTATGTATGTGTTACCTGGACTGGAGTAACCAGCATTATCAGTACTGGCTAGGAGAGGACCTACTGGAGACTAGTCCTGTGGAAAGGTATATGGGGGTGCTGGTGGATGAAAAACTGACCATGAGCCATCAGCGCGCAGTAACAGACCAGAAGGCCGATTCCACCCTGGACTGCACCAAATTAACTGTGGCCAGCAGATCAAGAGAGGGGATTCTGCCCCTCTACTCTCTCCCAGTGACACCTCACCTAGAGTAGTGTGTCCAGTTCTGGAGCTGCCAAGCACAACAAAGACGCAGACAGACTGGAATGCATCCACAAGAGGCCACCACAACGATCAGATTAATGGAGCATCTCTCCTATGAGGACAGGCTGAGAGAGTTGGAGCTGCTCAGCCTTGAGAAGGCTCCAGGAGGACCTGCTTTGACCTTCCAGTGCCTGAGGGGGGCCTACAGGAAGGCAGGGGAAGGTCTATTCCAAAGGGTTTCTATGGATAGGACAAGGAGCACAGGGCTCAAGCTGGGAAAAAAGAGATTTAGGCTGGAGATCAGAAAAAAGTTCTTCAATGTGAGGGTGGTTGAGGGCTGGACTGGGCTGCCCAGGGAGGTGGTGGGAGCCCCATCCATTCCTGGAGTCATTGAAGGTCAGGCTTGATGAGGCCCTGAGCAACTTGACCTAGGTAGAGAAGTCCCTGCTTGTGTAGGGAGGTTGGACTGGATGACCTCTGGAGGTCCCTTCCAGCCTGGAACATTCTATGATCTACAAAGAGGCATCACACAAATACTGTAATACAGAGTCAAAAACAAGATCTTCTGTGTCTCAAAGTGTTTTAATTGAAGTAAGATGGAAGAGAGTTTCTTACATGCATGCTAAGTGGATCTACAAGGTGCGCAGCGATGCTCATTTCATACTCGGTAAGCTTGACATTTTTCACTCCAATTTGCTTCATTAGTTTTTCTGCCTGAGGGAAATAAAACACCGAGAAAATCAGAAAGAAACAGAATCCCTAATTCCAAAATTAGGTTTTTTTAAAGAATTGCTATGTGGGGTCTGAGAAGCTTCTCTGTAAGGGGTGAACTTCTAAAGTTAATGGTTTGACTCAATGAACCAAAGGCTCTTTTCCAATGTGAATGATTCTGTGTGATTTTGTGATTTTAGTAAGTGCTCAATGTTTGCTTTTGTCAATTTACAAGAAAAAAGAAAAATGAATTTGTTGTGTCAACAGGCTTTCACACCTTTTCATTCTCAAACCTGCAGTTAAATTTCACAGGCTTTTGCAGATATCGCAACCTCTTATGTAACAGCCGGCAACAGCATTAACTGTGAGACCTAACTTCCTTCAGTGCTTTCCCACAGAAACATTTAACTTTTGCTCCTGAAATGCATCTACACCTTTTCCCAGAGCATTAACCTTCTGTGGATCACCTCGGTCCAACATATGGAATGAGGATTTTCTCTTTATCCTCATCTTTCTAGGGTAGTTTGGCTGCCACTGGAAGTGGAGAGAGAGCAGAGGGAGAGGTGCAAAGTGCAAGCTATTCCTAAAGAGGCACAGGGATAGCAGCATTCCTCTGTCATAAGTAACTAATGTCCCTCTATGTGCCATTAAGATGCCAAAAAGCAGCAGAGTTATTAGCATAAAATTAATGTATTTCTAGTCAAGGTTTTAAAAAGAAGTTATTTAACACAACAACTCAATTAGCAACACTGTCAGAATCAGAAACAACACTGGGATCACACAGCTGCAAATTCAGACGCAACATCACATCTCAGTTTAATGCTTTTTCCACCACTTCAAGAAAGCAATTTTAATTGGTAAAATGTTAAGCACTTGAAATACTAACAGCCTAAATCCTGACATCCACTGAAAAGAATTCTAAGCTTGATTATGATGCATGCTTTTGTCAATTCTTGTGTGGTTATTGCCATTTTAGAGCAACTCAAATGATCAGAGGGCTGGAGCACCTCCTCTGTGAGGTCAGGTTGAGCAAGTTGGGGTTGTTCAGCCTGGACAAGAGCAGGCTCCCAGGTGACCTTATTGCAGCTTCCCAATCTCTGAAGGCGGCTACAAGAAAGCTGAAGCAGGGCTTTTGACAGGGGTGGTAGCAAGAGGACAAGGGGAAAGGGTTACAGACTTGAACAGGGGACACTGAGGTTGAACATGAGGAAAAACTTCTTTCCTGTGAAGATGCTGAGATGCTGGAACAGGTTGCCCAAGGAAGCTGTGGCTGCCCCATCTCTGGCAGTGTTGAAGGCCAAATTGGATGGGGTCCTCAGTAACCTGATATAGTGAAGGGGTCCTGGCCTCTGCAGGGCGGGGTTGGACTGGATCTTTAAGGTCCCTTCCAACCCTGGCCATTCTATGATTTCAGTTCTCATATTTCTCTTTATGTACTGTAATGAAGAACACAGCATTTCACACAAGTAGTTATGAATAAAACCATACCTGCTTCTGAGCCTCTACTTTTTGTTTTCTAGTTGGGTCAATGGCATCAACCATCCATTTAATGGTAAAGTAGGTTACAGCACCAAATATGGTTAAACGAAAAATTAATCCCACCACTTCATTCCGGCTCAGAGGACGTGAAAATGCTTCGGCATGGACCATTTTGCCTCTCAACACTACATGTAAAAAACCACACAGGACATCGAGAAAGAAAGACAGGAATTTAAAGGTGAGAAAACATGCATTATAAAAATCTCTATGGACAATGTTCCGTGTACACACTGGGAAAGCTTAGCATGAAGTTACAGCGAAAGATCTCAACAACAGCACAACTCCACCTTATAAAACCGCCCATGATTATAACACAGCACCAAGAATCATGATGGCTTCATTTCCACTTTCAGTAAGCACAGAAGAAATAGCAGCAGCAATTCAATCCCTACTTCTTGAATGACTACATGCAAAAACGTAGCAAGTTCACTCTGCAAGAAATATGCATTCCTTTCAGTCACACAATACCCTAATAAAGTCATAAAGATTTGAGAGTCTAGCTTACATTTCCATTACAACTGATTTTGTGACTGTTACTGAGGCAAGAATAAGTCACAAAGGTAACTATATTAAGGAGGGAAATATTTTCCTTAAGAAGTTGTTTAGTGACCAATGACTTGGATTTGACTAAAATAAAGAGGTGGAATCTGCACCTAGCAGAATATATTTTGAGTTATGACTATCCCTGGAAAACTAAAAATGCTCGATGCTGCACACAGCTATCAAGGGGAAAAAAGGCTGCTGCATAAACTGAACCCAGAAAGTACAGTACCTTTAAGTCAAGGGAGTGTGCTGAAGAGAGGAAAAGTTCCTCCTAAAACACTGAAAATTACCTACAAATTCAGCATCCATTTTCCCCAATCTCATTTCTCCTCAACCAGTGAGGTTTCTGCTTCAAAAGCCCCAAAGCTCTCCTCATTCGCTACCCAATTTTCCTGCTGCATGAGCAAAATCAGTGGCAATTCCTCAAGCAGCTTCCAACACTCCCTGGCTGCCCTCCAAACAGCTATCAGGCAGGGAAAAGCAGGGCTGCCTACAGCCAAGCTATCCTTGATTCCCCCTCATGTTATGCCGGCCCAGGACTCAACTCAAAGCAATGCCATACCATAGATCCTACTGTCAAGGACTTGGCTGACTAGAATGAGGGGAAGCACTGCAATACTCTCACCAAAAGATGTCCACAGCTTGTTACTGAATTCCAGCACATGAACTTGGGTTTTAACTCCTTAGTCTGTGTTTAGAAATATAAAATTCAAGGCTGTTGCTGTTCATACCTACTTGGAAATCGACTGATACTTGCCTGCTTATCTAAGCAACTTAATACAGAGGTAGAATATTCCACATTTTCTTCAGCCTGATTTATTATAACTATGTATTCACTGAACAAGAATAAAAAGCTTCCAGAAAAACCCCAAACCCCACTTCTTCTGAAATCTTTGTCCAGAACACCTATTTTAAGAAAAAGTTTTACCAAGAAAGAATTTTAAGCGTGCCATTTCTAAATGACCTTCTTCTTTCCCCACATGAATTGTTGCATCTATTTTTAGTCAGGAAACACTTACCTGATAGTCAGATCACTGAGATAATGAGCAAGACACTTCACTGAACAGCAAGCTCTAGGTTCTATACCTACCGATGCGTTTTATTTTAGCTTTGTCTAGAAGCCAACGCCTCGAGTGTTGAAAAGAATGCAAAAGGGAAAGCGGTGCTGATTCCTGTTCTGTCCCACCAGCGCGGCTAGAGGGCAGGTTCAACCGCTACCGGGAAATCCCAGCCTCGCCCTGAGCACTCAGGCCATAGCAACCGCTTCCCTCCAAAGGCTCGGGATTGCTTCGACCCCCTCCCCGAGGGGTCGGTTCCCGGCTAAGCCCGGCCGCCCCACGGCGCTGTGGCGGGGCAGAAGCTGGCGGGCAGGCAGGACGGGACCGGGCCGCCCCGCTGCGCCAAGCTGAGTTGTGCCGCTGCTCCCCTGGCTCCCCAGCCGCCCGCTGGGCCTCGGCGAGGGCGGGAGCAGGGCTCGGGGAGCCTTCAGCCCCCTGGGGCCCAGCCATGGCGGCGCGGNGGCGCAGCAGCAACCCCGCAGCTGCGGAGAGAGGCGCAATGAAGCCTCGGCGGCAGCACGGGGCCTTGCGGAGCAGTGACGCGTCCTTCGCTCTCTCCCTCCGTCCGGCTCCCGCCGCTCCGCACGAAGGTTCCGCCCGCTGCCACGGCCCGGCCCGGCCCTCGGTTTGCCACTGGCTAGGGCCCGGCCTTCAGAGCCACAGCAGGGGCGACTGGCTCGGCCCTGGGAAACGTAGTACTCTGCAGGTGTGGGGCAGGACAGCCATCTGCCAGACCGAACATCATCGCAGTTCTCTCTAAGAGAGATATCGGGGCAGTCATTGTCCAACAAAACCGGTCACTTCCCTCTATTGTAACAGAAAAACACCGGGGCAAAGGTTAAACTACGAGGATCTCTAAAAAATGTGATCAGTCCAACGTTCTGACAGCTTTTCTTCAACTTTCTGCTCGCTCAACACCACTGAAGCTATAAAACGTTCAGAGCCAACTCTGCTCTGGAGTGCCATGTGGCTGTAGTTTCACCCTCACCTGTAACTCACACACGGCCATGGCTCTTCCCCACAAAACCCAGAGTCCTTGGGGACCATGATTTGTTTGTCAAGAGCAGTCAGCCTTTTGTGCAGCACTGACTTTATTACAGTCTATTTTTAAAGGCCATTTCTTATACGCACTTCACCCACTGAGGAGCTGTACACTCACAGTAGTGTTGTGGGTCCTTCTCTGGATCCCCACGTGTCCTACTTGGTTCACCACCATCATAATGGGTTAAAGATCCTGACTAGATTTCAACTGAGAGCTTTTAGCTAAAGCATCAGACACAAATGGAGGGTTTAACCCACTGACAGATCTGCAGGCAGTGAAACAACTGACTCTATTTGGGAAGAAAGGCCTCAATTTTAATTCACTCCCCCCCTCACACACACTGACAGATCTGCAGGCAGTGAAACAACTGACTCTATTTGGGAAGAAAGGCCTCAATTTTAATTCACTCCCCCCCTCACACACGTCAGAAGAAACCAACCCCACAAGAGATGGACACGGACATACGAAGTTTCATCATACCATTCTTAGAGTTACTAAGATAAAATGTAAAATGTCCATTTATAAACAGTTTCATTTCTCTCTCAAATTACAACAGTCATCCTACTTCTGTCTTGATCCCCATTAATCTTTAAGGTTTAGAATCACAGAATAGCCAGGGTTGGAAAGGACCTTAAAGATCCAGTTACAACCCCCCTACAGAGGCTGGGACCCCTTCGCTGTATCAGGTTACTGGGGACCTTGTCCAGTTTGGCCTTCAACACTGTCAGAGATGGGGCAGCCACAGCTTCCTTGGGCAACCCATTCCAGCATCTCAGCATCCTCACAGGAAAGAATTTTTTCCTCATGTCCAACCTCAGTGTCCCCTGTTCAAGTCTGTAACCCTTTCCCCTTGTCCTCTTGCTACCACCCCTGTCAAAAGCCCTGCCTCAGCTTTCTTGTAGCCACCTTCAGAGATTGGGAATCTGCAATAAGGTCACCTGGGAGCCTGCTCTTGTCCAGGCTGAACAACCCCAACTTGCTCAGCCTGTCCCCACAGGGGAGGTGCTCCAGCCCTCTGATCATCGCTCTCCTCTGGACATTTTCCAGGCGCTCTGTGTCCTTCTTATGTTGGGGACTCCAGAATTGGACACAGTCCTCCAGGTGGAGTCTTACAAGTGCAGAGTAGAGGGGTTGGAATCACCTTCTTCAATTGTCAGTGCTTCTTTTGATGCAGCCCGGGACAACATTGGCTGTGGATGTAGAAGTATGTATTCAAATCTGAGCAGTTATTTTGCTGAGAGTCCTTAATTTGATTAATGCACACACAGCTGAAGGTTTGAAACAACTTTTTGCTTCTTCACCAGTACTGACAATCTGGTATTTCCCTTCTATTGGTTTGTGTGCTGCAGCTTTTCTAAATTAAAAGTATATTTAATCAGAAAGTAAATGTATTGATGTTCAAATGAACCTCTTGATTTACAAGGCTTCCTTTTCCACTGCACTATTCATTGATTTTTGAAATATGATTATAAACTTCTAGACATTATTTTTTCAGTGTATGTGGAGTGTGTGAGCAGTTTCCCTTTGATATTTTAAAAATTAACTAGATATAATCAGTGATGCCAGCAGCGTTTCCTGTTAATTTGAGGCTTATACTCTTTATTGCAATCACCCCTTTCCAATAGAAAAGGGATAATCAAATCATTTTACTGCCAGTTCACACGGTAGGAAAAAACCTATTGTGTTTCAGGTATCATTATGGCAGAAAAATATTTAGGACCCCTCTACTTTTAGTCTCCCTCTTAAAAAGGTGACATCTGCTTCGTTACAGTTAAGGAGAGATCCAAACTTACATGACCAGGCAATAAAAGCTCAAAATCTACATTTTATTGCTTCTACTCCACAGCTGTGGCAGCAACCTTTAAAACAGACCTTCTGCCGAAAAACCCTTGAGAAGTTTTGAAAGATGGTATTTTTCAGAAACCAATTAGGGTCAGGTCGAAGGACAGGTAATCACCTCTCTATTCCTGCTGGCCACACTCTTTTGAATACCAGAGAATGCCTTTGGCTTTCTTGGCCACTTGGGCACTCTGTTGGCTCACGTTCAGGCAACTGCCAGTAGATATCCCAGATCTTTGCTTGACATGCAGCTTCCTAACCACACATCTACAGGTCTGTAGCCTGCCATGAGGTCGTTCTGACCCAAGTGCAGGACCCAGCACTTGGCCTTGTTGAACCTCACAGGGTCAACCTTACCCCATTGATCCAACCTGTGTGGATCCCTCTGTTGAAACTCCCTACCTTCCAGCAGACCAGCACATCCAGCCAGCCTGGTATCACCTGCAAAGTGACTGAGGGTGCTGTCAATGCCCTCATCCTGATTACTTATAAAGACATTGAAGAGAACAGGCTCCCGTACTGACACCTGTGGACACACCACTGGTGACAGAACACCACCGAGATTTAACTCTATTCACCGCTGCTCTCTGGGCTCAGCCATCCAGCCAATTTTTTTTATCCAGGGTAGCCTGTACTTATTCCAGCCTTGGACCGTAAGTTTGTGAAGGAGAAGCTGTGGGAAACAGTGACAAAGGCTGTACTGAAGTCCAGGTGGACTAGGCAGGTCACCTTGTTGTAAAAGCTAGTCAGAAAGGAGTAACCACAGTAACCCGATTTGTTAGTCATATCTGTTTATGTGTAACCTTTGAATCTAGGACCCAAAAGTATGTTTCATGGGTTCATTTCATGCACTCACAATTTGGAAAAGGAGTACAATCCCACCGCACACGCAGGAGATGATGGCAAAATGAGTTGAGAATGGAAGCATGAAAATAAGGCCCTGAGAGGTCTGAAGCACTCATTAATGTTGGAAAAGACCTTCAAATTCATCAACTCTAATAGTTTGCCCTAAATCCCCTAATTCTTGCAGTGTATAGAAAGGATTAATTCCATTGTTCTTGGCACAGCAAGATACTCTCAGGAACACTGCACACCATACCAGTCATCACTATCACAGAGAAAGAAGTAATAACGAAGCTGAAGAAGAAACTCATTGATGAGGAAGAGCAGAAAATTAAAGGAGCTTAGCTAGCATAGCATAGTCAAGACAAAAATTATGAGAGATACTTCAGACTGTAAGGGTGCAAAGGGTAGATGCTATGGAGTAGGGAGATATTTAAGGCCAACGCTGACACAAACAGTTACAAACCAGTCACAAATATATTCAGCATGAAAAACGGAAGTTCTTTTCTGGGAACAGCTTCGCCATGGGAATAATGATGGCAAAAGATGAATTTCACTCTATTTACTAAAGGAATTATTTTACTACAGCATTTGCAAAGGCTGAAGGAAGCAGCAATCCAGGAAATGCCTTCACCTTATGTTCCAGTTTGAGTCATTAAAGGTAAAGCATAGCATGTCACTGTCCCATTCATCTTCCTGCACAGCCCGACTTCAGCACCTCTCTTAAAAGCTTTTTTAAAGATCTAACAAGACACTGAACATACCTACCACTTCCAAAACAGCTTTTTGCTGTTGCTTGCAAAGTTTTGTAAAGCATTGCCTAATTTACACATCCAAACATTGATATTTAATAGATCCTCTCATACAAATAGACTGCTGTGCTGTATTTTACCGATATTCTCCTCCTTGCAGCTTATTAACCAGTTTCCCAAGGCATCCAAGCAACCTGCATGTGAGTGCTATTAGCTCAGAGCTGCCTGGTTAACCAGCCACTCCCATAGTTGAGATTGCCTGCTCATGCTCCTGTAAGGGTGGTCTTCACCATGATCTAATGAATCTCACAAGATAAAGAAGGTTCTTTGGCAAAGTATCTTCTGCTAGCCTCAAAAACATTTGAGGTGGACTTATTAATTAGGCTCCCAATCTGTTCTTCAGCGACATGGTGGAGTCCTCATCCCTGGAGGTGTTTAAGAGAGGACTGGATATGGCACTTAGTGCCATGGTCTAGCAGACTGTGGTTGTGTTAGGTCATAGGCTGGATTCAGTGATCTCAGAGATCTTTTCCCCTCTAAATAATTCTGTGATCTGCCTGGTTTACACAACCTGCTTTTAACATAAAGAAGAGCTGCATGGCTTTCTCTTCCCATCAAGCAGATCCTTTCCATGGTGTCTCTTTTCCAGTTGCATAGGGAGTGGCTTTGCTGTCCTTTTCTTCCGATTGCTTGCAGATCTTTGGAGAGGTCCATCACCCCTTATAAAACCAACCACTGCCTTCTTACTCCTTTTCAATAGGCTTCCTTTGAAGTGAAGTGAATGCTGTTCTCCAGCTGGTTCTGCTCCAGATGCTTTAAAAGAAATCACACATTCCAAGTGGCCTTAAAAGTGGAACTATCTCAAAGCATGGCCAACCAAACTATTGGAAAGATAGAAACTGGTACCTGCAGCCAACATTCACATTCAGCAGCTCACGGTGCATGGCCTGCCAGCCTCTTTTCCTGCAAAACGGTGGCGCTAATAGTTGCCAGAGCCTTACAGAAACTTTCAGCACAGAGTGTGAAGAACCTTGTACAGCGGGATTTATTTGCTCAATTTTTAAAGGCTGATGGAGCCATTTGCAACACAGTGCTTCTCCCTCTATTAGAGCTTTTATACCGGGGGAAGGAGAGGAACACAAAGTTCCGCCACGACAGCACAGCCGCGGTCAGCGAGTCGCCACGACTGGCCCAGGAAGGCACTTTCACTGGTTCCCATCCCCGGGCTCGGCTGCCGGCGACCCTGGCAGGTACCGGGGGTGACAGCTGATCCGCAGTCTACCGAGACGGGCGGCTGCAGAGGGCGCTGGGTGCTCGGGGACCCATCAGGCTGGCCCCACGCTCCGCCGAATCCGGTAGCAGCGGCGCGGGTCGGTGGGAAGGCCGAGGCTTCCGGGGACTATCTGATCCCCGCTCCTACGCCGCTGCCGTTTCCATAAGCGGAGCTCTGTCAGGCCCGAACTCCTCGCAGGGAGGAGACACCTACCAATGCTCGGCCACAGCAGTGTCCTGGGCCGGAAAGGGTTGAACTCCCGTTTCCCGCAGGCCGGGCTGAGGCGGCGGGAAAAGGCAGCACAAACCTCCGCTCTCGACAGCAGGCCCCGAGCTCCCCCTTCTCCTGGGGCGGGGCCGCCGCCAACGCAGCGT